>JAAKFY010000022.1:38975201-39067883 GCA_011823955.1 Dissostichus mawsoni
CATTGGGACACAATGAACAGGGAGTTATTCAGCGTTGAAATATGATTATTACACCATGACATTAAAGTAGCAGAAGAAGAAGAAGCCACTAGAGGTTTAGTTGTTGCACAGACGGTGTTAAAGATCAACGTTTGAGCAGGACATGTATTTGAATCATCACGGAGAACAAGTGAAAGCAGTCCAAGTCCTGAGAGTGTCTTACATTGCATTTAGCTGAGGCTTTTATCCAAAGCGACTTACAATAAGTGCATTCGACCAAGAAGATACAAACTTGAAGAAAACAGAATCATATAAGAACATCAGGTTTCAAAGAGCCAAAACATTTCAAGTGCTACTCAACAGGCTTTAGATAAGCCAGTCCTTTATTAGTAAAGTGCTCTGTTAGTAATTCTTGTTAGTAATTCTATCGCTCGAAGTCTTTATAGACTTTTAGGGAATAAATCGACCGTGATGATTTGTTGAATATTTTCACTTTGATCCATTTGTTCCAACTCTGGTGCAGCGCTGGTTCCTGATTACAGCAACAAAGCATTTTAATTCAGGTTTATACGTCATTGTGAAGTAAAAATGTCAGTATGCAAACTCATATAAGGAGCATTTCAAGTCCCTTTGCTCCAGGATATACTCTAATAACAAGTACTGCAGTACATAGACACACTCAGATGAACATATATATTATTAAACACATATGTACAGTCACTTGACCTTGTGAGAGCTTAGGGATGAGACTCTAAAAAGCATGAGGAAAGAAGAAGAAAACTTTGTCTGTTAATGTCTTTATATATTTTAAAGTTATATAAAGCACAGGTATTACAGTATATAACATTAAAGGAGCACATTTGAGGTGATGAGTGTTAAACTTCCTTTATAGGATTCTGTATGTTTTTCGGGTGAGATGTGTCAAGCGTCCTCTGCAGCCTCACAGAGGCTCTCATTGTCTGAAGGTCAGCTCAGTTCACACGCCTCTTCCTGCCGGAGAGCTTTACAGTTTAGCAGTTTAAATAAATGCTAAATGTTGGGGGGGCTTCTCATAAAGACCCTCTCCCCTCTGTAGCCCTGAAGTCCAGCTGGATCTCTGTGGAGCTGAAGTGTTGCTCGGATCTTTAAAAGTTTCCTCGTTGCTGCCAACCACAAACTTTGAAGCTATAAAGTGATGCATTTATGAAGAATGTTTGTAGGTCAACCCCAAAGGCATCGTCTCCCTGGTCCAATGGGATTCCTCCATGTCATTTTTGATTATTGTAGAAATATCTCTGTGTCGAGCACAACATTTATGATACTTACACGTTTAGTTCAGCAGGATCATCTCCACATATTTACACCACTTTATGATTTCTGAAGTAAAAAGCTAACGTTGGGCTATAAAGGAACTACATCACGGTCACATGACTTCACGTCACCACCGCTAAGCTAAAGGTGGCTAACGTTAGGCTATAAAGGAACTACATCAGGTCACATGACTTCACGTCACCACCGCTAAGCTAAAGGAGGCTAATGTTGGCTATAAAGGAACTACAGCACGGTCACATGACTTCACGTCACCACCGCTAAGCTAAAGGTGGCTAACGTTAGGGCTATAAAGGAACTACATCACGGTCACATGACTTCACGTCACCACCGCTAAGCTAAAGGAGGCTAACGTTAGGCTATAAAGGAACTACAGCACGGTCACATGACTTCACGTCACCACCGCTAAGCTAAAGGGCTAATGTTGGGCTATAAAGGAACTACAGCACGGTCACATGACTTCACGTCACCACCGCTAAGCTAAAGGTGGCTAATGTTGGGCTATAAAGGAACTACAGCACGGTCACATGACTTCACGTCACCACCGCTAAGCTAAAGGTGGCTAATGTTGGGCTATAAAGGAACTACAGCACGGTCACATGACTTCACGTCACCACCGCTAAGCTAAAGGTGGCTAACGTTAGGCTATAAAGGAACACATAGCACGGTCACATGACTTCACGTCACCACCGCTAAGCTAAAGGTGGCTAACGTTAGGCTATAAAGGAACTATAGCACGGTCACATGACTTCACGTCACCACCGCTAAGCTAAAGGAGGCTAATGTTGGGCTATAAAGGAACTACAGCACGGTCACATGACTTCACGTCACCACCGCTAAGCTAAAGGTGGCTAATGTTGGACTATAAAGGAACTACAGCACGGTCACATGACTTCACGTCACCACCGCTAAGCTAAAGGTGGCTAATGTTGGGCTATAAAGGAACTACAGCACGGTCACATGACTTCACGTCACCACCGCTAAGCTAAAGGTGGCTAATGTTGGGCTATAAGGAACTACAGCACGGTCACATGCTTCACGTCACCACCGCTAAGCTAAAGGTGGCTAACGTTAGGCTATAAAGGAACTACAGCACGGTCACATGACTTCACGTCACCACCGCTAAGCTAAGGTGGCTATTTTATGTCGTAGCACAATAGTTAAAATCTCTACAGCTTGTGTACATTTCTTTCAGCGAACCAGGCCGTTGACGTCCTGTTCTGTGATTCTCCAGAACACAGATGGCCAGCGGCCCACCAAAGGCAGCGGCCCACCGGTAAAAGTCCCGACTCTCCAGATGGCCAATCGCTGCCTCCCCTGACTGCACGTTGCTTACACACACATTTAACCCCTGCCTGTATCACAATGTCATGTAATTTAAAGCAATGTAGATTACAGATGAATTGACGACAGGTATCACCAAAGAGGAGAAGCTTCTCATCACAGATCTGTTGGTGGTAGTCTTTAGGACAGCAGTCAAGTTTAGATATACAGCACTGCCTCAGTTCGAGGGTCACATGAATCACATCTGGGAAAGCGCTAAATGAGCAAATAGCTTCATGGTGTGTTTGATGCACTGCTGTGGGTTTGCAATGTGTCTCTGAGAGCTTCAAAGATCACTGAACTCTCGTGAACAGCAAATCCCAGAGAGTCAGTGAAACACTTCCAACTATTTGCCACTACCATGTGACCCATGTGACATGCTGTCGTACACAGATCTCCGTACATACGTGGGACGGCCTCCTCTGATTGGCTCGCTCTGTGTTTGACATGAGGTTTGGATTTCTTAACAACCGTTGGCTTCTTCTTGGGGACGATTTGGTTCTTCAGGATCGTTTTGGGCTTCTTTGCTATCTTAACGTCCTGCTGGACCTCCTTTCTACAAAGATGTAAAGCAGTTTAGGCTTTTACCTCCTAAAACACAACTTTAGACTCACTGAATTACTACAAAACCACCAGGAAGAACTCCTTCGCATAAAACTGTGAAGAAAATCATTTGACATTTCAAGATTTAAACCAGATTTTAAAACAGAAGCTAGTTAGCTTAGTAACTTGCCTAGCATAAAGACTGACACTAGCTGGTTTTGTTAAAGTATAAACCATTAGCACCTGCTAATTATCCTTCATTGCTGCTAGATAGATCGTTTTATTAGCTTTGCACAGAGCCACATCAGTTGTTTCCCCCTGTTTGAATTATTTAAGCTAAGCTAAGCTAACGGGCTGCTGACTGTGCCTCATATTTAACTGAAGTATATGCCGAGAGTTAGAGGAAAGATTTAACCAAGCTCATGTTAGATTTAAATTGAAAACTAGCAGCTGGTTAGCTCACATGTAGCATAAAGACTGAAACTAGCCTGGCTCTGTGTAGGTTTAACCATTAGCAAACCTGCTATTATTTGTCTTTGTTGCTAGGTAGATATTTGTTTAGCTTTGCAGTGAGCCACATTAGTTGTTTCCCCCCTGTTGTTTTAATTGTTTAAGCTAAGCTAACGTGTTGCTGACTGTATCCTCATAATTAACTGAAGTATATTTCGAGAGGTAGATGAAGATTTAAACCACGCTCATATTAGATTTAAATTGAAAATCAGCAGCTGGTTATCTTAGCATAAAGACTGACACTAGCCTTGTTTTGTTTCAAGTATAAACCATTAGCAAACCCCTGCAAATAACTGGTTTGTTGCTAGCTACGTTTTTTTTAGCTTTGCAGTGAGCCACATCAATTGTTTCCCCCCTGTTTTAATTATGTAAGCTAAGCTAAGCTAACGGGCTATTGACTGTAGCATCACATTTAACTGAAGTATATGCCAGTTTGAAAACCAGCAGCTGGTTAGCACAGTCGCTTAGCTTAGCATAAAGACAGAGCTAGCCTGGCTCTATCTAATCAATTAGCAAACCTGCTAATTATCCTTCTTTGCTGCTAGATAGATCGTTTTTTAGCTTTGCACAGAGCCACATTAATTGTTTCCTATGCTAAGCTAACACGCAGATGCTTCATATCTAACTGAAACATATAGTTTGGCAAAGTACAGTAAAATCACAGCAAGAAAACAACTACTTTTCTCTGTGGAACTACTGCTTTTACATGCTATGAAAGCTACAACATAATTTCTCACAAGGATAACATGGAGTCTTTTGCTGTTCGTTTCACATTATCTAGCCATCTATTTACATGTATAGACTTTTTGCACTACTTTTTATTTGTGTATTTTATTATATATGTTGCATTGTTGGAGGAGCTCAGGTCAGAAGAATTTCATTGGCATTTCTACAGCTTTGCTTTGTGCATATGACAATAAAACCTTTGAATCTTTGAATCTGCAGCCACAGTAACAGTGAGTGCACGGATGAATTACTGCCTGCATGGACAAAATCACACGATCTGTTTGGAGGAGTGTGTGGGGTCTTGTTCATTTTTTTGAGGCATCACATCTGGTTTTCATCAGCAGAAATCACACAGCTAAAATGCCTCAGTGCGTACAGGAACATCCTCCCCCAACCCTCGGACACTGGCTCTCTGACCGCAGATATTCAGATCCAACACAGCGCTGCTAACACTCAGAGAACCAGAGGAATTAACCCTGAAACATTCCTTTGATTTGTTATTTAAAAGCTTGCAACTACTTTTGACCTTTGCAGCCCTCGACACATGTGGGTCCACAGCATCTTATTCCCAGATTTCCCCAAAAAGCAAATGACAGTTCAGGTTGCATTGTCCTCAGAGGAACTGTTGTTTGTTTGTTTGCGAATTAAAACATTGCTGTACACTTAACTTTTGCAGACCGTGACATATTTGGGGTCTGAGCATCTCATTCCCAGTGTGTAGATCTATTTTATCTACAGGCATTAGTCAGGTCAGGTTGCATTGTCCTCAGAGGAACTGTTTGTTTGCAAAGTAACACTTAGTTGTACACTTTTACGTTTCTGTTTATGGGAAAAGTGCACGTGCAAAACTAGTAAACCATCAGTCAGGTTGTAAAACTGTCCCTAAGGGAAAAAAAAGTGCAAATTATATTGCAAAAGTGCTTTCTTGAGGCATTTCCACAGACAAATCATTGCAAACAATTCAAAAATAATAATAATAAACCCTCTCACCTAATTCCAAAGGTCCTTCTTCTTCTTCTTCTTCTTCTTTCTCTGCATCTTTTTTGGATACTCTCTCCTTTGCTGTCCCAGCCTCTTTAGTCACATTGGTGGTGATTGTTGGAGGTCTTTCTGTTGGCTTGGTAGTGAATCCTGACCTGGGAACCTCAGTGTTGTTGCTTCTCTCTGCAGGAAGAACTCTCCCAGCTGCAGGAAAGGTTGCATATGACTCCACAGTGGATGAAACTGTAGATGTGTCCTCAGAAGGTTTGGTTAAAATGAGGAGAAATGATCCAAAGTGCAGGAGTAAGAGCAGAATGAAGTGCAGAGCTCCTGCCATAGTGACTCTCTCTGCAGAAACACATCGGACACTAAACTCTCTGCAGCTCAGAAACTACTTCCAGGCAGAGAGAAAATAAAAGCCCTGTCCATATACAGTGAGTGCTAACCAACAGAACTTTAAAGAGTCCTCTCCTGCTGATGTTCAGGTGTATATCAGTATGTAGTGTCTCTACTTTAAAGAGTCCTCTCCTGCTGATGTTCAGGTGTATATCAGTATGTAGTGTCTCTTCTTTAAAGAGTCCTCTCCTGCTGATGTTCAGGTGTATATCAGTATGTAGTGTCTCTACTTTAAAGAGTCCTCTCCTGCTGATGTTCAGGTGTATATCAGTATGTAGTGTCTCTACTTTAAAGAGTCCTCTCCTGCTGATGTTCAGGTGTATATCAGTATGTAGTGTCTCTACTTTAAAGAGTCCTCTCCTGCTGATGTTCAGGTGTATATCAGTATGTAGTGTCTCTACTTTAAAGAGTCCTCTCCTGCTGATGTTCAGGTGTATATCAGTAGTGTCTCTACTTTAAAGAGTCCTCTCCTGCTGATGTTCAGGTGTATATCAGTATGTAGTGTCTCTACTTTAAAGAGTCCTCTCCTGCTGATGTTCAGGTGTATATCAGTATGTAGTGTCTCTACTTTAAAGAGTCCTCTCCTGCTGATGCTCAGGTGTATATCAGTATGTAGTGTCTCTACTTTAAAGAGTCCTCTCCTGCTGATGTTCAGGTGTATATCAGTATGTAGTGTCTCTACTTTAAAGAGTCCTCTCCTGCTAATGTTCAGGTGTATATCAGTATGTAGTGTCTCTACTTTAAAGAGTCCTCTCCTGCTGATGTTCAGGTGTATATCAGTATGTAGTGTCTCTACTTTAAAGAGTCCTCTCCTGCTGATGTGGTGTATATCAGTATGTAGTGTCTCTTCTTTAAAGAGTCCTCTCCGCTGATGTGTATATCAGTATGTAGTGTCTCTACTTTAAAGAGTCCTCTCCAGCTGATGTTCAGGTGTATATCAGTATGTAGTGTCTCTTCTTTAAAGAGTCCTCTCCTGCTGATGTTCGGGTGTATATCAGTATGTAGTGTCTCTCTTTAAAGAGTCCTCTCCTGCTGATGTTCAGGTGTATATCAGTATGTAGTGTCTCTACTTTAAAGAGTCCTCTCCTGCTGATGTTCAGTGTATATCAGTATATAGTGTCTCTACTTTAAAGAGTCCTCTCCTGCTGATGTTCAGGTGTATATCAGTATGTAGTGTCTCTACTTTAAAGAGTCCTCTCCTGCTGATGTTCAGGTGTATATCAGTATGTAGTGTCTCTACTTTAAAGAGTCCTCTCCTGCTGATGTTCAGGTGTATATCAGTATGTAGTGTCTCTACTTTAAAGAGTCCTCTCCTGCTGATGTTCAGTGTATATCAGTATGTAGTGTCTCTACTTTAAAGAGTCCTCTCCTGCTGATGTTCAGGTGTATATCAGTATGTAGTGTCTATACTTTAAAGAGTCCTCTCCTGCTGATGTTCAGGTGTATATCAGTATGTAGTGTCTCTACTTTAAAGAGTCCTCTCCTGCTGATGTTCAGGTATATATCAGTATGTAGTGTCTCTACTTTAAAGAGTCCTCTCCAGCTGATGTTCAGGTGTATATCAGTATGTAGTGTCTCTACTTTAAAGAGTCCTCTCCTGCTGATGTTCAGGTGTATATCAGTATGTAGTGTCTCTACTTTAAAGAGTCCTCTCCTGCTGATGTTCAGGTGTATATCAGTATGTAGTGTCTCTACTTTAAAGAGTCCTCTCCTGCTGATGTTCAGTTGTATATCAGTATGTAGTGTCTCTACTTTAAAGAGTCCTCTCCTGCTGATGTTCAGGTGTATATCAGTATGTAGTGTCTCTACTTTAAAGAGTCCTCTCCTGCTGATGTTCAGGTGTATATCAGTATGTAGTGTCTCTTCTTTAAAGAGTCCTCTCCTGCTGATGTTCAGGTGTATATCAGTATGTAGTGTCTACTTTAAAGAGTCCTCTCCTGCTGATGTTCAGGTGTATATCAGTATGTAGTGTCTCTACTTTAAAGAGTCCTCTCCGGCTGATGTTCAGGTGTATATCAGTATGTAGTGTCTCTACTTTAAAGAGTCCTCTCTGCTGATGTTCAGGTGTATATCAGTATGTAGTGTCTCTTCTTTAAAGAGTCCTCTCCTGCTGATGTTCAGGTGTATATCAGTATGTAGTGTCTCTTCTTTAAAGAGTCCTCTCCTGCTGATGTTCAGGTGTATATCAGTATGTAGTGACTCTACTTTAAAGAGTCCTCTCCTGCTGATGTTCAGGTGTATATCAGTATGTAGTGTCTCTACTTTAAAGAGTCCTCTCCTGCTGATGTTCAGGTGTTATCAGTATGTAGTGTCTCTGTCTCTACTTTAAAGAGTCCTCTCCTGCTGATGTTCAGGTGTATATCAGTATGTAGTGTCTCTTCTTTAAAGAGTCCTCTCCTGCTGATGTTCAGGTGTATATCAGTATGTAGTGTCTCTACTTTAAAGAGTCCTCTCCTGCTGATGTTCAGGTGTATATCAGTATGTAGTGTCTCTACTTTAAAGAGTCCTCTCCTGCTGATGTTCAGGTGTATATCAGTATGTATAATGTCTCTACTTTAAAGAGTCCTCTCCTGCTGATGTTCAGGTGTATATCAGTATGTAGTGTCTCTACTTTATGTCCATATACAGCATGATTGGGTTAAGAACTCAAAGTAATGAGTGAAGAGAGATCATTTTGAAGGCCCAAGTAACTTGCGATAGTAAACTGCACGTCGTTTTTTGGTATAACCGGATTTCATGTAAATAATTATCTACATCTTAACTATAATAGTTTCAATTGCTTTTATTTTATATATGTTTTAAATTCCACGTATGTGTAAACGTGTGTCTGATACCGAACAACGACATAATGGCTTCACTGTAATCTTTGCTACTGATTATGAAATGTTTAGTCTCCTTTTCAAGCGTTAGAAAGTGGTGACAACAGACAGAGAATAGATGCAAACTTTCAAACTCTTCACTAAGTCCATGCTTTTATTTTGGAGGTGTTTCTAAATCCTGTCCCAACAACCAGCAGACAGTTTATTCAGGGATCAACATCTCTCTCTCACACGCAGCAGGCATGGCTGGACATTATTCAGTGTTACATTCATCATATATGTCGTGGCTTCCTTCCTTGTTTTTCTATCAAGCCACTAGACGCCTTAAACAGACATTTTGATAGATGATGTTTTGCGATGTGTTTGCTCAAAATAAATAACAAACTTTCACACGTGCAACAAAGAAAAGAGGCCTTTACAATATTCCAAACAAATAAGCAAAACTCAAATAAAACAAATAACTTAGGTATTCCTTCTTTCTTGTTAAGGCTTATATGATTTAATAACTTAAAGGGTAGTTTTACGGTTAAAAACTGTTCCTCGACGGCGTCTTTCTAACAGGTTGCTCACCTCTGTCTCTTCAGAGAGAGGCACCGTGGGAATTGTAGTTTTATAGTGTGTTGACTACAGTTCAATCAGGAGAGACGGTGTTGATGTAAGAATACATATTTATTGCCAGGAATACACAAATGAATGTAATGGAGTTTTGGCGATTAGGCCCCGTTGTGCAGGAGTATCATTCGGGAGGGGAGAACCGATCCGATGAAACCCCCCGGGGTCTAGACCTGGTGGTGGTGAATGGATAGTTGGGTCGGTCTGAAGGGGAGGGGCTTAGCTTGACCCTGGTGGTGGTGAATGGATAGTTGGGTCGGTCTGAAGGGGAGGGGCTTAGCTTGACCCTGGTGGTGGTGAATGGATAGTTGGGGTCGGTCTGAAGGGGAGGGGCTTAGCTTGACCCTGGTGGTGGTGAATGGATAGTTGGGTTCGGTCTGAAGGGGAGGGGCTTAGCTTGACCCTGGTGGTGGTGAATGGATGGTTGGGTTCGGTCTGAAGGGGAGGGGCTTAGCTTGACCCTGGTGGTGGTGAATGGATGGTTGGGTTCGGTCTGAAGGGGAGGGCTTAGCTTGACCCTGGTGGTGGTGAATGGATAGTTGGGTCGGTCTGAAGGGGAGGCTTAGCTTGACCCTGGTGGTGGTGAATGGATGGTTAGTTCGGTCTGAAGGGGAGGGCTTAGCTTGACCCTGGTGGTGGTGAATGGATAGTTGGGTCGGTCTGAAGGGGAGGGCTTAGCTTGACCCTGGTGGTGGTGAATGGATAGTTGGGTCGGTCTGAAGGGGAGGGGCTTAGCTTGACCCTGGTGGTGGTGAATGGATAGTTGGGGTCGGTCTGAAGGGGAGGGGCTTAGCTTGACCCTGGTGGTGGTGAATGGATAGTTGGGTCGGTCTGAAGGGGAGGGGCTTAGCTTGACCCTGGTGGTGGTGAATGGATGGTTGGGTTCGGTCTGAAGGGGAGTGGCTTAGCTTGACCCTGGTGGTGGTGAATGGATAGTTGGGTCGGTCTGAAGGGGAGGGGCTTAGCTTGACCCTGGTGGTGGTGAATGGATGGTTGGGTTCGGTCTGAAGGGGAGGGGCTTAGCTTGACCCTGGATTCAGAGGGACAGGAGGTGAGGGGGGGAGGAGGGTTGCGTCGAGTCACCTGAAATGACAGCTGTCAGAGGGGAGAGCAGATTTAAAAGGGTTAGCGGAGCGCTATGATAGGCTTGTGAGAATAGAGCGAAGTGATTGGTTAAGCTGGGGAGTGACGCCCCCGATCACTTATTGAGAGGAGAGAGAGTAGTAACATAGAATAGCAAATGAATGAGGAAAGACGGTCTTCCTGGTTGAACTTGCGCTGAGCTTCATAAGTCACAATTAGGTGGCCTTTCTTATCAAATCAAAATACTGGCTCTAACACAATAGTTTAGTATGTGGAGAATCTGCAGTCCTGGTTTCTCTACTACCTTCTAAACAAAGTAGTTTACAGCCCATTCTCAAAGAACCACAGACACACAGAGTTCTGGTCAAATAGCTTTAATGGCACAGACAGGAGTTTGTACATCCAGCACGATAAAAGGACCGTTAAAATATCCTTGTACTGTATGTGGGGAACAACGCCTCACAATGACATCGTTATTAAATCCAACGTGTGATTTGTTCTCCATGTGAACGATGGAAGTACAAAATATATAGACATTATTTTGAAATGAGATGCCATGCAATTCTATTTGGGGGAAAACAGAAAGCCACAAACAATATTTAAACCAGGTATTGTTGGAAAAAAAAAACTGAATTAAAAAAATATATTACAAAAAAAGAGGATTTTTTCAAAACAAAAGCCTAGTATCTCCTGACATCTAATCCCCCCCCTCTCTCTGAAGCATCCCATAATATTAGCTGAGTGTGTGTGAAGCTCAGGTGTGAGACAGCAGAACCATATTTATTTCACCTGCATTAGAAACAAAAACATACGATCTAATTACATGTTTTTAAAACCTGGAGATACATGGAAGCACCTTTTCTCAATATGTCATTTCTGTGTTTGAAGTATTGCTTTTTAGTAAACCCGACACATAAACGACAAAACACCACCTAACTAACTATTAAATAGGATACAAGTGAATCAAACTGAGTGTTGCAGGATTTAGGACTCATTCCTGCACCACTTGCTTTGTAAAAAATATCAATGTCTGTGTCGGACAAACAGGATCAGATAAATAAGGCTCTACTGTTCGGCTTCACGGTAAAAATAACCTCCTGGACTCTCTGAGACATGCAGGTGAATAAACCTGTTGTTATTGACATCGTACACACATGTTGATCCGAGAGAAGCATCAAAGAGACAGAGAGTGTGTGTGTGTGTGTGTGAGTGTCCAGAGAGAGGAGAGTGTGTGTGTGTGTGTGTGTCCAAAGAGAGGAGAGAGTGTGTGTCCAAAGAGGAGAGTGTGTGTGTGTGTGTGTGTGTCCAGAGAGAGGAGAGAGTGTGTGTCCAAAGACGAGAGAGTGTGTGTGTGTCCAGAGAGAGAGAGAGAGTGTGTGTGTGAGAGAGTGTGTGTGTCCAGAGAGAGGAGAGTGTGTGTGTCCAGAGAGAGGAGAGTGTGTGTGAGTGTGTGTGAGAGTGTATGTGTGTCCAGAGAGAGGAGAGAGTGTGTGTGAGAGTGTGTGTGCCAGAGAGGAGAGTGTGTGTGTGTGTCCAGAGAGAGGAGAGTGTGTGTGAGAGTGTGTGTGTGTCCAGAGAGAGGAGGAGTGTGTGTGAGAGTGTGTGTGTGTCCAGAGGAGGAGAGTGTGTGTGAGAGTGTGTATGTGTCCAGAGAGAGGAGAGAGTGTGTGTGAGAGTGTGTATGTGTCCAGAGAGAGGAGAGAGTGTGTGTGAGAGTGTGTGTGTCCAGAGAGAGGAGAGTGTGTGTGAGAGTGTGTATGTGTCCAGAGAGAGGAGAGAGTGTGTGTGAGAGTGTGTATGTGTCCAGAGAGAGGAGAGAGTGTGTGTGAGAGTGTGTGTGTCCAGAGAGAGGAGAGTGTGTGTGAGAGTGTGTATGTGTCCAGAGAGAGGAGAGTGTGTGGTGTCCAGAGAGAGGAGAGAGTGTGTGTGAGTCAGTCCACATCAAGGCTTCCAGAGCTTCAGCAGCCCGTCTTCACTGTAGGTGCCGATCAGGTTCTGGTGGGGATGGTGGGCGATGCCGATCACATCTTTCTCGTGGATCTATAGAGAGGAGAAAGGGAAATAAATAAATATATAATCATTCATTCAGACCTGCAGCTCAAAGGATCTGGAACAGACCCGCCTTTTGAAATTGAGTATAATGAATAATTTTATTCTTATATTTGTTTTGTTCATTTTTATTCCCGTTTATTCTATTGTCGACTGATATCAGCAGAATCAGAGGATATATATCTCCGATCTCTCTACGTACCGTCAGCGTTCTCTCCAGCTTGCCGGTGACGGTGTGCTGAAGCAGTAGAGCACGAAGTCCTCTCCCAGCGAGTAGATCCACTCGCCCCGAGGAGAGAGAGTGCAGCAGCAGACGAAGTCTCCTCCCTCCCTTTACCGGAGCTGAAACTCCTCACAATCTGTGACACACACACACACACACACACACGAGAGAGAGAGAGACAGAGAGAGAGAGCGAGAGCGAGAGAGACGAGAGGAGAGAGCGAGAGCGAGAGAGAGACAGACACACACACACAGAGACGAGAGAGAGAGAGACACACAGAGACGAGAGAGAGAGAGAGAGAGGAGAGAGAGAGAGAGAGAGAGAGAGAGAGAGAGAGACACACAGAGACGAGAGAGAGAGAAAGAGACACACAGAGAGACGGAGAGAAACACAAACAGACACGAGAGAGAGAGACCAAGACACACAAGGGCATTAGTATTGCGTCTACCTTTCATTTGTGTTACCTTTTGTGTGTGAAAACTGCGGTATAGATAAAGTTGATTTGAATTTGATCAGAATTCCTCATTTTTCCCACAGCTTGGAAAGTACATGACTACAACAGCACATAAAGTAAAGAGGATAGACTACATATTAAAACATTTTTTTAAATAACTTCGTATACACATGTTATTAATAATAAAAACACAATAAGTAAAAACCATGGTACTATTTCTTAAGACACCATATAGAATTCAAGAGCTTGTTCAGATTGTAAACAAACTGAAAGTGTGAACGCGTGTTCATTGCACAGTGTATGTTTACAGGATGACAGAGGGTGTGTGTGACTGTCGTCGTGTGCAGGTGTGTGCAGAGGTGTGTGCAGATGTGTGTGTGTCGCTGTGCTGTGTGTCAGCGTGTGTGTGCAGGTGTGTGTGTGTGACTGACCTGTCCCTGCATGTTCATGATCACCACGGTGTGGAGCGGTTGCACACCACAAAGTGCTCGGGGTTTTTGGGCAGTTGGATCACGTTGTTCACCGTGATGTCTGTTCCAGCCGACGTGCCCAGAGGCTTGAAGGTGTTCGAGCACTCGGTGGTCTTCATGTTCCACATCTACACACAGGGGGGAACAGTCAGATACACAGTCAGATACACACAGTCAGATACACACACAGGGGAACACAGTCAAATACACACAGGGGGGAACAGTCAGATACACAGTCAGACACACACAGTCAGATACACACAGGGGGAACACAGTCAGATACACACAGGGGGAAACACAGTCGATACACACAGTCAGATACACACAGTCAGATACACACAGTCAGATACACACACAGGGGAACACAGTCAAATACACACAGGGGGGAACAGTCAGATACACACAGTCAGACACACAGTCAGATACACACAGGGGAACACAGTCAGATACACACAGTCAGATACACACAGTCAGACACACAGTCAGATACACACAGTCAGATACACACAGTCAGACACACACAGTCAGACACACACGTCAAACACACACAGTCAGATACAGACAGGGGAACACAGTCAGATACACACAGTTAGACACACACAGTCAGTAACACAGTCAGATACACACAGTCAGATACACACAGGGAACACAGTCAGATACACACAGGGGAACACAGTCAGATACACACAGGGGAACACAGTCAGATACACACAGTCAGATACACACAGTCAGATACAGGGGACACAGTCAGATACACACAGTCAGATACACACAGTCAGACACACAGTCAGATACACACAGTCAGACACACAGTCAGACACACACGTCAGACACACACAGTCAGATACAGACAGGGGAACACAGTCAGATACACACAGTTAGACACACACAGTCAGTCACACACAGTCAGATACACAGTCAGATACACACAGTCAGTCACACAGTCAGATACACACAGTTAGACACACACAGTCAGTCACACACAGTCAGATACACACAGTTAGACACACAGTCAGTCACACACAGTCAGACACACACAGTCACACACAGTCAGATACAGACAGGGGAACACAGTCAGATACACACAGTTAGACACACACAGTCAGTCACACACAGTCAGTCACACACAGTCAGATACACACAGTTAGACACACACAGTCACACACAGTCAGTCACACACAGTCAGATACACACAGTTAGACACACACAGTCAGTCACACACAGTTAGACACACCCCGTCAGACACACACAGTCACACACAGTCAGATACACACAGTTAGACACACACAGTCACACACAGTCACACACAGTCAGTCACACACAGTCAGACACACCCGTCAAACACACACAGTCAGATACACACAGTCAGATACACACAGTCAGACACACACAGTCAGACACACAGTCAGACAGTCAGATACACAAAGTCAGATACACACGTCAGACACACCGTCAGACACACACGTCAGACACACAGTCAGATACACACAGTCAGACACACCCTGTCAGACACACACGTCAGACACACAGTCAGATACACACAGTCAGATACACACAGTCAGACACACCCTGTCAGACACACACGTCAGACACACCCTTCAGACACACACGTCAGACACACACAGTCAGATACACACAGTCAGATACACACAGTCAGACACACACGTCAGACACACAGTCACACACAGTCAGACACACAGTCAGACACACACAGTCAGACACACACAGTCAGACACACAGTCAGACACACACGTCAGACACACAGTCACACACAGTCAGACACACACAGTCAGATACACACAGTCAGACACACACAGTCAGATACACACAGTCAGATACACACCCCGTCGGACACACACCCCTTTCCTACTAAAGTTGTCCCAGGGCCGATTCGGACTAGTTTTTCATGTTTTCACTGCAGCAGCTCTGGCTCTCATAAACCAACTATCAGGAGTAATCAATACACGGCTACACAGGTTGCCATGTCCCACGATCACAAGTAAGATCAAGAATACGCAAGTAGGAAAGGACCTATGCCACATTAAAAGCAACAGGTATAAGACAGTATATGTAATTCAAGAGCTTTTTTGCGGTGCTATGTTGCCAAACCGTGTTAATTAAAACTGAACAAAAAATGAGGAGGAAAATATACATCAGGGGACGTTGTTTGTGTGACCTTAAGACAGCGAGCTACTACTTTAGCTAGTAAACGGTAGCATTAATGCTGGCGTACCAGTCCAGAACCATAGTAAACAATATCCACGTCACTCTGGAGAAGTCGTTCTTTAATTCAAGCTGGCTTCGTAAGAATAAGAGCAACGTGAGCCCAACTCCGACAGTCTGCCAGAGCGGCGTTGCTGAGAAAATCGTAAAAACCGCAAACAATGACGTCCTGGTGAGGCCTCACTCGGGCACTGGGCGGTGGAAAACAAACTGCTTAAGGTCTACTTTTGAGAGGCATCAGGTTTGTTTTGAGACTTGAACCCCAGACCCTTTGCTTCCCTCCCTACAGACGGATCTATTCTCTCACCTTGACGGTGCCGTCCGACGAGGCGCTGATCACATGATGTCCGTCTGGAGTGAAGGTCGCCTCGTTCACAAACGACGTGTGACCTCGAAACTCCTTCAGGGTTTTACCTGACTTCAGTCCGTGGATTCTGAAACATAGGAAAACTAAATGTAAACCACGATCACAGATATCAGGAGAAAGAAAAGGATCCATGTTACGATTCGATAATACTTTACTCTCAGCTCAAGACATGTTTCTAGCATCACAGCAACATCAACAAGAACATTTCACATCACCATCAGTGCAGAGAATATGCTCCTCTGATGTTCATACTCTCTGCTGATGGAGAACTGAATGGTGGGGTTTACCTGATGGTCTGGTCGAAGGAGGCGCTGAGCAGCTGGCTGCTGTCTTTGCAGAAGGAGACGCAGGTGACTCCTTTACTGTGAGCGCGCTCAAACCTGCGCAGACACTGACCGCTCTGGATCTTCCACACCTGAAACAATACAGGTATTTATCATCACGTCTGCAGGCTGTTTGTCCTCTTATCATCGCTTCAGCAACGTTCGTTTACCTTTAGTTTAGCATTGCCTTCCAGGTAGGGCTGAAGATAATTCTGATTACATTGAATAGAACAGAAGTACCTTAATCTTCCCGTCCTGAGCTCCGGTGGCCAGCATCTCCGTGTCTCTGCTGAAACCCATGCAGAGCACAGCGTCGTCCATCATCATGAAGTTATCCTGGGCCTGGTACTTCAGATCCTGAGGCGCGCGCACACACGTACACACACACACACACGTACGTACACACACACACACACACACACACACACACACACACACAAATACAGTTATTAACATACATCAGAGGAGCCACTCTGAAATCATTAGATTTATTTCTAAGTGCCAGTGTGTCCTGCTCATTCTCTTTCCTGTTATGATTTGAAATGAATACGAGTATGTCGAGTGCATTTTCCCCGTCTTCTAGCGTTCTTGTTGGAACTATTATATTAATATATATATTAATATAAAGTAAACACGTTCAGGTTGGACTGGAGTTGCTTCCAGTCACCTCGTGGCTGCAGCACATGTCTCCGGCCGTAAACTTCATAATAAACCGTCAGTGTTTGCCATCAAAGCTCCAGCTCTGCTCGCGTCTCTCTGAGTTTCGTCTCCATTGCTCCAGAAGTTTCCATCACACTCACCTTTCTGATTTTCCCGGTGGTGAAGTTCCAGACCTCGATGAACCCGTCCACAGACCCCGTCACCAGGTACTGACCGTCGGGGAAAACCGGGAGCACTCAACGTGAGACTTCTGTCCAAACTGAGCAGGGAGGAGAAACAACACGTCAGAAACTAGGCCATAAGACTTTTTAAAGAACATCCATAAACATGCATCTGTTTGCATATTCCATTCACTCTTCTTTCCCTATTTCTATTTTATCTGTATTAACTGCACATCTCCAAACATTCTCTTGCACTATTTGATCTGTTCTATGTCCTCTATATATTCATGTGGCTCTGTTGGAGGAGCCTGTTACTAAAAATGTTCATTGCCATATCTCCACTGTAGCTGCTGAGCACATGATGATAGAGACTTGAACATCTGCTACTCCTGTCTTACCTTTGATATTTGATTGTTGCACTAAAGGTGTATAAATATATATATATATATATATATATATTTATTGCAGAGGATGTGTACCTTGATGTGTCTGCTGAGCTGCGTGGGGAAGGCCTCCTCCTGCACATCTTTCACGGCTGCTTTCCCTCTGAACAGATCGATGGTCATCCCGGGAGGAAGGAGGCCCTGATGCTGCTGCCACTTCAGAGACTGAGGAGGGGGACACAGAGACACAGCACATCAGGGTTAATATACGAGTTAGTTATTGTGGTGACTATTGCCACTCAATGGCTAAACTATTTGGACGCGTGCAATTTCCACGTACGACAACGTTTTTAGCTTTCAATATCTTTGATTTACAAAGAAAAACAGCGTGTTCACAGACTCAACACACTCTCCCAGTCCCAGTCAATGCACCTGTGCCAGGAGATCAGTTATATGTTGTTGTTTCCCCATTACGCCATCTAGTGTTCAAAATAACAACAACATATAAACCATTCTACTGGGTGAGCGTTTTATAGTGGAGCGACTATCTGTTTTATTTGTGTTATGTCCTATATATATATATATATATATATATTCATGTTGCTCTGTTGGAGGAGGACTTCAGTTTGTCCTTTCCATATCTCCACTGCAGCTGCTGAGCACATGATGAGAAAGCCTTGAAACTTGACGCTGTTCGCTCACCTGTCCGAGCAGAGCCATGAGACGAGAGGGAGGGACGACGCTCACTTCTCCAGCTAAAGCCTGAGCGATGGCTGCTCTCCGCTTCTCTTTACTGCTGCCGTCTGGGTACGCCTGCACACCAAGGAACACACCAAGAAACACTCATCAGAAACTCCACATGTCATCTTTTACATGCTGCTGTCAGAGCCAGTGTTTATGTGAAAAGGTTCAATCGTTTTGTCAGCTAGTGGCATTTACGAGTCACACACACACACAAACACACACACCACACAACACACACACACACACAACACACACCACACACACACACACACACACACACACACACACACAACACACACACACACACACACACACACACACACACACACACACCACACACACACACACACACACAACACACACACACACACACCACACACACACAAACACACACCACACACACACACACACACACACACCACACACACACACACACACACACACACACAACACACACACACACACACACACACACACACACACACACCCCTGTTTCTGTAGCAAAGTGGGCCATTATACATGTATTTAAGCATGCATTTACTTTAGGATGTGATGTAGTTATATGTCGTGCATTGAGCCGCAGCTTGGCACTGAGGGGCATTATCTCTCATTTAAATAGGGTATTATCACATTATTGTAAGATCACACAAGAAGCATTATTATTGTTCTCACTTAAAGTGTTTGATTGGTACTGCAAAGAACTGGTTATGTACACCAGGAAATGTGTAAAAACACAGAATATAGTGATTGTATAGGTAAGGGAGTTAAGCGGAGCCTAAAATGTGATTACAAAACATTACGAAGAACCAGTTGGAGGCTCTGTGGCTGAAAGGACAACCTGATCCTTGTCGTTTGGAGTGGCCTCACCTCTCGGGGGTCGAAGTATGAGCGAGCCAGCAGGTTCTCCAGGTGGATGTACCTCTCCGGCTGCGTCTGCTTCAGCATGATCATGGGGTCGGTCTGTCTGAGGAGGGAACGAGCTGCACCCAACTCTCTCAGCTCGATCAGCTCCAACACCACCTGCAGGGACGAGAGAGGAGACAGGTGTGACTCCTCATTCAACATGTACATTTTCTAAACTGCATGTAGACTGCACTAGCACCCCACCTGCTCGTAGAGGTCGATGAGGGTTTTGTCGGGCAGCTTCAGGGACTGGATGGCCTGCAGGACCGTGTCCCAATGTCCGCTGTTGATGTCGGCCACAAAGCTCTCGATGCTGTCCACGGTGTTCAGAGAGACGGTGGTTTCCTCCTGCAGCGTCACCAGCGTCCTCTGCAGGTTGTTCTCCTTCAGGTACTGCATGATCAGACGGATCACACTGAGGAGACACAGGGATGTAGAGATTCAGTCATGCGTACATAGCTACAGTGTAGATTTGTCCGTGCAACACAGAAACAATAGAATAGAAATAGTGCAAGGAGAGTCTATACAAGTGATTGGAATATGATATTAGATAAATAACTTGTAAGTAGCAGCCCGATGAATGTTATGGATGTTCTTTACAGAGTTCAGGTGTTTAACAGTCTCATGGTCCGTGGGATGAAACTGTCTCTGAGTGTAAACAACGCACTTCAAATCAGAAGCAGAATTAGGTTTAATGCCAAGTAGGTTTTTACACACATACAAGGAATGTGCTTTGTTTTGCAAGGCAAGTTTATCTATAGAGCGTCTTTCAACAAGGCAATTTAAAGTGCGTTACAAGAAGAAAGACATTAATAGCATTAAGAGGAGACACATTATAAAATGGCATTTAAAAACAGTCATTAAAAAGCAAAGAGGAATTGTTGTAATTGTAAAATAAGGAACGCATTTTGAATGACTGTTTTGAGGGTAGACAAATATTGCAACAGAGCCAAATCAGAAGCAGAATGAGGTGTGTATATATATATATTCTAGGTTAGGGTTATTTATTTTAAATACAACTAATGTTTTAAAGGACCCAAGGTAGTGGAAGAACAAACCACTTCTATTAAGAGTGTCCCTTTAAGATGTAATGTCTCTCCTTCTCTGTGTGTATGAACTGTGTGTTGTTCTGTGTATAGAGAGTTATTCTATCGTAGTTGCCAGTGCCAAAGACAAAGGTCCATTGTGTGTCAATTTAATGCACATTAAAGTATTCTGAGTCTAGATCTGGACATTGACAAGTAGGTTTTAAACGTGTGTGCAAACATACACGCAGTGAGAGGAATAGTTGAAATACAAGGAACACATTTACAAGACATAATAGTACACAACATTAAACAAACATGTGCAGAAACACAGAGGAACGTGGAAGCACTCTGTCTTTGCTATCCTTGCTTCTGAATGTGCTTTAAAGTCTGTTGTGTGTTAATGTGTTTGTATATAAAGGGCTTTTAACTGTGTGTTTAAAAATATGTTCTGCAATCAAGAGTCCATCCTGCTCAGGTGTCTTTGTATGAATGCTATCCTCCTGCTCAGGTGTCTTTGTATGAATGCTATCCTCCTGCTCAGGTGTCTTTATATGAATGCTATCCTCCTGCCAGGAGCCTTTATATGAATGCTATCCTCCTGCTCAGGTGTCTTTATATGAATGCTATCCTCCTGCCAGGAGCCTTTATATGAATGCTATCCTCCTGCCAGGTGTCTTTATATGAATGCTATCCTCCTGCCAGGAGCCTTTATATGAATGCTATCCTCCTGCTCAGGTGTCTTTATATGAATGCTATCCTCCTGCCAGGTGTCTTTATATGAATGCTATCCTCCTGCCAGGTGTCTTTATATGAATGCTATCCTCCTGCCAGGTGTCTTTATATGAATGCTATCCTCCTGCTAGGTGTCTTTATATGAATGCTATCCTCCTGCTCAGGAGCCTTTATATGAATGCTATCCTCCTGCTCAGGTGTCTTTATATGAATGCTATCCTCCTGCTAGGTGTCTTTATATGAATGCTATCCTCCTGCCAGGTCTTTATATGAATGCTATCCCCTGCCAGGAGTCTTTATATGAATGCTATCCTCCTGCTCAGGAGTCTTTATATGAATGCTATCCTCCTGCTCAGAGTCTTTATATGAATGCTATCCTCCTGCTCAGGAGTCTTTATATGAATGCTATCGTCCTGCTCAGGAGTCTTTATATGAATGCTATCCTCCTGCTCAGGTGTCTTTATATGAATGCTATCCTCCTGCTCAGGTGTCTTTATATGAATGCTATCCTCCTGCCAGGTGTCTTTATATGAATGCTATCCTCCTGCCAGGAGTCTTTATGAATGCTATCCTCCTGCTCAGGAGTCTTTTATGAATGCTATCCTCCTGCTCAGGAGTCTTATATGAATGCTATCCTCCTGCTCAGAGTCTTTATATGAATGCTATTCTCCTGCTCAGGAGTCTTTATATGAATGCTATCCTCCTGCTCAGGTGAACATTAGCTTCTGAGGCTAAATCTGGCTCATTTCCATGATGTAAGAAAGAGTTATTTAATGTGCATTATCCCTTCTTAAATACAGTCAAAACCATTTACAGTATGAAATATGATATCACTTCGAAGCTATTTAAATTGAAAAGTGTTAGACGTGTGAGTGGATCATTGAACGATATATAAAATAATAATAAACAGACTTTTGTTAGTCTGCTAACATTGAAATTAGTTTAGCCTCGACTCTGTAGCAACTGGCAGAGGAATGCTAACGTTAGCACATGCTAACTTACACTAACTCTCCTACCTTTTAATATTATTTACCAGAGAGGAGTAATGCAGACACAGCATGAATGTTATGATGAACAACAGAGCAACTTTAGAGACTGAAATCACCGGCACTTTAATCATAAAAAGACAAAACTGTTTCCATAAGGTGTCTATTAGTTAGCATGTTAGCTCAGAATGCTAATGGAGGATAAAACAGGCCTCAGTGACAGAAAACATTATAATATAAGGTTATTTACTGCGCGATTTATTATAAGAATGAACCAGCTTTAAGAGTTATAGCAGGACTACTCACTCTGCTGATTCCACCTCCAGAGACATCGTTATTTATCTGGTATTTATCTCAGAATACAAGCCTGGAAACACCCGAGTGGCAGGAGGAGAAGCGAGGAGCGAACCGAAGTACTGGAGGATTCTGGGAACTTCAAAATAAAACAGTGTTTTCTTTATTCAAGAATATATACGTGTCAGACATTATAGCAGGTAGAAGTACACCGATCCTGTACTTTAGTAAAAGTATAAGTACTCAGATCTTGTACTTGAGTAAAAGTAGAAGTACTCAGATGTTGTACTTGAGTTAAAGTATAAGTACTCAGATCTTGTACTTTGTACAGTAAAAGTATAAGTACTCAGATCTTGTACTTGAGTAAAAGTAGAAGTACTCAGATCTTGTACTTTGTACAGTAAAAGTAGAAGTACACAGATCCTGTACTTTAGTAAAGTAGAAGTACTCAGATCTTATACTTGAGTAAAAGTACAAGTACTCAGATCTTGTACTTTGTACAGTATAAGTACTCAGATCTTGTACTTGAGTAAAAGTATAAGTACTAAGATCTTGTACTTTGTACAGTAAAAGTATAAGTACTCAGATCTTGTACTTGAGTAAAAGTAGAAGTACTCAGATCTTGTACTTTGTTCAGTAAAAGTAGAAGTACACAGATCCTGTACTTTAGTAAAAGTAGAAGTACTCAGATCTTGTACTTTGTACAGTAAAAGTAAAAGTAGCCTACTCAGATATTGTACTTTGTACAGTAAAAGTACAAGTACTCAGAACGTGTATTTGAGTAAAAGTATAAGTACTCAGATTTGAGTAAAAGTAGAAGTACTCAGATCTTGTACTTTGTACAGTAAAAGTAGAAGTACACAGATCCTGTACTTTAGTAAAAGTAGAAGTACTCAGATCTTATACTTGAGTAAAAGTACAGTACTCAGATCTTGTACTTTGTACAGTATAAGTACTCAGATCTTGTACTTGAGTAAAAGTATAAGTACTCAGATCTTGTACTTTGTACAATAAAAGTATAAGTACTCAGATCTTGTACTTGAGTAAAAGTATAAGTACTCAGATCTTGTACTTGAGTAAAAGTAGAAGTACTCAGATCTTGTACTTTGTACAGTAAAAGTAGAAGTACACAGATCCTGTACTTTAGTAAAAGTAGAAGTACTCAGATCTTATACTTGAGTAAAAGTAGAAGTACTCAGATCTTGTACTTTGTACAGTAAAAGTAGAAGTACTCAGATATTGTACTTTGTACAGTAAAAGTACAAGTACTCAGAACGTGTATTTGAGTAAAAGTATAAGTACTCAGATTTGAGTAAAAGTAGAAGTACTCAGATCTTGTAATTGAGTAAAGTAGAAGTACTCAGATCTTGTACTTTGTAAAGTAAAAGCACGCAGATCTTGGCTGTAATTTCCCTGGATGCTGCACAGAGTCTAAAGTGCCACTTTAGCGGGACGTTACGGTGCTCAGGAGTCCGCCCTCTGATGCATTTGCTGACAGGCTGGGGAGGATGTCCCGCTCCGCTGTGCAGCATCCAGGGAAACACACAGCGGAGCGGGACATCCTCCTCAGCCTGTCAGCCCTAAATGCATTAGAGGGCGGATACCTGAGCTCCGGTGTTGTGCCAAATGATGCACCCCCGCCGTGAAATGCACCCCTTGTCACGGGAACGCGCATTTGAAAATGAAACGTTTACACCTTGAAACGATGCTTAAAACGAAAGTAAACGTCCAGGTTTTTTTAATGGTAATTTTCAGACTGTGAGTCGTTTAGTGGTAGCTCATATAGTCTTGATTCTTGTGGTTAAACTTTTCGCTCCGTATTTTGATGGTTGGGGTGTTGCAATATACGTTGGTCAGGGGGACCAGGCATGAGCGTCAGCTCTGAAGTTAGCACGGCTAGGATGATGCATTGTATCTTGTGGAACATTAAAAGTAAAGTACGTGAGAGTAAGATAGAGTGTGTCGTTATTATAACACACAAATATTGAAACATGGGGTGTCGAATCCTGGATTTTGCATTCATTCCTTACTTCTTTTTCAGTCATTCTTTTATTTAATATATGTTTTTATTTAATTGTGACATCCTGTATACACGTGCTTTAAAATGTATTATTTAATTTTACATATTTGTCATATAATAATCAAAATATATGTTTACAAATGTTACATAGTCTTTGTCAGCATATTTTTGCCACGTTATGCACCCCTTGCTATCTTACATAATAAAAGTGTCACATTCATGAAACTTGCTCCATTTATTGGTACTAGTCCTAGAACTACCCTCAAAACTGCTTGAGGGTGGGATTAATAGAAGCATCCTTTTGGGGGGGTGCTTTTTTTACACATGTGTGTAGAGGTGTGTGTGTGTGTGTAGAGGTGTGTGTGTGTGTGTGTAGAGGTGTGTGTGTGTGTAGAGGTGTGTGTGTGTGTGTAGAGTGTGTGTGTAGAGGTGTGTGTGTGTAGAGGTGTGTGTGTGTGTGTGTAGAGGTGTGTGTGGTTAAAACGAAGCAGCCTGCAGTCGCTCTTTAGCTGTCTACTGAAGGTAAACACAGCGAAGGCTGTGTGTAAAAGGCACAGCTCCACTTCCTACTTGGCGAACCTGTAACTTTCTCGTGTGCACAATAACGTATCTCTTGCGCATGAGAAAGTATATCGTGATGAGCAAAACCATGTCACTTGGCCCAGGTGGTTTCCACAGAACGGACAAAACATGTTTAACGACCATAAACACACTCGTACCGTCCATAGGTACCGGCGGTCTATCCGCCAAAACAAACTTAAATTTGTGTCAATCACTTGCACGTCACTTCTGGTATGATGGACATTCCCTTTCCGGTTTGATTCTCTAGTTTGTAAAAGTGTTTCGTTAAATGTTAAAGCGTTTCGAGACTTTGTCTCAGTTCTTGTAAAAGTGTTTCGCTAATGTAATTTTGTTTTTATAAAATATAATTTTGTTTTATAAAATGTAAATATGTCTCTGGCTTTGTAAAAGTGTTTCGCATCTTGTTAATTTGTTTTTGTTAATGTTAAATTGTGTTTTCTTTGGTATAAGTGTTTTGTAATGTAAATTTGTTTTATAAAATGGAAATTTGTCTCAAGCTTTGTAATTGTCGTTTGCACTTCTCAGCCACCGTAGGTAACAAAAGGAGAGAAGATCACATAAACACACAGAGAGGGAAGGGTTTCCTGTCTGTGCTATAATGGACTCCCTCAGTCCAACTCTATTTGCATTAAACACAAATTAAATGCTTAACAAGTCTTTGTGCAAACGTTTAATATCGCTCAAACCGATGTGGTTGCCTGGTATTTCCAGTTGTTGGAACTGTGTGGAGACCTCATGACAGACGAACTTAGAAGTGAGGATACCCGGCCCGGAGGAAGCCCGGGGTCCCCTTCTGGAGCCAGGCCCAGGAGGAGGACTCGTCGGCGAGCGTCTGGTGGCCGGGCTTGCCATGGAGCCCGGCCGGGCACAGCCCGAAAAGGCAACATGGGCAACACCTCCGCTTCTCCGTCCCGCGGGCCCACCACCTAGGAAACAGCGATGGGGTCGGGTGCACTGCCAGAAGGGTGGCAGTGAAAGCAGAGGGTCTCGACGGACCAGACCCGGGCGACAGAAGCTGGCTTTGGGGACGTGGAATGTCACCTCTCTGGGGGGGAAGGAGCCGGAGCTTGTGCGGGAGGTGGAGCGTTACCAGTTGGATCTGGTTGGGCTCACCTCTACGCACAGCGTCGGCTCTGGAACCTTACTTCTGGATAGGGGTTGGACTCTATTCTTCTCCGGAGTTGCTCAAGGTGTGAGGCGCCGGGCGGGTGTGGGGATACTCACAAGCCCCCGGTTGGGTGCTTCGTTGTTGGAGTTTACCCCAGTGGACGAGAGGGTCGCCTCCCTACGCCTGCGGGTTATGGGGGGGAAAACTCTGACTGTTGTGTGTGCTTATGCACCAAACAGCAGTTCAGAGTATACGGCCTTCTTGGAGACCCTGGAAAGAGTCCTGTATGGGGCTCCTGAAGGGGACTCTTTAATCTTGCTGGGAGACTTCAACGCACATGTGGGCAATGATGGAGACACTTGGAGGGGCGTGATTGGGAGGAACGGCCCCCCTGATCTGAACCGGAGTGGTGGTTTGTTACTGGACTTCTGTGCTAGTCATGGATTGGCCATAACAAACACCATGTTCAAACATAAGGATGCTCATAAGTGTACGTGGTACCAGAGCACCCTAGGCAGAAGGTCCATGATCGATTTCGTTATCGTATCATCGGACCTGAGGCCGTATGTTTTGGACACTCGGGTAAAGAGAGGGGCGGAGTTGTCAACTGATCACCATCTGGTGGTGAGTTGGGTCGAGTGGCGGGGGAAGCCTCTGGACAGACCTGGTAAGCCCAAACGTGTAGTTCGGGTGAACTGGGAACGTCTGGAGGAGGCCCAAGTTCAGGAGGCCTTCAACGCACACCTCCGGCGGAGCTTTTCGGGCATTCCTGTGGAGGTTGGGGACATTGAACCAGAGTGGGCGGTGTTCAAAGCCTCTATTGCCGAAGCCGCGGCGGGGAGCTGTGGTCTCAAGGTCTTAGGTGCCTCAAGGGGCGGTAACCCTCGAACCTCCTGGTGGACACCGGTGGTCAGGGAAGCCGTCCGACTGAAGAAGGAGGCCTTCAGGGATTTGTTATCCCGGGGGACTCCCGAGGCAGTTGCAAGGTACCGACGGGCCCGAAGGGCAGCAGCCTCAGCCGTGGCCGAGGCAAAGCAGCGGGTGTGGGAGAAGTTCGGAGAAGCCATGGAAAAGGACTTTCGGGCGGCACCAAAGTTGTTCTGGAAAACTGTCCGACACCTCAGGAGGGGGAAGCAGGGAACCATCCAAGCTGTGTACAGTAAGGATGGGACGTTGTTGACCTCAACTGATGGAGTGTTAGGGCGTTGGAAGGAACACTTTGAGGAACTCCTGAACCCGACAACTCCGCCCTCTATGTTAGAGGCAGAGCTGGAGTATGACGGGGGATCAACACCAATCTCCCGGGGGGAGGTCACTGAGGTCGTCAAACGACTCCACAGTGGCAAAGCCCCGGGGGTGGATGAGATCCGCCCAGAAATGCTGAAGGCTCTGGGTGTTGAGGGACTGTCATGGTTGACACGTCTCATCAATGTTGCGTGGAAGTCGGAAACAGTACCGAAGGAGTGGCAGACCGGGGTGGTGGTTCCCCTTTTCAAAAAGGGGGATCAGAGGGTGTGTGCCAATTACAGAGGCATCACACTACTCAGCCTCCCCGGGAAAGTTTACTCTAAGGTACTTGAAAGGAGGGTCAGGCCGATTGTCGAACCTCAGATTGAGGAGGAACAATGCGGATTCCGTCCTGGTCGTGGAACGACGGATCAGCTTTTTACTCTCGCAAGGATCCTGGAGGGGGCCTGGGAGTATGCTTATCCGGTCTACATGTGTTTTGTAGACTTGGAGAAGGCGTATGACCGAGTTCCCAGGGAGTTACTGTGGGAGGTGCTGCAGGAGTATGGGGTGAGGGGGTCTCTACTCAGGGCCATCCAATCTCTGTACTCCCAAAGCGAGAGCTGTGTCCGGGTCCTCGGCAGTAAGTCGGACCCATTTCCGGTGAGGGTTGGCCTCCGCCAGGGCTGCGCTTTGTCACCGATCCTGTTTGTAATATACATGGATAGGATTTCGAGGCGTAGTCGGGGGGGGGGGTCTGCAGTTCGGTGGACTAAGGATTGCACCACTGCTTTTTGCAGATGATGTGGTTCTAATGGCTTCATCGGTCTGCGACCTCAGCACTCACTGGATCGGTTCGCAACCGAGTGTGAAGCGGCTGGGATGAGGATCAGCACCTCCAAATCTGAGGCCATGGTTCTCAGCAGGAAACCGATGGACTGTCCACTCCAAGTAGGGAATGAGTCCTTACCCCAAGTGAAGGAGTTCAAGTATCTCGGGGTCTTGTTCTCGAGTGAGGGAACAATGGAGCGTGAGATGGGCCGGAGAATCGGAGCAGCGGGAGCGGTACTGCAGTCGCTTTACCGCACCGTTGTGACGAAAAGAGAGCTGAGCCAGAAGGCAAAGCTCTCTGTCTACCGGGCCATTTTCGTTCCTACCCTCACCTATGGTCATGAAGGATGGGTCATGACCGAAAGAACGAGATCGCGGATACAAGCGGCCGAGATGGGTTTTCTCCGCAGGGTGGCTGGCGTCTCCCTTAGGGATAAGGTGAGAAGTTCAGTCATCCGGGAGGGACTCGGAGTTGAACCGCTCCTCCTTCGCGTCGAAAGGAGCCAGTTGAGGTGGTTCGGGCACCTAGTAAGGATGCCACCTGGGCGCCTCCCTAGGGAGGTGTTCCAGGCACGTCCAGCTGGGAAGAGACCAAGGGGTAGACCTAGGACCAGGTGGAGGGATTATATCTCTTCGCTGGCCTGGGAGCGCCTTGGGATCCCCCAGTCAGAGCTGGTTGATGTGGCCAGGGAAAAGAAAGTTTGGGGCTCTCTGCTGGAACTGCTACCCCCGCGACCCGACCACGGATAAGCGGGAGAAGATGGATGGATGGATGGATGGAACTGTGTGGAGCTGCTGGTTTTTGTTCTGCGAGGGATAAAGATATTAAAGGAAATATATAATAATTAAAAAATAATGTTCCCTCCACAAAGGAGGTGATGTTACAGGTTGGTTAGTCTGAATGTTAGCTCCATTGTGGAAAAAGTAGTCATCCAATTTTCAAATTGTAAAAGGGCGTAGCACGGGAAGAAGCATTTACATTTGGTTTGAATATACAAATTATTTTCCATTTTTGTTTACATTGCAAGAAAGGGCATCTATTAACGCCCCGTTCATTATTCTCTCTACTAAATCCATCACATCGATAGTTCAACCGACAAAAGGTCCACAAATGGTTGTCTGGCTGATTTCTTTTTTAGTTTACTATGTGCTTCTTGGATTAGTTTCCATTAGTATTGTTTATTTGCAATAGCACACAAAAAGAACATTCAGAAACGACAATACAAATAATACCAGAATATGAACAGAATAATGTCAGAAAGTGCAGACACACTGTAAAAGATGCAGCTCCAAAAACAAGTCAATGTATAATAAAAACAAGGTGTTTCTCTTTTAATAAGTGAACAAACCTGCCAATAGAACAAGAACAAAATGGCTTGGTGAGATTTCTTGAAGTAAAGATGGGATAATTAGATAAATGACATCTTGTATCTTGTAAAGGAGCCAGTTGAGGTGGTTCGGGCACCTAGTAAGGATGCCACCTGGGCGCCTCCCTAGGGAGGTGTTCCAGGCACGTCCAGCTGGGAAGAGACCGAGGGGTAGACCTAGGACCAGGTGGAGGGATTATATCTCTTCGCTGGCCTGGGAGCGCCTTGGGATCCCCCAGTCAGAGCTGGTTGATGTGACCAGGGAAAGGAACGTTTGGGGCTCTCTGCTGGAACTGCTACCCCCGCGACCCGACCACGGATAAGCGGGAGAAGATGGATGGATGGATGGACATCTTGTATTTAGCTGGGAGAACTTATTTTGAACTAATTTGACCAGAATTAGGGAATTTGTTACAAAAAAAGCCAGAAATGCTTCATTTTCTGTTTCCTGATGTTAGCTGGAGATGTTCCTCTAAAATAAGATGTTTTAAGAGACTTTGACTTAAAAAGATGCTAAAAAGGCCTTGTTTAAAAACAAGACTTCAGTTATTAAGTCTTATATCAAGTGTAACGACATATTCTGACATTAGACAAATATACTTGGCAAGAGTTACATGTTAGCAGTGCACACTTTACCTCAGGCTTTCAGAGAGAGGCGTGAAACATGTACGATGAGATGCATCTTGGTCTGATTCTGAATGACTTGTTTTAATGCAGATTGTCCCCCGGTCCTGTCTCTGACCCGGCGCCATGAGTCCTGAGCTGCTGCTCCTCCTGCTGGTGGCTGCAGGGAGCGCAGGTAAACACAGGGACTCAGTGCATTCACTCAATGCTATACTTCACTGCAAAACTACACAAAAGTAGAAAAACTAACCTGTAGATTTTCTTTGATAGTGGAAATAATTTTTCGGTAACACTTTATATTAAGGTACACAAATTAACCATCGACTAGTTGTTAATTAACATGCATATTAGCAGTATATTGGCTCTTTATTAGTAATTATAAAACACTTATTAATGCCTTATTCTACATGACCATATTCTACAAGTTATAAGCCATTTGTTGAGAGTTTTTTCTCAATAACCCTCTAATTAGTGCTGATTTATTGTAAGTAAGGAAGTTGTTGTTCATGAGTCTTAATATGCTCAATATGGGCCTAATAAGGCAGCAGTACCACACGAATAGTAATTCTCCCATAATAACACTTAACAGATATGATCTATTCTTATGTAACAAGACATGAAACTATAAGTGTAATTAACTCAAAATTAGGTATTTCTCTCTAAGAATATGTTTTGGGGTGTTGACAGTTCAGCTACCAATAGCAAGGTGATATTGACCTGTATGTTTCATATTTATTACATTGTTATTTATTAAAGTTAATATACCAGAAATCATGTTCAGGTTGGGAGTCACACTTTAGTTTTTGTTAATTTATTTATAATTGGATTTATTTATAATTTGTGTATGGGCTATGTTTGAATTCAAAGATGTTTTTTTCTGCACATTTTTTGCAATAAAGTGTTCATAAATGAGTGTGGTGAACGGTGTGTGTGTGGTGTGTGTGGTGTGTGTAGAAAGCTTCAGAATATAGAGAGGAAAGACATTTGAGCAAACTTTTAGAGACAAAAAGGCCAAAAAAAGCAGAGAAAGTTGTAATATATAGAGAGGAAGAAAGTCTTAATAATTCAGCAGAAAGGAAGGAAAATTGTCGAAATAATCAAATAGAAAATACGTTTGGTTTTTTTGAGGAAAAACTGTTTTTAATATTTCCAAAAAAGTATCAAAACGAATGTTAACATTTAAAGGGAAACATCTGAGTAAAGTTGAATGTTTAAAACGGTACATTCTGGAGAAAACAGAATACACCTGTAGGTAAAGAGGGTAAACAATGTGACACACAGATATCACCTTGAAACTTCCCCACTTACTTACTGACAATAACACAATGGTTTTCTATATTACAAGTTTGCTGACATGATATGAAAATGAGGCATGTGCAACTTTGAGTTAGTGAAATAAACTCCTGGATGTGAAGTTTGGAGGTTTTAGTTCTTCTAGTCTGAAAGAAGAAATACGCCAACCATTGACCAGGGAGGTGAAACACATAACAAGAACTTCCAAACATCTGTAGAAACATCCTTAACCACTCGGTACGCCCGCACTTACTGGCAGTATATCTACATTGTGAAATATGTCATGTTGTATTTCCTGCACAATATCGGCGTTGTTATCAGCATTGTTCACTAAGTATTTAAAAGTACTTTCCAAAAATACTTAAGGGTATTTTAGTTTCCTTATCTCCTGAATGCCCCCTGTTATTCCCTTCTTCCTTGTCTGGCATTTTCTGTAGTAAAAAAAGCATGACTTACTATTATTATTTTTGTAATATTTTAACATTTGATGTTATCCTAATGTAAATTGCGGGCCGTGTATTAAAGTGTAGTCTGTTACACACACACACACACACCACACACACACACACACACACAACACACACACACCACACACACACACACACACACACACACACACACACACACACACACACACACACACTTTTCAGGCATGTTTTACCAGACCTCTGTAACAACGCCCACATCTGCAGTTGTGTCAGTAATCAGTGATTTAAGCTACAGGAACCACTCAACTTCAGACATTATCAAGATGTGTCCGTCCATTACAGTGTGCAGTATTTGGGCTCCTTCCCCTCTAACATCCTCTGCACGTGCCTGGGTTGTTAGCATGAAATGAGGTCTGTGGTTAACACAAGCTGAAGATTTTTTTACTACAACGTCAAATACTTGAGTAAATACCCACTGGTGGATTTAAAAAAACGGAGGTTGCTAACAAGTGTCTAAATGAGACGACTAAACGCCATCACGACCAACATTAGCCGCCTTTAGCTTAGCGGTGGTGAGGTGAAGTCATGGGACCGTGCTGTAGTCCTTTATAGCCCAACATTAGCCTCCTTTAGCTTAGCGGTGGTGACGTGAAGTCATGTGACCGTGCTGTAGTTCCTTTATAGCCCAACATTAGCCTCCTTTAGCTTAGCGGTGGTGACGTGAAGTCATGTGACCGTGCTGTAGTTCTTTATAGCCCAACATTAGCCGCCTTTAGCTTAGCGGTGGTGACATGAAGTCATGTGACGTGCTGTAGTTCCTTTATAGCCCAACATTAGCCGCCTTTAGCTTAGCGGTGGTGACGTGAAGTCATGTGACCGTGCTGTAGTTCCTTTATAGCCCAACATTAGCCGCCTTTAGCTTAGCGGTGGTGACGTGAAGTCATGTGACCGTGCTGTAGTTCCTTTATAGCCCAACATTAGCCGCCTTTAGCTTAGCGGTGGTGACATGAAGTCATGTGACCGTGCTGTAGTTCCTTTATAGCCCAACATTAGCCTACTTTAGCTTAGCGGTGGTGACGTGGAGTCATGGGACCGTGCTGTAGTTCCTTTATAGCCCAACATTAGCCACCTTTAGCTTAGCGGTGGTGACGTGAAGTCATGTGACCGTGTGTAGTTCCTTTGTAGCCCAACATTAGCCACCTTTAGCTTAGCGGTGGTGACGTGAAGTCATGTGACCATGCGTAGTCCTTTATAGCCAACATTAGCCACCTTTAGCTTAGCGGTGGTGACGTGAAGTCATGTGACCGTGCTGTAGTCTTTGTAGCCAACATTAGCGCCTTTAGCTTAGCGGTGGTGACGTGAAGTCATGTGACCGTGCTGTAGTTCCTTTATAGCCCAAACATTTAGCCACCTTTAGCTTAGCGGTGGTGACGTGAAGTCATGTGACCGTGCTGTAGTTCCTTTATAGCCCAACATTAGCCACCTTAGCTTGGCGGTGGTGACGTGAGTCATGTGACCGTGCTGTAGTTCCTTTATAGCCCAACATTAGCCTCCTTTAGCTTAGCGGTCGTGACGTGAAGTCATGTGACCGTGCTGTAGGTCCTTTATAGCCCAAACATAGCCTCCTTTAGCTTAGCGGTGGTGACGTGAAGTCATGTGACCGTGCTGTAGTTCCTTTACAGCCCAACATTAGCCGCCTTTAGCTTAGCGGTGGTGACATGAAGTCATGTGACTGTGCTGTAGTTCCTTTATAGCCCAACATTAGCCTTTAGCTTAGCGGTGGGTGACGTGAAGTCATGTGACCGTGCTGTAGTTCCTTTATAGCCAACATAGCCGCCTTTAGACTTAGCGGTGGTGACGTGAAGTCATGTGACCGTGCTGTAGTTCCTTTACAGCCCAACATTAGCCGCCTTTAGCTTAGCGGTGGTGACATGAAGTCATGTGACTGTGCTGTAGTCCTTTAGCCCACATTAGCCGCCTTTAGCTTAGCGGTGGTGACGTGAAGTCATGTGACCGTGCTGTAGTTCCTTTATAGCCCAACATTAGCCGCCTTTAGCTTAGCGGTGGTGACGTGAAGTCATGTGACCGTGCTGTAGTTCCTTTATAGCCCAACATTAGCCGCCTTTAGCTTAGCGGTGGTGACGTGAAGTCATGGTGACCGTGCTGTAGTTCCTTTATAGCCCAACATTAGCCTCCTTAGCTTAGCGGTGGTGACGTGAAGTCATGTGACCGTGCTGTAGTTCCTTTATAGCCCAACATTAGCCTCCTTTAGCTTAGCGGTGGTGACGTGAAGTCATGTGACCGTGCTGTAGTTCCTTTATAGCCCAACATAGCCGCCTTTAGCTTAGCGGTGGTGCGTGAAGTCATGTGACCGTGCTGTAGTTCCTTTATAGCCCAACATTAGCCGCCTTTAGCTTAGCGGGGTGACGTGAAGTCATGTGACCGTGCTGTAGTTCCTTTATAGCCCAACATTAGCCTCCTTTAGCTTAGCGGTGGTGACGTGAAGTCATGTGACCGTGCTGTAGTTCCTTTATAGCCCAACATTAGCCTCCTTTAGCTTAGCGGTGGTGACGTGAAGTCATGGACCGTGCTGTAGTTCCTTTATAGCCCAACATTAGCCGCCTTTAGCTTAGCGGTGGTGACATGAAGTCATGTGACCGTGCTGTAGTTCCTTTATAGCCCAACATTAGCCGCTTTAGCTTAGCGGTGGTGACGTGAAGTCATGTCACCGTGCTGTAGTTCCTTTATAGCCCAACATTAGCCGCCTTTAGCTTAGCGGTGGTGACGTGAAGTCATGTGACCGTGCTGTAGTTCCTTTATAGCCCAACATTAGCCTCCTTTAGCTTAGCGGTGGTGACGTGAAGTCATGTGACCGTGCTGTAGTCCTTATAGCCCAACATTAGCCGCCTTTAGCTTAGCGGTGGTGACCTGAAGTCATGTGACCGTGCTGTAGTTCTTTATAGCCCAAACATTAGCCGCCTTTAGCTTAGCGGTGGTGACGTGAAGTCATGTGACCGTGCTGTAGTTCCTTTATAGCCCAACATTAGCCTCTTTACTTAGCGGTGGTGACGTGAAGTCATGTGACCGTGCTTAGTTCCTTTATAGCCCAACATTAGCCTCCTTTAGCTTAGCGGTGGTGACGTGAAGTCATGTGACCGTGCTGTAGTTCCTTTATAGCCCAACATTAGCCGCCTTTAGCTTAGCGGTGGTGACGTGAAGTCATGTGACCGTGCTGTAGTTCCTTTATAGCCCAACATTAGCCGCCTTTAGTTAGCGGTGGTGACGTGAAGTCATGTGACCGTGCTGTAGTTCCTTTATAGCCCAACATTAGCCTCCTTTAGCTTAGCGGTGGTGACGTGAAGTCATGTGACCGTGCTGTGTAGTTCCTTTATAGCCCACATTAGCCGCCTTTAGCTTAGCGGTGGTGGCGTGAAGTCATGTGACCGTGCTGTAGTCCTTTATAGCCAAACATTAGCCGCTTTAGCTTAGCGGTGGTGACGTGAAGTCATGTGACCGTGCTGTAGTTCCTTTATAGCCCAACATTAGCCCTCCTTTAGCTTAGCGGTGGTGACGTGAAGTCATGTGACCGTGCTGTATTTCCTTATAGCCCAACATTAGCCTCCTTTAGCTTAGCGGTGTGACGTGAAGTCATGTGACCGTGCTGTAGTTCCTTTATAGCCCAACATTAGCCGCCTTTAGCTTAGCGTGGTGACATGAAGTCATGTGACCGTGCTGTAGTTCCTTTATAGCCCAACATTAGCCGCCTTTAGCTTAGCGGTGGTGACGTGAAGTCATGTCACGTTGTAGTTCCTTTATAGCCAACATTAGCCGCCTTTAGCTTAGCGGTGGTGACGTGAAGTCATGTGACCGTGCTGTAGTTCCTTTATAGCCCAACATTAGCCTCCTTAGCTTAGCGGTGGTGACGTGAAGTCATGTGACCGTGCTGTAGTTCCTTTATAGCCCAACATTAGCCGCCTTTAGCTTAGCGGTGGTGACCTGAAGTCATGTGACCGTGCTGTAGTTCCTTTATAGCCCAACATTAGCCGCCTTTAGCTTAGCGGTGGTGACGTGAAGTCATGTGACCGTGCTGTAGTTCCTTTATAGCCCAAACATTAGCCTCCTTTAGCTTAGCGGTGGTGAGTGAAGTCATGTGACCGTGCTGTAGTTCCTTTATAGCCCAACATTAGCCTCCTTTAGCTTAGCGGTGGTGACGTGAAGCATGTGACCGTGCTGTAGTTTCCTTTATAGCCCAACATTAGCCGCCTTTATTAGCGGTGGTGACGTGAAGTCATGTGACCGTGCTGTAGTTCCTTTATAGCCCAACATTAGCCGCCTTTAGCTAGCGGTGGTGACGTGAAGTCATGTGACCGTGCTGTAGTTCCTTTATAGCCCAACATTAGCCTCCTTTAGCTTAGCGGTGGTGACGTGAAGTCATGTGACCGTGCTGTAGTTCCTTTGTAGCCCAACATTAGCCTCCTTTAGCTTAGCGGTGGTGACGTGAAGTCAGTGACCGTGCTGTAGTTCCTTATAGCCCAACATTAGCCTCCTTTAGCTTAGCGGTGGTGACGTGAAGTCATGTGACCGTGCTTAGTTCCTTTATAGCCAACATTAGCCTCCTTTAGCTTAGCGGTGGTGACGTGAAGTCATGTGACCGTGCTGTAGTTCCTTTATAGCCCAACATTAGCGCCCTTTAGCTTAGCGGTGGTGACGTGAAGTCATGTGACCGTGCTGTAGTTCCTTTATAGCCCAACATTAGCCGCCTTTAGCTTAGCGGTGGTGACGTGAAGTCATGTGACCGTGCTGTAGTTCCTTTATAGCCCAACATTAGCCTCCTTTAGCTTAGCGGTGGTGACGTGAAGTCATGTGACCGTGCTGTAGTTCCTTGTAGCCCAACATTAGCCTCCTTTAGCTTAGCGGTGGTGACGTGAAGTCATGTGACCGTGCTGTAGTTCCTTTATAGCCCAACATTAGCCTCCTTTAGCTTAGCGGTGTGACGTGAAGTCATGTGACCGTGCTGTAGTTCCTTTATAGCCCAACATTAGCCTCCTTTAGCTTAGCGGTGGTGACGTGAAGTCATGTGACCGTGCTGAGTCCTTTGTAGCCCAACATTAGCCTCCTTTAGCTTAGCGGTGGTGACGTGAAGTCATGTGACCGTGCTGTAGTTCCTTTATAGCCCAACATTAGCCCCTTTAGCTTAGCGGTGGTGACGTGAAGTCATGTGACCGTGCTGTAGTTCCTTTGTAGCCTAATGTTAGCTTCTTATTTCAGAGTGGTGTTAATATGTAGAGATCATCCTGCTGATCAAATGTGTAAGTATTAAAATTGTTTGTTTGACAGAGATTATTTAATGCAGTAATATCATTCTGTCATAACTAAAGCCTTGGAGTTTATCTTGTACATTTAACATTCTCACTTCTTTCCAGCTCGGATAAACACTAAACACACAAATCAGCTCACTCTCAGAGTTTCATGGATTTTTCAAGAAGTTTTATTATTTTTTTGGGACATAGAAAACAACATTGAAACATTTATTACAGTGATCTTGATCATGTCTATTATTTTCTGAAGTTGTGTTCATGCTTAATTCAGATTATTTACGTCAGCATATTCTTTTGATTCCGAAATTATTTTCAAAAGAATTAAGCAAAACTTGTGACGCAAAATTCTCCGAAAAATCATTATGATCTAAGAAAACAAAACTGCTCTCTTCAACAAAACTGTTTAACAAAATCCTAACCTGTTAAGCCCCGAGCCTGTTTTCCAGATCTCAGGCTCGAAATGACTTTTCCAGAACAAATGACCATAACTTCACTTCTAAAAGGGGAAAATTAATAATCTTTTTCTCAAAGCAATGATAAACCTGTGAGTTGGATGTAGAAAAGTCAGAATCAATATAGATGTTTTTATTTTAAAGAAAATTCAGATTGAACACAATAAAAAAAAGTAAATTATAGTGTCCGTCCAAAAATTATTTTTACTTATAGTGAAAACCACCCTGGATGATGGGTTAGTAGACTAAAAGCTTTAGGAATCCAAAGTACAACATATAGTAAGTACCCTGTATCAAGATTGATGCAAAACAAGTGACATTTGACCTTTTTAGAGAGATTTAGAAAACAAAACTCCACCTCTAAAAATCAGCAACGTAATATCAATGACAATCCTTAATGATACAAGTTAAGCACAGTTCTTGACTAAAAGCATAAAAATGATAAAATAAGTAAATTCTTAGAGGTCCCATGTCATGCTTTCCGGTTATTACCCGTTCCCTTGTGTTATGAAGCTTTTTCTGCATGTAAACGGTCTGCAGAGGCACAAACCCTCAAAGTACACCCTGTAGGGAGTAGAACTCGAACACAGAAAGACCTGTCTGTGCTGCCCCAGAACGCCTCGTTGGACATTTTTCTTTTTCATTTTTTTCTTCCGGGAACCAAGTGACGTAACGACGACCCCAGGTAAAATGGACCAATCCGCGGAGCCATTACGTTACGTCCGCGGAGCCGTTACGTTAAGTCCGCGGATTGGTCCAAATGGACCAATCCCGGACTTCCTCACACACACACACTCTCATCTTTTCTCAGCTGCAGCTCCGCCGATTTCTCCTCCCTGAGACGGCGGGACGCGGCGAGGCTGTGAGTCGTGTGTGAGCACACACACAAACTCCCAGCCAGGCTGCGGGTGTGTGTGTGTGTTCGGGCTGGTTTCGCTGTGTCTCGCTGTCTCGCAGACGGCCACTGGGCTCAAAGGGAGGGGGGGGCAGGAGCTCCAACAAGCCGTGTAGGACAGAGAGTGAATACACATACTATACAGAGATGCTGTATGGAAACCAATGTGAGTTTGGAACATTGAACAATGTAAATCTATTCTAGTAGACCTCAACATGGAATTATGATCAGTAGAAATGGCCATGACATGGGACCTAAGTACGAAAACAATTCCAAAAGTTTCATGAATTTGGGAAAACAAATCTTAAATCACAACAATAATCTGAATACTTTGAAAAAAAACAATTCTTAAGAAATGCTTAATATTCCTTTGCCAAATTCTTATAAAATACATTTCTTGATTACGTAACAAGCACATTACTTGTAAAAATTGAACATTCTTATTACAAAATTATGTAAATTCCAAGTACAGCATTTTGTTTCAAAAGTCTTATGAATTTGGAACATTCTAGAATAAGCAGAATTCTTGAAAATAGCTAATAATAATAAACAATTATTATCAAGTAACAAAATCCTGAACAATGAAAATGTATAACAAAACCAAGCTCAGTCTATGAAAAAGAATCATACCTTCATCAAAATTCTCTATTTACAAAAAGATATCTCAACAACAAGACGAATTGTTTTTTTATAAACTGTATTTATTTGTTAATTGTATTTTAAAAAAAAATGACAAACCCAACCCTCAATGTGCTTGAGATCTACAAATCCAACACCAGATATTGCTGTAACACATTCCTCCTGTTATCTCAGGATTCATTGCGCGGATGTCACCACATTTGAATCAAACATTGGATATTAATACTGATGTCAGGGATTTGCCTAATTTAAAATGATGACGTCATTCTGCTACACATTCCCTGATCGGCCCGGGCTCTGTCTGTGGTTTCAAACTGCACTCACTGATTGGACTTTTCAAAATAAAACAAACTTGTGATGTGTTTTTAAGGATCTTCATCCTCAGTGGGAACCAATGGGCTTGGAGCTGACAGGAAGTCAGGAAACATGAGGCACTAACACATTGCTGGTGACTTTCAGAGTAAAAACAGAAAGCTATATTTTCTAACGTTCAAAGTCAAAGTCAGCTTTATTGTCAAAATTACTACATGTGTTATACATCCAGAAATCTCGAGATATCGTTTCCCGCAGTCCCACAGTGTGACATATATACATAAAACAAAAAGGGTCTAGATAAACGGGGTATGCAATTTAAAATGTTAATAATATATTAAAAAAGTTCAAAGTACAGTTTCAGTGCAGAAGCAGCAGAGATGGGCAGAAAGTGACTGGTGCTGGATGAGGGAGGGTTGTGTGTGTGTGTGTGTGTGTGTGTGTGGGTGTGTGTGTGTGTGTGTGGTGTGTTGTGTGTGTGTGTGTGTGTGTGGGGGGGGGGGCTAAAGTCCAGGACCATTTGGGGCAGGGGAGAAAGGTGGGAGGCAGGGTGGAGAGTTCAGGGGAGAGATGTCAGAGAGGGGGAGAGAGGGAGGGAGGGGAGAGAGTTCAGCATCCTGACCGCCTGGTGGAGGAAGCTGTTCCCCAGCCTGTTGGTGTTGGAGCTGAGGCTGAGGAACCTTCTCCCTGAAGGCAGGAGGCCGAAGAGGCTGTTGGAGGGGTGGGTGGAGTCACCCACGATGCTGAGTGCTCTGCGGGTGAGGCGGGATTATATATGTCCTGTAGTGATGGGAGTGAGGCACCGATGATCCTCTGGGCAGAGTTCACAATGCGCTGCAGGCTCTTGCGGTTGGAGGCGTGCAGCTTCCAAATCACAGCGTGATACAGCTGCTGAGGATGCTCTCAGTGGCGCCTCGGTAAAAAGACAGCATGATGGGGGGTGATGCTCCGGCTCGCTTGAGCTTCCGGATGAAGTACAGGCGCTGCTGGGCTTTCCTCGCTAGTGCGGTGGTGTTGTTTTCCAGGTGAGGTCATCAGTGATGGTCACACCAAGGAATTTATAACGTTGGTTAAAAGCTATAAGAGCTGATAAACCATGCCTGTGAGAGGAGCTCCTTGGAGCTGCTACTCTGCTCCCTGAGCTCCTTCCTCTTCAGCAGGAACACCCAGGTCATCATAATCCAGCTCAATGTCCTCCTGTCGGCTCGGCCTCCGCCCCCTGGTGGCCTGTAGAGACATGACAGCACACAGTGAGACTTCCTGCATCACTCCAGTTCAATAACACACACTGTTTCATTCAGTCAGTGGAACAACAACATGTTTCAGTCCTCATCATTCAGTCAGTGATGGAACAACATGTTTCAGTCCCCATCATTCAGTCAGTGGAACAACAACATGTTTCTGTCCCTCATCATTCAGTCAGTGGAACAACAACATGTTTCAGTACCTCATCATTCAGTCAGTGGAACAACAACATGTTTCAGTCCCTCATCATTCAGTCAGTGGAACAACAACATGTTTCAGTCCCTCATCATTCAGTCAGTGGAACAACAACATGTTTCAGTACCTCATCATTCAGTCAGTGGAACAACAACATGTTTCAGTACCTCATCATTCAGTCAGTGGAACAACAACATGTTTCAGTACCTCATCATTCAGTCAGTGGTGGAACAACATGTTTCAGTACCTTATCATTCAGTCAGTGGAACAACAACATGTTTCAGTACCTCATCATTCAGTCAGTGGAACAACAACATGTTTCTGTCCTCATCATTCAGTCAGTGGAACAACAACATGTTTCTGTCCCTCATCATTCAGTCAGTGGAACAACAACATGTTTCAGTACCTTATCATTCAGTCAGTGATGGAACAACAACATGTTTCAGTACCTCATCATTCAGTCAGTGGTGGAACAACATGTTTCAGTACCTTATCATTCAGTCAGTGGAACAACAACATGTTTCAGTACCTTATCATTCAGTCAGTGGTGGAACAACAACATGTCTCAGTCCCTCATCATTCAGTCAGTGGGACAACAACATGTCTCAGTCCTCATCATTCAGTCAGTGGAACAACAACATGTTTCAGTCCTCATCATTCAGTCAGTGGATCAACAACATGTTTCAGTCCCTCATCATTCAGTCAGTGGAACAACAACATGTTTCAGTACCTTCATCAGTCAGTGATGGAACAACAACATGTCTCAGTCCCTCATCATTCAGTCAGTGGACAACAACATGTCTCAGTCCCTCATCATTCAGTCAGTGGAACAACAACATGTTTCAGTCCCTCATCATTCAGTCAGTGGATCAACAACATGTTTCAGTCCCTCATCATTCAGTCAGTGGAACAACAACATGTTTCAGTACCTTATCATTCAGTCAGTGGAACAACAACATGTTTCAGTACCTTCATTCAGTCAGTGGTGGAACAACATGTTTCAGTACCTTATCATTCAGTCAGTGGAACAACAACATGTTTCAGTACCTTATCATTCAGTCAGTGGTGGAACAACAACATGTCTCAGTCCCTCATCATTCAGTCAGTGGGACAACAACATGTCTCAGTCCTCATCATTCAGTCAGTGGAACAACAACATGTTTCAGTCCCTCATCATTCAGTCAGTGGATCAACACATGTTTCAGTCCCTCATCATTCAGTCAGTGGAACAACAACATGTTTCAGTACCTCATCATTCAGTCAGTGGATCAACAACATGTTTCAGTCCCTCATCATTCAGTCAGTGGAACAACAACATGTTTCAGTACCTTATCATTCAGTCAGTGATGGAACAACAACATGTCTCAGTCCCTCATCATTCAGTCAGTGGGACAACAACATGTCTCAGTCCCTCATCATTCAGTCAGTGGAACAACAACATGTTTCAGTCCCTCATCATTCAGTCAGTGGAACAACAACATGTTTCAGTACCTCATCATTCAGTCAGTGGAACAATAACATGTTTCAGTACCTTATCATTCAGTCAGTGATGGAACAACAACATGTTTCAGTACCTCATCATTCAGTCAGTGGTGGAACAACAACATGTTTCAGTACCTCATCATTCAGTCAGTGGAACAACAACATGTTTCAGTACCTCATCATTCAGTCAGTGGAACAACAACATGTTTCAGTACCTCATCATTCAGTCAGTGGAACAACAACATGTTTCAGTACCTCATCATTCAGTCAGTGGTGGAACAACAACATGTTTCAGTACCTCATCATTCAGTCAGTGATGGAACAACAACATGTTTCAGTACCTCATCATTCAGTCAGTGGTGGAACAACAACATGTTTCAGTACCTCATCATTCAGTCAGTGATGGAACAACAACATGTTTCAGTACCTCATCATTCAGTCAGTGGTGGAACAACAACATGTTTCAGTACCTCATCATTCAGTCAGTGATGGAACAACAACATGTTTCAGTACCTCATCATTCAGTCAGTGGTGGAACAACAACATGTTTCAGTACCTCATCATTCAGTCAGTGATGGAACAACAACATGTTTCAGTACCTCATCATTCAGTCAGTGGACACAACATGTTTCAGTACCTTATCATTCAGTCAGTGGAACAACAACATGTTTCAGTACCTCATCATTCAGTCAGTGGTGGAACAACAACATGTTTCAGTACCTCATCATTCAGTCAGTGGAACAACAACATGTTTCAGTACCTCATCATTCAGTCAGTGGTGGAACAACAACATGTTTCAGTACCTTATCATTCATTCAGTGGTGGAACAACAACATGTTTCAGTACCTCATCATTCAGTCAGTGGAACAACAACATGTTTCAGTACTCTCATTCAGTCAGTGATGGAACAACAACATGTTTCAGTACCTCATCATTCAGTCAGTGGAACAACAACATGTTTCAGTACCTCATCATTCAGTCAGTGGTGGAACAACAACATGTTTCAGTACCTTATCATTCATTCAGTGGTGGAACAACAACATGTTTCAGTACCTCATCATTCAGTCAGTGGAACAACAACATGTTTCAGTACCTCATCATTCAGTCAGTGGTGGAACAACAACATGTTTCAGTACCTCATCATTCAGTCAGTGGTGGAACAACACATGTTTCAGTACCTTATCATTCAGTCAGTGGTGGAACAACAACATGTTTCAGTACCTCATCATTCAGTCAGTGGAACAACAACATGTTTCAGTACCTCATCATTCAGTCAGTGGAACAACAACATGTTTCAGTACCTTATCATTCAGTCAGTGGAACAACAACATGTTTCCGTACCTTGCAGTAGAAGTAAAGTCCAACGGTCACCAGCAGCTGAGTCAGTGGCAGGACGACGGCTCGGATGATAAAAGGTTCTGGATCTGATCAAACACATGGACAGCATCACATCAAGAGTCAGCAACACACAGAGACCTGAACCCACTTCAGCATGGAGACTCCTCTCTACAGTTATATTACAATAAACTACATCTTCTTAGGATCTTCATTCAACCCCAACCCTTTTCCTGTTCATACCAGACAGTAGGACTGTAGGGAGAAGCTGCTAGCTGTATCTGTTGAACAGTCAGTACTCATGGCAATACTCCAATGTAAACTACAACAGACTGGAGAACCACTAGTGTGGAAACAGCTGCAGAGAAGATAAAATAAGAGAGATAAAAGACACAGAATAAAATATGTAATGAAGCGATACGGCCTGCAGGAGGCGTGTGCAGTCCATCAGAGACCTGCTGACTTCTGGAGGGACTTCAGACTGCAAGATAACAGGCTAACAACATTTGTTTTAAAGGTGTCTGTTCTCTATAAACTGTTTTCTGTAGGATCACTTATAAATCTCTGATCACAGCTGGAAACAGGAAGTCAGGTTCACCGGTTACCAGTAGCTACCTGCTCCAGGACTCTGGTACTGGTCTACCAGTGGTTCTACTGAAACTGGTTTGTCTGATCTGAAGCTGATGCAGCTGCAGGATTCTTGCTGTTCTGGATTCATGTCTTCACGGTTCATTGCACTTATTGTACGTTGCTCTGGAAAGCTAAATGTGATGTAAGGAGGTGACTGCTTCAGGGCTCACAGTGAAACACTCAGTCCTCACCAGCGTTCTCCTGGGAGCATCACGCTCTGTCCTACAGTCAACTCTAACAGCTCACCTGTGACGGTGACGGAGAGCAGACGGCTCTCAGAGGAGCAGTTAAGAGAAAAAGCAGAGACGTGATAAACACAGCTGTAGCTTCCCTGATGGGCGGGCTCTGCAGCCGGGAACAGGAAGTGGGCAGAGTGATTGACAGCTGGCAGTGAGTAGTAGTTGTTTGCTGAGTTGATGGAGGTGAAGGTGAGCTGGAAGGAGCCTCCTGGGAACTGAGACTGGATGGAGCAACTGATGGTGAAGGTGGAGCCTCTGAACACCTGGAACCCCTGCTGCTGGGCCCCGGAGACCCCGTACATGGAGGAGGACACAGAGATGTTGGGCTGAAACAGCAGATCTGTCAACACAGAGAGACAGAGAGAGCACACACACACACACACACACACACACACACACACACACCACACACACACACCACACACACACACACACACACACACACCACACACACACACACACACACGTGTGTTGAAGTGTAATTGTATCACCATATATATATATATTATATCATTAATATGTAACAATTTGAAATGTATATTAATGTTTTTGCATATCATATTATTGTGTAATTATTTTGGATTTTGATGCTTTGGCAACATTGTTTCCTTTAACTTTCATGCCAATAAGCCCCTTTGAATTTAATTTAATTAAGAGAGAGAGAGAGAGAGAGAGAGAGAGAGAGAGAGAGAGAGAGAGAGAAGAGAGACTATCACCTTCAACAAAAATACCTGTTTTCAGGGACAAAGACACAGATGTCATGCCATCAGTCTGAGATACTCTGAACAGAAATAAGAGTCAAGTAATGAAATTGATTCTCACAGATTTAAAAGTTACTTAAAAAATCTTACAGTGGTGTTATTTTGTGGAGATTATCCCGCTGAACTAAACGTGTCATAAATGTTTGTTTGCAAATAATCCAAAATCACATGGAGAAATCCCATTGGACCAGGGAGATGCTGCTTTCAGGGACCAACACAGAAATACCACATCCCTGCAGAATTGTATAACGTGTACACCTTTTTAATATGTAACCTATAACAAATGATATCCTTAAGTTTTGTAATTTTTCGGAAGGCGGCATTTTGATGTTTAGGAAGTGACACTTTAGAGAGAGGAATTAAACACAAGTTGTCCTGGTGTTATCAGTTAACCCCATTGCAAAAATCTCCTGTCACAAATTGTGTTTAAACGACCTATATGTATTGATTCTTTGTTGTGTCTCTATAAAAGGCTTTATGTTACTGTAGGGCGCTCACTGACTAGGAGGACGGCATGTTTCCAAGCATTAAAAGATCTCAGAAGAATAGACATACACTATATAACAAAAGTATTGGGCCACATACACATTACACCAACAGGAGCTTTTATGACATTCTATTCCAAACAGACTGCATGGCTAGGAGCTTGATTGTATCCACCTGTGGCAATGGGACTGAATGAAGCACCTGCATGAAATGATTAAGAGGATGATTGGTGGCCCAATACTTTTGTACAATGCTTTCTATATAGTGTATGAATGTTGTGTCATATGTATTGGTTGGTTGACACATCGCTTCCTAGACAGAAACATCGCGTCCTGATTTTAATCCGTGACGCCACACATTTCTACTCACCCGCTTTGTAAAGTGTGGATTCGCAGATTGTCTCGACCACCTTTTGCTTGATCTTATCCAAGCTGCCGAAGTTGTTCACGGTGAACAGCCTCTCTGCTGCTCCCGTGATCTGCAGGAGCTCAAGATCGTGGACGTTTCCAATGCCGATGGCGAACACCTCGATGCCCAGAGCCCGGAGATGATCGGCGGCCTCCTCAACGTCGTCCTGAGATTCCCCGTCTGTGATCAGCACCAGATTCTGGGAGATCCTGGCAGATCTTCGGCTGCCACGTGACGCCTCGAAATAACCCCTGATGGAGTCCAGGGCCCGTCCGATGTGAGTGCCTCCACCCCTCTGCATCATGCTCAAGATGTGCTTGTTCACGACTTCCTGGCTGTAGAACTTGTTGAGGTCAAACTCGTCCTGGAACTCGCTGCTGAACTGGGCGAGTCCGACACGCACTAGATTCTCACTCACTTTGAAGCTGTTCACTAGATCTGTGGTGAACTTCTTCATGATGGTGTCTCCTTGGTTGATGCTGCCGGACTGATCGAGCAGGAAGACCAGGTCGGCCTGCTGTTTCTCACAAACTGCAAAATAAAAGAGAGGTTTCTACATAGCTAGTAAATAATCAAGACATACAAAAGGCACATTTCATGTTTTTTTTAATACATTCTTGGTAGTTGCAACATTTGTTCTCAACCTTTTTGAGTCGCGACATCCTGGAATACTACGGTTGGTGTACGTACCCTACCCCATGCAAACGCATTGATTGCTTATACACTAGATGTATAATGTACTGAATGACTTATTATTCAGTTCTAACAGTTTTTCAGGCGAGAAACTAACTACTTTGATGACGAGTATGTAAGTACTTTATCCAAAAAACCTATATTTGAGAATTTACGGCAATGTTTGGAGCTGTGAGGAGCTGCTGGCTGTGTGGGAGTGCCCGGTCTGCTTAACACCACACTGACAGGTTAATTGAGTTGGGTTTCTTGGTTAACTTAGCTCAGTGGTCACCAACCTTTTCAAGCCCAAGATCCCCGACCTCGGCCTTGGTGAAAGGCGAGATCTACATATTGCAGAATTGAGTGAAAAAGACAGCAGACAGTACTTCCAATTTGAGGTCTTTTATGTCGGCTAATTGCATCTGAATTACATCAAATCATTTGGTGCAACTTCCAATTTGATTAAACCAAGAACACAACATAACTAACATGTCAAAAAGGATAAATATATATATTTACATCTACCTATCATTTTAAGTTTCATTCATTCCTTCATTACAATCCTAAATATAAATGTATGTAGCTTATTTTCTATTTGTTTGAGTGAATGAGTAAATTATTTTGTTGACAGCAACAACAACAAAGAAAAAATAACATCTTGCAGTGAGCAGATAACATAAAGAGCCGTTTTAACTGTGAGGCAGATCCACTGAAGCTTCATGCAAGTGCAACATTTAACATTAACATTAAAACTAGTTATTTTTAACACAATTCTTACAAATAAAAATTCTAACAACATTCTTTATCCGTGCATAGACCATTGGTGCGTTCACACCGGACGCGATTGGAATTTTTGGGGTGGCACGATTACAAGTCAATGCAAAGACGCGGACACGCGTGGTTGATGCGAATGACGCTATCGCGCGGTAGCCAATCAGCGGTGAGGATCTCATCCTGCCGTCACTGACGTTGAATCAGAAAACCAAAACATCAGCCGTTAGCTGTTAGCACTCAGAGCTCACAGCTCCTCATATCTGTTCAGAAACTGGACAAAAGTTATACATGTACAAACCAAAGACCAGGGCCGTCCCTCCCTACAGGCAGATCGCGCAGACTGCGTGGGGCCTCACCTCGCGGAGGGGGCCTCATCTTGCAGAGGGAGCCTCAAGTGAGCCGCAAATGCGGCGCACCTATGCGCTCTTGCACACAATAGTGCATGAGCGCCCCCCGTCGACGCTCGCGAAACAGAGGGCCTCATCATATAACTTTGCGTGGGGCCTCAAGTTGGCCAGGGACAGCCCTGCCAAAGACTGTCTGTGTCATGGCGAATACGGTCGCTGCTTTATTACCGTCTGTAGGACGTTGTTGTGAGTTTGGACGGAGCATATACAGGTTAATTTAGCCTGATCGATCCGATCTCCATTAAAAAAACACGCATTTTAAAAGGTGTTTTGCCCGCCGTCTTGTCTGCAGGCTTGTCAAAGCATTAATTCATGTTTTAATTCATCAGTATGTAGTTATTCCGGCATCATTTTGAAACGTGTATTACAATTAAATCACGGTAAAATATGTTCATTTTGTTGTAGTTGGTATCTACCATAAGTGCAGTGAGTTCCAAAATATGCAGCATCACTTTAAGTCAGTCTATTATTTTCGGGATCAACAGGGAATGTCTTAAAGATACGTCAATCAAGTGGCACCTGCTAACGGGGTGGTGGATAGGCCTACATCTAAAAACTTTAAAAAAAAATATTATTTGTTGTTTTTTTACTTTTCTTTCTTTTGTTACTTTTTTGTTTTGTTGTTTTAACCGTGCGACTGGTTGGGGACCACTGACTTAGCTGATACTGTATGTTTAAGTTATTTTAGTAGCTCCTCATAGCAGGGGCCATGTACATTGAAAATTGTAAATATATTATAAATCTGCAAGGTAATTACAGGCTGTAAGATGAATGTATTACATTGACAAGTAGAATATTTCCCAGTGGTTTGTAATAGAGTAGAAGTGGAAAGTAGAAAAAATGTACTTAAAACAAAAAAAAAACACTTAAGTAAATTACCTAAAATTTGTACTTAATTAGGGAGTTAAAGTACTTAGTTAGTTTCTATAACTGCACATGCCTATTACCTTGCTTGGTGGTGTGGCAGAGGACTTGAGTAATGGTCTTGTACAGACTCTCCAGGGCCTTGAAGCTATCCACGTAGAAAACTTTGGAGGAGTCGTGCCCGGCCATGATCTCCAGCTGTTTCTTGTTGGCTCCTTCAACTCCGATACTGAAGACGCTGATCCCGTGTTCCCGCAGAGCCACAGACGGCGCTACCAGACTGTGGCGATCTGTGGCATCCCCGTCCGTGATCACCATGAGGATCTGAGGTACGTTGAGGTCCCTCCGGCCGCCATTGTCTTTGTTGAAGAACGGTAAAGAGTACGCCAAAGCCTTGCCGGTGTAGGTGTCTCCGTACGGGGACTTCAACTCTTGAATTGCTCCGAGGACCTCTCGTTTGGAGCTATACTGTTTCAGAGGGAACACGGAGTTGGGGTTGGTGGAGTAGAGGATGAGCCCGAAGCGCGTCAGGTCCTTGCCGACGATGGTTTGGTTCACCATGGACGACATGAACTTCTGCATGCTTCTGAACTTCTCCAGGGTTATGCTCGTGGAGCCGTCCACCAGGAAAATAATGTCAGCTTTTTCTGTCTTCTTACAGTCTGTCATGAAATACAATTACAAATCGGGTCAAAAGGCATGTAAAGGGAACATTGAAGAACTACTTACGTTATAGTTAACATATCAATTAAGTTCTTTGGTGTATTTTGGATGTTTTCTTTTTATGTCATGGAAGCCAAATATGACCCGAAATGATCTGCTATTGTGTTGTCCTACCTGTGCTTGTACAGAGCTCCAAGGCCAACTCGGTCTCCAAGTCCTTCAGAGCGTCAAAATCCCTCTCAGTGTACGTTCTTTTTGCTGAGCTGCTGATCTCCAGCAGCTGGGTCGTGTTGGCGTCCACCACTCCGATGGCGTAGACCACCACTCCCTTGTTCCTCAGAGCCATGGCGGGTTCTTTGACCTCGTCTTGTGCTTCGCCGTCTGTAATCACTATCAGCGTCTGCCTCATGCCAGGACGCCCTCCTCTCAGTCCGTCAAAGTACTGCGACACATCCGTGATGGCTTCCCCTGTGAGCGTGCCTCCGCCAACCTGCTGCATCGCTGTGATGGCGTTCAGCATTTGTTCCTTGCTGTAGTATTGGTTGAGGGGGAACGCTAGTTGTTGGATGGAGCTGAACTGCATGACGCCGACATGCACGTTGTCCTGCGCGACGGCGGACTTGGTGATGACAGATTTCATGAAATCTTTCATTTTCTCGTAGTCTTGTGGGTCAATGCTTCCAGAGCTGTCAATCAGGAAGAGGGGTCGCCCGGTTTATCATTGCATGCTGTGGACACATTTGCATAGACATGTTAGTGTTGGTTTCCCCTGTTTTTCTTGTTGTGGGACACTTAAGGCTCCGACAAACTCTCTGCATTTTGCAATAGCGAACCAACATTTTCGCAACTATTTTCAAGCAGACATATTTAAATGATATTTGGTTGTCACATTTTTTCAATGCAAACTTCATTCCAGATGCTGACATTTTACAGTTTTACCAAGTATGCATTCTCTTAAAACCAATAAAAAAGGAAAATCCATAACAATTAAATCAAAGGTAAGTAAAATAAAACACAAACTAAATGGGTCACAACATTTTTGTCTCACTCAATCTTAATAACCGATATCTGCATATGAATACAGAATCTGAACGCCACCGATTTCTGTTGCTTGTTGTCTTGTCTCTGTTTGTAGTCTGACTACTATTGACCAATCTCAATTTCTTTCTGCTGCAGCTTTCAGTTAAATATAATAACTATTTGAATCTTACACTGCACTTTATTTGTATTCTTGTATTTTCTAACCTTATTCTATTTTAGCTTGTTATATTTTAATGTTATACTCTTGGCTGTAAATGTCATTTTATAATGTGTTGCACTTATTTGTTTCTGTACAAATAAACTTGCATTTATATTCATGTATTTGACAATGACATATATACAGTTTATATTTATATCATTGTCAGACTTATATCCGATTGGGTTCTTAGTTTGATTCTTAGTTGATGTAACAGATACCTTATGCGTCGTACAGATGGTAGCTAGCTAGGATGCATCTGGAGAACAATGGATCCAGTACCTGCACCTCCAGTCCAGCTGTCAGATAGAGCTGCAACCAAAGGTTTTCTATTCAAGGTCATTTACAGAAAAAACCACCAATCACCAACTATTTTTATAATCAACAAATCAATAAAAAAATGTTTCAGCCTCTCAAATGTGGCATTTCCTGACTATCTCTGTTACTAAGGTGAATATCTTTGGCTTTTGAACTGATAAAGTAAGACCTTTCAAGACAGCACCTTTGATTTTGAGAGACTGGTATGGACTTTTTTCAAATCGAATGTAAAGCCTAATTGATTAAGCTGGAACATGATAGGAAAATGCTTGTGTGTTACTTTTAACAGCCACATAAATACAATTACAGAAGCGTAGAATTTGTAATCCCTCGTCCGGTTGTTCTTACCCTCTGGAGAACAGATGTCTGTGATGATGTCGTCCTTGATTGGCGTCAGAGCGTCAAAACTATTGACGAAGAAAGTCTCTTGGGGTCGCCGGCGATCTCTTGCAGTTGAACTGGATCTGCACTTTTCACCCCGATGGCGTATACGGTGACTCCCTGCGCCCTCACCTGTTCTGCAGGAACCTTCACCTCATCAGCGGACTTTCCATCAGTGATCACCACCAGGTACTCTGGGACTTGGTGACCACGCGTGACCAGCGCTCGATCATAGTGTGGGACCATGGAAGTCAGTGCTCTTCCTGTTTCTGTCCCGCCTCCTATTTGTTTTATAGCCTCTAAGGCGTTCACCAAACTCTTCACATCTGAGTGTGCTGTCAGATCAAACTCTAAATCTGGGGAATCTGCGTATTTCACAACCCCTATGCGGACATGTTGTGGCCCAATGCGGAAGGTATTTAGAAACTCGAAGATGAACTTCTTCATGTCCTGGAAGTCGTTGGGGTGAATGCTTCCTGAGTGATCGATGAGGAAGAAGATGTCTGCTTCATCCTTTTGCACGCAGCCTGGAAAAGGAAAAGCAAACATGTTGTTATGTATATGACAAAGCTTATTATGGTTTGGCCTATTGAAAGAACTTGCACACTTCTTGCTGTTTGGAGTTTGTATCTTCATGGTGGATTGAACTTATTAAAGCTAAATATAATGTGATGTAATGTGTTTCAGTGATTCTTACCTTCTTTGATGGCATTTCCTCTTGAACTGACAGATATTGCTGACCGGAGGATGTTTGGCACAGACTTTTCTGCAGGCTCTGCTCCAGAGATTTCAGCTTGGCAAAACTGTCCACGATGAACTTGTGCTTATTCGGAGGATAAGACGCCATCTCCACCAGCTGGGCATGGTTGGCATCTTTGACTCCTACTGCGTAAACAGTGACACCGGCCCGACGAAGCTCAGCCGCCGGCGTGCTCACTCTGTCCTGCGATTCCCCGTCTGTGATCACCACCGCCACCTGCTGGACACCAGAATCCTTCCTGCTTCCTTTTTGCTTGATGAAGACCTTCTCCAGGGCGAACTTCAGGGTCTCTCCAGTGTTCGTGCCGCCTCCATGATAGGGCAGGATCTTGATGTAATTCAGCAATTCGTCCTTGTTGTTGAAGGTGTTGAGGTAGACCTGTGCGGTGGCCATTTTGTTGTACATCACGATGCCCACTCGCACTCTGGATGGACTGACTTCCAGGCCGTTCACAATCGAGTGCAGGAAACTGCGCACGAGCTGGAAGTTGGGGGTTGCTATACTTCCAGACTCTTCAACGATGAACACAATGTCGGCCAGTTTGGCTGCTTTACAATCTGTGGAAAGGGCATGCATTATCATAGAATAATTATTACCAAATAACCATTTACCAACATTCAAATTTAAAAGACTCAGACGTGGAATACTTATTGCTTTTAACTTTGTTGACTTCTTATTGCTATACTATACTAATTGAAGGATTCAGATATACTGCATATATCTTTTCAGAGGAATTTGTTATTTTCCTTTTTGGACCTTATATATTTCTTGTAAACTTTATTTTATGTTATAAGAATTAGCTATACTAACATATACATATATTAACACATTTGCTCTTATTTTACATCGTACTTTCTCTTACTGTGTTTATGTATTCACTATTACAGAGCAAAGCTAATTCTTTGTATCTGAAAATAGCACAAAAACAATAAAGTTACGTTAAATGTTTGAATTGATATTATTACCATCTAGCACAAGATCTGTTGTGTTGATGCATCAGTTGAAAGTACACTGTCAAAGCTAACAATGTCATCAAACTGGTTTACTCATTGGTCAGTAAAAACACATCTGAGATCTATTGATTGCGTTTCTTTGAGGCGTTTGTTTTCACTTATTCTAATTACCTGCTCTTGCTTCGTATTTCTCTTGAAACAGGATGATTTTAATTTGTATCTTTGTTTCTCATGGCTTTTAAAATTATTGTTGTGTAATGTTTTAAGAGCCCCCCTGAAACAAGACAGCTAAATTAAAGGGGCTTATTCTTTCAATTCTTTCTTCATTCAGCATATGGAAAGAGACCGACTGTGAATAAATTGTTGTAAAATGCATTTTCAAATGTGCCATAAGAACGTTATAAATGACAGTAATATTCAGTCATAGTATAATTTTACAAAGTTCATTACCTCCAGTAAGAGCAGTCTCCGCTTCCTCTGTTTCAAAAGCAGCCCTCAGTATGGGTACAATGTTGGTGATAGACTGGTATATGTACGGTGGAGTGGCAACGATTCTCATTTCCTGCATTGATGCACCGAGGCTCAACCCAACCACGGTTATTCCAGAAGATTTGATCAGGCGGGACTCCCTATACACGGGATCATCAGAGTCTTTCCCACTTATAACCACCAGGAACTGTCGGTAGCCTTGTTCCGCACGGCTCCCGCATCACTCGTGAAGAGGTTGGTGCTGGCGTACATCAGCGCTTTGCCCAGATTACGAGGCTTGTTGGGTTGCAGTTTACGCTGGCGGAAACGCTTCACAGCGTTGAGCGTGTTGTCTTTGGTTTGGTAGGCATTAAGATCATATTCCACCCTGATATCTTGACCGTACTGAGCACAGCCCAGGCGGTAGGCGGACGCTCCGATGTTAAGCTGATTGGCGAGTCGGGTAAGGATGCTCCTGATCTGCTGAAACTCTGCTGCAGTCACGCCACTGTCCACCAGGAAGAAGATGTCTGCAAACCTTTCTGCCAAGGCTGAGAGAAAACAGGAACAAGAACAGTAAGAAGATCTGCTGTTAGTGTGCTCTGTATAGAATCAAAATAAGCAATGCTTGATCGCCTAAATTACTTTAAGTTGACCATCATTTTGAAAATGCACATCATTCCTCATTGAAGAAGAACATAAACTCATTAGGAAAATATTTACTGAGATAATAGATTGAGAGTTAATGTTATTTACTTACTTTTCAGACCTAGACTATGCTGCTTATTGGGTGTTGTTTCTTATGAATATTGTGTTTGCAAGATAAATAACTGTGTAATCCTTTGCCTTACCTTGCTTCTGATCCTCCACTGAGATGCACACAGTTTTCAGGAGACTGTCTTTCAGTCTTCAGAGCCGCGTAGTTACTGATGGAGGACAGGAAGCGCTCTGGAGGCCGGTTGGCGATGGACTCGAGCTCCTGCAGGTTGGCTGCTCCCACTCCGATGCCAAACACGATGACTCCCTGCTGCCTCAGGCGCTGGGCGGGTGCGATCACATCGTCCATGGAGTCTCCATCCGTGATAACCACAGCGATCTGAGGCACCTTTGCCGGCTCTGCTCCCTGCTTCCTCCGTGAAATACTGCGTCCGGAGGAAGTCGATGGCCTTGCCTGTTTCTGTGCCTCCTTCTCGGTAGGAATTTTTCAACTGCGATCATCAGGGATTTCTCATCCACGTGATCCTTCAGCAGGAACTCCTGGTAAGTTTCATCGCTGTACTGAGCCACGCCGATACGAACATTGTTACGGCCGATGTTGAGGTCCTTGATGACACTGCTGGAAAACCTTTGACCTTCACGAAGTTCGTCTTGTCGATGCTGGAGGATCCGTCCACCAGAAAGACCATGTCCGCCACGCTGGCTTTGGCACATTCTGGACAGGAGGGAGAAAAAAACTAACAATCATTTAACACTTAATGCCTTTGTATACATTTTAGGGTCTTACTGTTACTTTGTCCATCATCTGTACATTCTCAAGAGGGACTTCATTCAAAAAGGTTTGAATTTCTGTTTTGGTCTTGTGAATGACACTTGGATTGTGAAGAAAAGGAAGGGATTAAGCCAAACAAATAGAAGTGCGCTGCTCGCCTGCACAGCGTGTCTCGGTAGGCTCCATTCTTCTTTTTTTCCCTTCTGTTTGTGTAAATATTGTCTAAACTTTATTGCGTATGTATGAAATGTCCTTGTGCACGACTATGCTCTCTATTCTGTGACTTATATTTCTACTGAACCACATCTGGTACTGCAACACAGCCTCTTATGCCAACACCAAGCGACTTTTGCTGTTTGATATTGAAAGGAGGAGAAGCATTCAGAATGGCCTACAGCTGAGAGCAATGGTTCAATAAAAACGTATGTGCAATACATACAGGGCTGCCCCTGGCCAAACTGGGGTCCTACGCCAATTCTTTAGATAACAATTTGAGATAAATACTCATTCGAAGTCTTTATTCTGTCACTAACTCTGCTTCTGTGAACACCACAGTCCGTGACTCTGAACAACGTGGTTTGAAAAACCCTTTCAGTTTTATCCTTTTACTATTGATGTTGTTCGTGAAGCCTTAACCAAGTTAGATCCTAAGAAACCGGCTGGCCCGGACAACGTAGAACCTTTCTTTTTAAAGATAGCTGCAGATTGTATTGCTCCACCTCTCACTACTCTTTTTAACCTCTCCCTCAGCACAACACAATTCCAAAAGTATGGAAGTCAGCTTATGTCCTGCCTTTACTAAAAGGAGGGGAAGCCACCTTATTAAATAATTATAGACCTATCTCTAAATGATCAGTTCTGGCTAAGGTTCTTGAACGCCTAGTGAGTGAACAGGTAAAGGAGTTTTTATGTACAAATGACATCCTGTCTAAACATCAGTCAGGCTTCAGAAAGCAACATAGCACCATCACTGCCACAATGAAAGTGGTGAATGATATGGCGAGTATTTTAGATAATAAGCAGAGTTGTGCAGCTCTATTTGTTGATCTGTCCAAAGCCTTTGATACCGTCGATCATCGCATCTTGAAGCAGAGGCTACTCAGTATTGGCATATCCAGCCATGCAGTGGGTGGTTTGTGAACTACCTCTCTGAAAGGTCCCAATGTGTTCACTTTGATGGGCTGTCTTCTGAGTGGTTAAACATTACTAATGGTGTACCACAAGGTTCTGTTTTAGGTCCACTTTTATTTTCCATCTACATCAATAGTTTAGGTGAAAATGTCGATGGAGCAGCCTTACATCTTTATGCGGACGATACCGTGATGTACTGTGCAGGTCCCTCCATTAAGGAGGCTGTTGATGAATTGCAAGCTGTTTTTAACATTATTCAGACTCAGCTCTCTGAACTAAAGCTTCTTTTAAATGTTGATAAAACCAAGGTAATGCTCTTTTCAAAAGCTAAAAAGACACCAGAGCCTGTTTTAGATATTGTAACTACGCAAGGAATAAAACTTGAAGTGGTTACCTGTTACAAATACCTTGGTATCTGGCTTGATGATTGTCTCTCTTTTAAACTTCATGTCAATAACCTGCTTAAAAAGCTGAGGGTTAGGCTAGGTTTCTTTTACAGGAACAAGTCCTGCTTCTCTCTTGAGGCCAGGAAAAGGCTCTGTGACCTTTTGACCTGTGCTGGACTCTGGTGATCTGATCTATATGAATGCACCTGCCCATCACCTGATCAAGTTAGATGCTGCGTATCACAGTGCACTGAGATTTGTGACAAACTGTAAAGTATTAACCCATCACTGTACCCTGTATGCAAGGGCTGGTTTGCCTTCGCTAACTGTTCGGAGACTCAGTCATTGGTACATGTTTATCTATAAAGCCATGTTGGGTAAACTACCAACTATATCTGCTCTTTGATCTCACAGAGAGTCGCAAGTAGCTATTGCCTGAGATCCCAGGATGTGTTTTTTATTACATGTGCCAAGTGCAAGGACTGTTTTAGGTACAAAAGCTTTTATGTGCGCAGCTCCTCTAGCTTGGAACACTCTGCAAAAAAAATTGAAACTGAGCATTTTGGTTCCCCTGCATCATTTTAAAGCTCGGATAGATGAAATGTTATTTGATACCTGTCATTGTGAATAGGTTGTATTTTTTACCCCTGTAATTATGTTGTATGATGTCCTTTTTGTTTTCTGTTGTTTTTATGTGTAACCGACGTGCTGCAGGTCTCCCTCGAAAAAGAGATCGTTGATCTCAATGGGATTTTACCTGGTTAAATAAAGGCTACAAACAATTATTTTAGATGTGGATTATTACATACATTATAACTTTATCACAAAAAAGATTTAAACTTCCATTGTTAAATGTGATATACCTTTTTTATTTGTACATATTAATCATAAATGCTACATATATTGTAAGGAGTTAAGATAAGGAAAGAAATACATAAAATGTTAATTTAAGATTTATTTTTTAGACCCCAATTATGTCTCGGGTCAATTTCACCTGAACAGTACCAATGGCTGCAAAATGTGAAGTTAATACAAGGGTTGAAGAGGAACAGGGTGAATACACTGAGCACTTTACCTGTTGAGGTGTGTTCTCCTTCAGCCTGGAGTCCTGAGGAGAAATCAGAAGATAAGGTAAACAGAGTTTTCTATCATCTCAGGAACACGTCAGTGAACTCACTCTGGAGTCATTTCACCAGTTTACTATAGCTGAGAATAACACGTTCATACAGAGAAGTCACATATTCAGAGTTAAAGCAACAGTTCAGAGAATATGCTCCTTCAGTTCAAATGAGTCATGGAGCACCATCATCACACTGAAACATGTTCTACAGCAACATTACATTAGGAGGAACCACAGAGGATGCTGCCAGTTCCCACCTTCTGCTGTCACCTGAACGCCTCACTCCCCTATCACTAACTGCAGACACTAACTAACTAACTAACTAACTACTAACTAACTAACTAACTAACTAACTAACTAACTAACTAACTAACTAACTACTAACTAACTAACTAACTACTAACTAACTAACCAACTAACTAACTAACTAACTAACTAACTAACTGACTGACTAACTAACTAACTAACCACTAACTAACTAACCAACTAACTAACTAACTACTAACTAACCAACTAACTAACTAACTAACTAACTAACTACTAACTAACTAACTAAACTAACTAACTAAACTAACTAACCAACTAACTAACTAACTAACTAACTACTAACTAACTAACTAACTACTAACTAACTAACCAACTAACTAACTAACTAACTAACCAACTAACTAACTAACTAACTACTAACTCACTCACTCACACTCACTCATCACTTACTAACTAACTAACACTAACTAACTAACTAACTAACTAACTAACTAACTGACTAACTAATTAACTAACTAACTAACTAACCCGTACCTGTTTTAATATGACCTGATATACAGTTGAGCAGTGATGTCCTATTCCTCCTTCCTTTTTTTATATCAATAATGTCCAACATTATATCATCATATAGGCCTATGCCTCCTTAGTATTACAGTATATAAATGAAATACTCTACTTTTAATAACTAGTGTTTGGTATGTTTGGTAAAATCCGAAATCAAATCATAAAATCAAAAAACCTATTAATACGTAACAAATATGGTCAATTTCAGAGCAGAAGTAACAGCCTTCAAGGGTCAAACTCCTACAAATACCTGGGTGTTCATCTGAACAATAAACTGGACTGGTCTGATCATTCTGCTGCTCTGTACAAGAAGGGACAGAGCAGACTCTTTCTGCTGAGGAGACTGAGGTCTTTCGGGTGCAGGGGCCACTCCTTCAGACTTTTTACGACTCTGTTGTGGCATCAGCCATTTTCTATGGTGTGGCCTGCTGGGGCAGCAGCATCTCGGCTGCTGACAGCAAGAGACTGAACAGACTGGTAAGGACGCTCTGTCCTGGGGAGTCCTCTGGACACTGTGGAGGTGGTGGGAGACAGGAGAATGGCAGCCAAGCTGTCCTCCCTGCTGGACAATATGTCCCACCCCCTCCAGGACACCCTGTCCTCACAGTGCAGCTCCTTCAGCGACAGGCTGCTACACCCCCGCTGTCTCACGGAGAGTTACCGCAGGTCCTTCCTTCCTGCAGCGGTCAGACTATACAACCAGCACAGCCCCTAGTAGACCCCCCCTCCCCTACACACACCACAACACAGACTATATCACCCCCTTGCTGCTAAATACCAATCAACTATGTGCAATATGTCCTATATGTGCTATATATACATTATATACATATTGCACATAGTTGATTGGTATTTAGCAGCAAGGGTGATATAGTCTGTGTTGTGGTGTGTGGGGGAGGGGGGTCTACTAGGGGCTGTGCTGGTTGTATAGTCTGACCGCTGCAGGAAGGAAGGACCTGCGGTATCTCTCCGTGAGACAGCGGGGGATCAGCAGCCTGTCGCTGAAGGAGCTGCACAGTGAGGACAGGGTGTCCGGGGGGTGGGACATATTGTCCAGCAGGGAGGACAGCTTGGCTGCCATTCTCCTGTCTCCCACCACTCCACAGTGTCCAGAGGACTCCCCAGGACAGAGCGTCCTCTAAAAACCAGACGGTGTGTGTGTGTGGTTGCCCCCTATAGGTCAGTAGCTGAACGTATCCAGGAAGCTGCTTCTAATCAGTGACCTCTGCTCTTTCTGATGATGATGATGATCGCTGTGTTTACTCCAGGATCCTGCCTGATCTGATCCATGCTGTACCCCTTCACAAGGGGGGGATGTTCTACTCAGGTACCCCCACTGTGTGTGTGTGTGTGTGTGTGTGTGTGTGTGTGTGTGTGTGTGTGTGTGTGTGTGTGTGTGTGGTGTGTGTGTGTGTGTGTGGTGTGTGTGTGTGTGTGTGTGTGTGTGTGTGTGTGTGGGTGTGTGTGGTGTGTGTGTGTGGGTGTGTGTGTGTGTGTGTGTGTGTGGTGTTGTGTGCATTTTAACGGCCAAACTGTATCCAGGTCACGTCTTGAGAGGGTTATTTTGAATATACTACATTTCGCCCTGTGGACCAACGTAGCTATTACACGTTTTTTTGTGAGGCTGGGTTGGCATTGCTGCTGGGTCTTCCAACACTTAGACACTTAAGAGTGTTAAGTGATCTTTTTTTCATTTTAAAACAAACGCTTTCTGCCAATTATACTAATTAATGTCAGATTTCAAAAAAAATGTAACAGACATTTCTGCAGATATATGATGAAGTGAATATGTTTTCCCAGATACTTCATATTAAAGGCTTATCTTAACTTTATATAAAGTCATTTTTTTCTTAGATAATATCTGACTGCCCAAAAGAGTAGAGTTTATTACAGTTTGTTTCAATTGCTAAAACACATTTCTTTTTCAAAACACTTGACACAATTCACAAAACCACACATTCAAAGTGCAAAACACCTCATATATCCTGAAAAATGAAGCACTGCACCCAAAACTCCATAAACACTTACCAAAACCTAACTTTTGCACCAAATGACACACACTTCACTTATAGTCAGGGTAGGATTTTCACGGCGGCTACTCGTATCTCGAAGATGCTTTAAAAGCGTCAGAACAGTGGTTTCTGAACTGCATTATGCTGCGTTCACAACGGACGCGATGCGAATATTCACAAGTTTCACTGCGGCTCAGGACGCGCTGGAGAGGGGGCGGGGCTTATATCCATGTAAATACTGTGGTGAAACCAACTACGACAAAATTAACCTATTTTACCGTGATTTAATTGTAACCCGTTTCAAAATGATGCCGAAGTAACAACACACTGATACCGGTTAGTAAAAAACCATGCTTTAATGCTTTGACAACTGTGCAGACAAGACGGCAGGAGAAAAACCTATTAAAATGCGTGTTTTCTGAATGGAGATCGCATCGATCAGGCTAAACTAACCTGTATCTGCTCCGTCCAAACTCACAACAACGTCCTAAAGACGGAATTAAAGCAGCGACTGCACACACACACAAACACACACACACACACACACACACACACACACACACACACACACACACACACACACACACACACACACACACACACAAACACACACACAAACACACACACACACACACACACACACACACACACACACACACACACACACACACACACACACACACACACACACACACACACACACACACACACACACACACTTTGCATTTCAAAGTATTGCTTGCTCATACAGTTGAATGTTGGAGCTTCACTGTTCACCGCTGAATGATGTATGTGCAGAGTTTGACCCTTGAAGGCTGTTTCTTCTGCTCTGAAATTGAATAATTTGTTACGTATTAATAGAATTTTTGATTTGATTTCGGATTTGTGAATGAGAAGTAGTAGATGGAAAACATACCAAACACTAATTATTCAAAGTAAAGTATTTCATTGTATATACGGTAATACTAAGGAGGCATAGGCCTATATGATGATGTTTGACATTATTGATATTAAAAAAGTGATTTGTTTTCCATGTCATTCGTGTGTTTTCCTTATCAGAAAGTGAAGTTATTTATTAATAAGCTCCAAATCCAAATGTTTCCCTCAATGGCTTTTGCGCCCTGAAAAAATGTGTGACACCAAAGGCCAAATGGCCTTGCCCCTAAAATGACGAAAATCCAAGCCTGCTTCTAGTACAAGACTCTTTGTCCAACCAACTACACACTGTGATGCTTTATCTAAAGCATTCTCATCTTTGATGGTGATCTGTATACAGTATAGAGAATTCTGCATAAAGAGATTGTTCAAGTCTACACAAATACGAGCAGAAACACAAATATACAGTTGTTATACTTTTGTTTTTCTCCAAAACAAATTGGTGCAACATTCCTGCACAAACATAGTTACAGTTGTGTGAACACAAATGATGCTTCTGTCGAATGCAGTAAGGAAAGGAAGGAAAGGAAAACTTTGAGGAAAATAAACGTAGGAAAGAAAAATACTCTCTTTTACCAACGAGCTGGGTCTGACAACAGCCCTCATCAACCTGCAGAAGAAGCAGCACCTGTAGGGTCTGACAACAGCCCCTCATCAACCTGCAGAAGAAGCAGCACCTGTAGGGTCTGACCACAGCCCCTCATCAACCTGCAGAAGAAGCAGCACCTGTAGGGTCTGACCACAGCCCCTCATCAACCTGCTGAAGAAGCATCACCTGTAGGGTCTGACAACAGCCCCTCATCAACCTGCAGAAGAAGCATCACCTGTAGGGTCTGACCACAGCCCCTCATCAACCTGCAGAAGAAGCAGCACCTGTAGGGTCTGACCACAGCCCCTCATCAACCTGCAGAAGAAGCAGCACCTGTAGGGTCTGACCACAGCCCCTCATCAACCTGCTGAAGAAGCATCACCTGTAGGGTCTGACCACAGCCCCTCATCAACCTGCAGAAGAAGCAGCACCTGTAGGGTCTGACAACAGCCCCTCATCAACCTGCAGAAGAAGCATCACCTGTAGGGTCTGACCACAGCCCCTCATCAACCTGCAGAAGAAGCATCACCTGTAGGGTCTGACCACAGCCCCTCATCAACCTGCAGAAGAAGCAGCACCTGTAGGGTCTGACCACAGCCCCTCATCAACCTGCAGAAGAAGCATCACCTGTAGGGTCTGACAACAGCCCCTCATCAACCTGCAGAAGAAGCATCACCTGTAGGGTCTGACAACAGCCCCTCATCAACCTGCAGAAGAAGCATCACCTGTAGGGTCTGACCACAGCCCTTCATCAACCTGCTGAAGAAGCATCACTGTAGGGTCTGACCACAGCCCCTCATCAACCTGCAGAAGAAGCAGCACCTGTAGGGTCTGACAACAGCCCCTCATCAACCTGCAGAAGAAGCATCACCTGTAGGGTCTGACCACAGCCCCTCATCAACCTGCAGAAGAAGCATCACCTGTAGGGTCTGACCACAGCCCCTCATCAACCTGCAGAAGAAGCAGCACCTGTAGGGTCTGACCACAGCCCCTCATCACCTGCAGAAGAAGCATCACCTGTAGGGTCTGACAACAGCCCCTCATCAACCTGCAGAAGAAGCATCACCTGTAGGGTCTGACAACAGCCCCTCATCAACCTGCAGAAGAAGCATCACCTGTAGGGTCTGACACAGCCCTTCATCAACCTGCTGAAGAAGCATCACCTGTAGGGTCTGACCACAGCCCTCATCAACCTGCAGAAGAAGCATCACCTGTAGGGTCTGACAACAGCCCCTCATCAACCTGCAGAAGAAGCATCACCTGTAGGGTCTGACAACAGCCCCTCATCAACCTGCAGAAGAAGCATCACCTGTAGGTCTGACCACAGCCCCTCATCAACCTGCAGAAGAAGCATCACCTGTAGGGTCTGACAACAGCCCCTCATCAACCTGCAGAAGAAGCATCACCTGTAGCCTGATGGTCAAACAGCTTCAACCGTTATGCTGCAAATAACTCTTCAATTGACTCCAGTTCATTCTCCCTCTCTCTCTCTCTTATCCTCCCTCTCTCTCTCTATCCTCCTCTCTCTCTCTCTCATCCTCCCTCTCTCTCTTATCCTCCCTCTCTCTCTCATCCTCCTCTCTCTCTCTTATCCTCCCTCTCTCTCTCTCTCATCCTCCCTCTCTCTCTCTTATCCTCCCTCTCTCTCATCCTCCCTCTCTCTCATCCTCCCTCTCTCTCTCATCCTTCCTCTCTCTCTTATCCTCCCTCTCTCTCTCTCATCCTCCATCTCTCTCTCATCCTCCCTCTCTCTCTCATCCTCCCTCCCTCTCTCTCTCATCCTCCCTCTCTCTCTCATCTCCCTCTCTCTCTTATCCTCCTCTCTCTCTCATCCTCCCTCTCTCTCATCCTCCCTCTCTCTCTCATCCTCCCTCTCTCTCTCATCCTCCCTCTCTCTCATCCTCCTCTCTCTCTCATCCTCCCTCTCTCTCATCCTCCCTCTCTCTCTCATCCTCCTCTCTCTCTCATCCTCCCTCTCTCTCTCACCCTCCCTCTCTCTCATCCTCCCTCTCTCTCTCATCCTCCCTCTCTCTCTCATCCTCCCTCTCTCTCTCCTCCCTCTCTCTCTCATCCTCCTCTCTCTCTCATCTCCTCCCTCTCTCTCATCCTTCCTCTCTCTCTCATCCTCCTCTCTCTCATCCTCCCTCTCTCTCTCATCCTTCCTCTCTCTCTCATCCTCCCTCTCTCTCTCATCCTCCCTCTCTCTCTCATCCTCCCTCTCTCTCTCATCCTCCCTCTCTCTCTCATCCTCCCTCTCTCTCATCCTCCCTCTCTCTCTCATCCTCCCTCTCTCTCATCCTCCCTCTCTCTCTTATCCTCCCTCTCTCTCATCCTCCCTCTCTCTCTCATCCTCCCTCTCTCTCATCCTCCCTCTCTCTCTATCCTCCCTCTCTCTCATCCTCCCTCTCTCTCTCATCCTCCCTCTCTCTCATCCTCCTCTCTCTCTCATCCTCCCTCTCTCTCTCATCCTCCCTCTCTCTCTCATCCTCCCTCTACCTCTTCCTCTTGCTGCTATCGATAAATATAGTGTTGTTGTACAAAATTCTTACTTTTAGCCTTTTTGAGTGCTATCATTCCGGCAGTGTTTTGAAAATGGCAATTTTCTGTTTTATGACTGAAATCATAATTAAATACAAACTGGCCTATTTTTATGTTTACTCTTTTTAAAGCTAGGCTGCAGCTATATGTTTTATTTATTTCAAAGTGGGCTACTTCTTATTTTATTAATGTTCCTCAAATAAGGGAAGGACTCAAATAGACCTGCTTGGTTCTGTGTTTTATTTCAAAGTAGGTCATGCCATTGTTGTTTCTCCAGGAGTTTGAGGTTTTCCTTTGTTAATAACATGTCAACAACTCTCTTGGTGTTGTTTTATAATTTCATAAATGCACAAACTATAGTTCTTTTACAGTGGGTGACAAAAAAAATTGGAAATGAAAATATTGTTATAAAAACGAAAGATAACGAGATACATACCAGAAATAAGCTTTTGAATACATTCCAATCCCTCTGTATATATATATACTATATAGAAAACGTTATACACTGTGTTATCTTCATTTTAAGAGTCAAATAGGTTTTGCGGCTCCAGATGAATTTTTATTTTGATAGTAAAGGTTGCTGACACCTGGACTAAGAGATCACTCAGATATTATAATGATAAAGTGGATTCCTACCTGAGCTCCTCAGCAGCAGCAGCAGCAGCAGCAGCACAGCTGATCCATGTCTGTCTCTCTGCAGTCTCTACGCGCTGTCCTCGCTCTGATCTACAGGGAGAGGTGGAGCTTTACTGGAATATAATATATTAATATATCTTTATATCTGATCGTATTTATATCTGATCGTCACTTCACGCTCTCTTCTCTCTTCAGCTACATGTCACACTAAAACCATAAGACCTGACTATACAACTATTCAAATTATGTTCAAAGCCGCAAATCAACAATTACCTCATAATATCCAGGGACTTTTCACACGGAGAGAAAACACACACATGTTGAGAGGAAACTGCATTTTCAAAAAACCACCCATACGAACAAATTCCAAACTTCATTGCATCTCATGAAGAGGTGTTGGTCTGTGGAGTAGCTGTAATGATGAACTGAAATATTGTACACGTGTATCTAAACAGAAACTATTATTTAGAAGCCAAATCCTGAATGGTTCTGAGCTGTGAAATCACATTTGTTATTTCTTGTAAATGTAAAAGTTATTTCTTTTTGATTGTTTTGTAAAAAAACCAAAAAACATCACGAACATGACGCTGACCTAATCTTTTATTTACAAGGAAATATACGCTAGAGGGGGGGGGCAGAAAAGTGTTTTAAGCTTCTTCTTGCCCCTGTTGAACATGACAGACACTATATGAGAATTTATTTTAATTCTTTTGTACCTTGAACGCTTTTCTTTTCTTCTCTCTTGTAATTATAATTATAGAAAAAAATATATATTATTATTATTGTATGTTTTGTTTCTGACATGTTCAATAAATGGACTAAAAATAAATAAAAATGAAATAAATCATCAGAGGCTGAACATGATCCTATTTGAAGGGAAATTATTCAACGCTAGTTTTTAGAAGGAGAACAAGTTAACATAAATGTGCAATTTCAATGAACAAACTCTTTCACACAGATACAGAATAACTAGCATTGGGGTTTGCTGCTTAACATTTTTAAGCAAGCAACTAAAGAACTGAAAGCCAGACTGAACAAAGGCAGCTGCAAAAAACAAAGTGTGTAGAAAAGTAGAAGAAGGACTCAGAGATCAGAGTCACAGAGCAGAGGACCAGAGTCCGGGGAGGAGCAGGTTCAGGTGGAGCCAGCTTGGTTCTGACTATGGAGAGGTTCTGTAACCCTCATTAATAAAGACTCAACCTGATTGGTTAGCTTGATTTGAGATGTGGAATCTCAGGAATCCCCCTTGTTTCAGACAAATCCCCCCCGCTGTGTGAAGGCCTCTACAGTGAGTCAGGAAAGCTAAGGAAAGTTGATTGATAAAGCATCTTTCAACACGAGGCCATTCAAAGTGCTTTGAGAGCATCAAGAAACAGAGATATTAACATATAGATTAAAGAGTAGCTCACTTCCCTGAACTGCATTTCTGAGGAAGTGATCATGAAGACGCTGATGGATTACAGATTACAGAAACCGTTTCCTGTCTCCATGACGACCACGGCGCCCTATCAGATTAAAGCTGTCAGTTTGAGCAACAACTTCTTTAATCCTTGCGAGGCGTTCAGGTCTGAGGATGCCTTCAGTTACTTTATAAACTCACACTCATTGGCCCGGCTCATTTTCTGTGTAGAACGTTTTCAATGACCATACACTGTACCCCCCCCCCCATACACACACTCGATATATCACACCAGAGGAGTTCAGGTGCACTTGACCATAAATGTGTGGAAATTGTAGATCCTGGTTAGAGTGTGTGTGTGTGTGTGTGTGTCTGCTCTCACATTTTACCCTCCATCTTGAGGAAACCAGTCTTTTATGGCCAGCCGGCCTGACTGGCAAAAAGGCCTTGAAGTGATTTTAGAAGAGAGAGAGAGCTTTTGTAGACGATGAAGATTTGGAAGTTGAGGATCACATTCCTGAAAACTCAGAGTCTGACAGTGAGTCTGACGAAGAGGATGAGATGAGATCACAAGCAAGTGGAGAAATATGGAGGTGAACAAAGTGTGAAGCAACCAGGCCAACAGGGACAGCCGTTACTCAGGACATTGAGTTTCAAGTTAAAATGATGTAATAACTACCCTCTTGTTTTCTTTTATCGGAACAAGGCTTCCACAACAGCTACATAAACACAAGAAAACTGATTTTGACAATTTAAGGCCAGTTTGAAGGTCTCTCAAAAAAAAAGTGTATCATTTGGTGTCCAAGTGTTGGAAGACCCAGCAGCAATGCCAACCCAGTCTCACAACAAAACGTGTAATAGGTTGGTCCACAGGGCACGTGATCGCAGACTTTCCCAGGGAGAAAAAAAATGGCGGACACCCGATTTATTTTTAGTGGAAAATCCTAAAGGATCCTTGTAGGATAGTTTGTATGAAGGTAGATATGGTGCAAAATGCGAGAGCTTGTAAAACCTGATGTGAGCATAGCAGAAAAAAGATCTGAGCTTGTGTGCATACATTTACACTTGTATAAAATATCCACGTATCTGTGAACCAAATGTGAAGTCACAGAAGAAAAAAAAGAAGTTTTGTAGCTTGTAGAAAAAAAATGAACTTAGTGATGAAATGTTCACTTGCAGAAAAATATATATATTTTAAATATATTTTCCATTACAACTGCAACTTGGTTATTACAACCTCTCAAATCAGTCATTACAACTTCACGAATCTGCTCTGTGGCAGTATAAACCCACGAATCTGCGGCCTTGACTTTTGCTACACTTCTTGCGATGAATGTGTCGCTAAAGTAATTTTCCCTGTATATGTGGGGGAGGAACATGGGGAGAGGGGGTTGGAGCGAAGGGGCGGAGCTATCAGAACGAGGAGGAGGCTCTCGGGTCAGTCACACACAAACAAGTGACTACTGTTGCCCCTTTCACACCAACGCAGCTCCGTTCTAGCTCCGTGCTTCGCTCACAACAACAACAATGTGGGACTGCGTCGGGTCGATGATCGTGTTACTTTTAATCATACGAAGCCAGATTAAATTAATAACGACTTCTCCAACCTTGTACTTTTCTCAGAGTGCCGTGGTTCATTGTTTATTAATGTGTTACAGCGGCATTTACCGACCGCTGCAGTGCTGCTCGTCCACCGGAGTTTATTCTCCCGTTAACTCACAGCAGCGGCCGCTAAAGTATTCACTGTCTGACTGTCACACAAGCAGCTGATACATATCCCCAATTCCCCATAAGTGAATGTGTGTCAGTATGAATTGACGCTGTTTGGCATCACAACGCTGTTATGAAAGTTTATTTGGTATAAAATGGGTGATGTTAGCATAGCAACCGAAGCTACACTGCCTATATTGACTACTTGTTGCTTGTTGCTTTAACTTGTGGCATAAGCCGTTTTCTACAGGCACATTTTACCGGCGTATTTTTCATTATGATTCTACTTGTGATAGTCGGACATGACAACCTGTGCAGCCCATGTATTGATTCCATCCGATAGCTGCTATAATACAAAACAAAACGTCTGCCCCCTCCACAATGATCAATAACAGCGAACGGATGGTCAAAGTAAGGCACAAATAAACAGAATCACACGAAGCCTGGTTAGTGTTGCCTGACTTTAGAAAGTGTGTTTTTTTTTACAAGTGTGTGGTTGCGTTCTAGTCACTTTGCTCAGCGCTACTGCTTGTTTCAACTTATTTGCCTTACTCTCCATAAACTGTTAGTTCAGGTTAATCTCGCCCCCCTCCGACGTAAGCGTGACGTATGCGGTTCTTGCCTCTAGACTAGACCGAACTTTTTTCGAGCTTGGTAAGAACCGGTTTTCGGGGAAAAGAGCCGGCTCCGCTGCGGCGTGAACAGGAAAAACCGGAGCTTATCAGGCACAGGCTCCGAACCGGCCCTGGAACCGCGTTGGTGTGAAAGGGGCAACATGCAGGACCCCGCAGTCATCCGGTTCGACCTGACATGGCTGTGTGACTGTGGCGAGTTTGCGCCTCCTCATTCTGATAGCTCCGCCCCTTCGCTCCAACCCCCCTTTCTCCCCATGTTCCTCCCCCACATCTACAGGGGAAAATTACTTTAGCGACACATTCATCACAAGAAGTGTAGCAAAAGTCAAGGCCGCAGATTCGTCGATTTATACTGCCACAAAGCAGATTCGTGAAGTTGTAAAGACTGATTTGAGAGGTTTTTTCTAAAATTAACTTAATTTAAATTACATTTTTAATCAAATTCTGTCTTTTCTCAAAATTCAGGTTTTTCATTAATATTTTCCAGAAAAATTTGAACTAATCTCGAAATTATTATTATTTTGTTCTAAATTCAAATTTATTTTTCTAAATTATGACTTTTCTCCGAGATTTTTTAAAATTATAATTAATTTTCTTACAATTATTAATTTTCTTAGAGTCTTATCTATTCTCAAAATTCTGAATATTTTTTCAAAATTCAATCTTTTTCTCAATATTCTGCATTTCTACTTAGAATTCGGACTTTTCCCAAATGTCTCACTTTTTAAAACCATTTAGAGGAATCGACCAATCAGATGAGGCCTTTATCCGGGACCTGCCCCCCTAGGATAGGTCAGGGTCATGTCACGGGAAGCATCTGACCAATCGAATCACACCATATGACATCATCAACGCTAGCGACGTGTAGTCATGGAGATTTTTACTCAAAACTCTAAATCTCCATGACTACACGTCGCTAGTGTACGTCGTTGTTTCTGCGGTAAGATGACTAAATTACCGCAGAAACAGCAACTCTAAATGAAAAGGTGGGACAAATCAGCTCAAAGACTTCAGAGAGGAGAGAGGAGTACTTCTACTTTTACTCAAGTACAAGATCTGAGTCAGATCTTGTACTCGAGTAAAAGTAGAAGTACTCAGATCTTGTTCTTGAGTAAAAGTAGAAGTAGGCTAACTCAGATCGTGTACTTGAGTAAAAGTAGAAGTACTCAGAGCTTGTACCAGAGGTGGGGACTCGAGTCACATGACTTGACTCGAGTCAGACTCGAGTCGCATATTTTTGGACTTGAGATTTGCTTGACTAACATTGATAAAAGACTTGACTTGACTTTGACTTGGTATCCATGACTTGAGACTTGACTTAAGCTTGAGACAGATGACTTGAAAGGACTTGACTTTTTAAAATTAAATATTTGCGTTTGTTTTTGTATGGAGATATTACGTTTAGTTTTTTCGAAACGTGATTGGATGATTATAGCGCCACGCGCGCAAACCTGGCAACCCACTAGAAGGCAGCCGTGTCAGTTAACATGGCGCGGCTAGCGTACTCCACAAATAGTGAAGTTTGGATTCAAGGATTATTTATGTTGTCGATGACGCTAATAAGAAGAGAACAGCGGTATGCAGGGTCTGCAGCATGAAGATCAGTAAAAGACCACCACAACATCCAACTTTTGTGCAGTCTAATCTCCAGATGAAACCCAATCCCAATTCACGCTGAGTTAAGAACACTTTAAAGACAAACACATCTCAATGTGACTCGTTCTAATTGAATGAGGCTTCAGCTGCACGTTTTATTACTGATCAACATTACAGTGATGCATCTCGAGGATTTATAAGTACTGCTCTCTAGTGGGCACAGCCTGCCACCTGCTGGTCAGACTGTGGAACTGCACGGTCTGTTTCTTGTGATACTTTATTCATCCCAAAATGAGGAAATGATTTAGTTGCAGCAGCAGCAGCAAGCATTACACAAGGTAAACATGTTTTAAAGATACAAAACAAAATGAACATTAGCAGCAAGTATTTACAAATTCACAATAGAAAGTACATATAACCCTAGAGCATCTAAATAATACACAATATAACGAGTACTCATTACTGTCTCACTGGGCTACAGGAATACATAGAAATATATATGAATGTGTATTCAGAACAGATCAAATACATGTTGCTCTCACAAACACTGAGGGTCCGTTCCAGCTACACGAGTCCAGGATTATTCAAAACAACTTGACTCTGAAATGTTCTGGGTGTTTCTGCTGATAGTTTGACTGGAAAGGAGTTTGTTGGAGAGCTCTCCCTTTGGTGTCTCCTTGCTCCTTTATCACAGCTTCTATGGTGTGTTCATATGATGTGGATATGATGTGTTTTATTGAACCCTTTCACAGCACATTGTTCACATGCAGACCACTACTCCCTTTGCACGTGGAGAGTAAACAGTGAGGTATTTCTTTCTCTTGTAAAGCCTGTCCTGCAGCACGTGTTGTTTCCTCTCTGTCTGCAGGCTGACTCCTTCACACAGAGAGGAGGGACAGAAGACCAACGCAGCAAGTGTGTCTGACCTATTTCAAAAGAACAACCTGTTCACTCCCCTCCTCCTCCATGACCTCCGTCTGCAGTGTCTCTCTCAGCTGAATGAAGACCCTTCTTGACGCTGAGGGAGGAACAGACCCCCCTCCTCTCCGGTAACCCTCTTGAGATCTGATGTCTCTGAGCTGCAGATCCTGTGAACACACAAACATGTCTGTGTTGTCTTACTCAGTTTACTACTTGGTAATGTTGCAAGGAACCACTTTGTGCACAGCGTGTTTCAGGGGGGGACACAGACAGTGTTGCACAGGGTCCGTTAGTACCTTCTTCTTCTTCTTCTCTCTCTGTCGGGGAGGGTTATAGTAACTTCCTGTCCCCGGTGTTTGGTGCAGAGCGGCACTCTAAGTCACAAATTGAAGGGAAACCTTTACGCAAACACACAAAGGCGTATGACGTGGTAGGGGGAGGGTTTCTGGAGTTGGGTTTCCCCCCTCCCTACCCGGTGTCCCTCTCTTTGTCTCCCGGGGCGTCTGGAAATGCCAGAGGGGGAGGAGCGGTGAGATCTTTTGTCCTCTCGTCTCCAGGCGACCAATCCTGGCCCGTGTGACGTATCAGCTCTTTACCCACAAGCCCTAGCAGTTCCTCAGCAGAACCTGAAGTGGGTCTGCCGGTCCTGGGGGGTCACTTTAAGTCCTGGGGGGTCACTTGAGGTCCTGAGGGGTCACAATCACACATTAACACATGTTATTCTGCACATATAGAGCCTTTTGAAGCAGGGTTTTCCTCCTCTGAGCCTCCAGGTGACCCAGCACCAGAGCAGAGGCTGGTCCTGGGTCAGAGAGGTATATATACCCCCCAGATTCTTAGTTATATTGTGTTACTTCGGTAGCACATATACTAAAATTGGAACGATACAGAGAAGATTAGCATGGCCCCTGCGCAAGGATGACACGCAAATTCGTGAAGCGTTCCTTATTGATTCCTTCCCGTAGCTCTTTTCTGTGATTTAATATGATTTTTTAAAGATTTGATATGATTTGGGATGATTTGGGTGAAACAGCGCCCCCGTGGCCCCCTGTGGTACTGCAGCTGCAGAGCCTCTGATCTCCTCTGCACTCTGCTCCTCTTCACTCCTCTGCCTTTCTTTAGAACACTTAAACGTTTAGTTCCCTAGTTTCACTTCGAGTAGTGGGTTATGCTTTAACTTGTGGAGGAGAGACACCACCGGACCCTACAACTCCTGAGCTCTGTGCCTTCATGACTTCTTCTGTTTGCATCGCACATTTCTGTTATTACAATAAGCAGGATTTCATCTAACAGGAGTGATCTGTGCATGTAAACAGAGCAGCATCTGATCACAGTAAACACAGACCTGAGAGGTTTAGAACCCTCCATGTCCGGGGGGAGAGGAAAGTGGGCCGTGCGGAGCGGAAGGTCCGCGGTTCGATCCCCAGCTGTGGCAGAGCTGAGGAAGAGCTCCCCTCTCAGCCATGACAGCCAGCACTGACTGACACAAAGTGACTCTGGAAACAGGGGGTTAGGGTAAATGAGGAGGATTGTAATAAACTACAAAGAGTACGGTATAGTATCTGTAAAGTGCTGTGAGATAACATCTGAATCAATACAACTGATTGATTAAGAAAGGTTTGTACTACAGAGCTGTATTATGATGCATGTTATATTTTATAATATATATATATCAGTGCGAGCCGTGAGTTTTATACCTAGGCCCTCTGACACTCCAGTTTATCATTGGAACTCAATCTTGAAAATGACTCGGTTAATAATTTCGCAACGATGTCATCACTATCACTGACATGAGCCAGCAGCTTACTTCCGGGTTTTAGGACGCGTCGCTGCAACCACTTGCATAGACTTCACAGCGGGCGGAACTTGTCATAAAGTCCGCGAAAGTAAAGCCCACCCATTTAGAGGGAAGATATGATTGGTCAATTGTACTGTCACTTGACATTACTCTCTCGTTCATTTACTATAGCGGGCCCTCTGTGAATGTACAGAGGGACCAACGAGCTCTCCCGTCTTCAGTCACTGCAGAGACGGCATTTAACCCTTCACATTCCAACAGAAACTGAACAGGCAGATTCGAAGGATTTCTTTCTTTGGAAATGTTATTTTAAATACAATTAAATCAAGTTATTTTGGTAAACTAATGAAAATATCACTAAAAAGATATTTAAAAAAAATATTTAAAGAAATAGTTTTTTTAATGTTTTCAAATATTATTTTTTAGAATATCTTAGGCCCTCAGAGTAGGGCCCTCAAGGCCTTCTCTGCCCTCAGAGAGGGCCTAGAGGGCCCTGACGGCTCGCCACTGATATATATATATATGTGTGTGTATCATCTCATCATCTCTGTGTGTGCTTATATATGCACCATGTTGTGTTTTATTGACCCGTGTTGCAGTCAAATTTCAGACGTTGTAAATTAATTCTAAATAAGGAGGAGGAGAGAGGAGGAGAGGAGGAGGAGGAGGAGGAGGAGGAGAGGAGAGGAAGAGGAAGAGGAAGAAAGAAGAGGAAGAGGAAAGAAGAAGAAGAAGAAGAAGAAGAAGAAGAAGGCGGCGGCGGAGGAGGATGTGGCCAGATGAGGGCTGGCTGCTCCTCATCTGGAGGAGGCAGACCCACCCCTGAAGGTCCCGGCACCTCCGGGATGTTGTACTTGAAGGGCTTCCTCGTCCCACCTGTACAAAGGACAGCCCTTTCTCTGGCGGGAGAGGCTGGACAGCCACAGCTGCTGCAGGACGACGCCAGTTCCCTGCAGCAGCACAGACATCGCCCTCTCTTTGTGGCGTCAAAATATAACATGCATCATAATACAGCTCTGTAGTACAAACCTTTCTTTAATCAAATCAGTTTGTATTGATTCAGATGTTATCTCACAGCACTTTACAGATACTATACCGTACTCTTTGTAGTTTATTACAATCCTCCTCATTTACCCTAACCCCCTGTTTCAGAGTCACTTTGTGTCAGTCAGTGCTGGCTGTCATGGCTGAGAGGGGAGCTCTTCCTCAGCTCTGCCACAGCTGGGGATCGAACCGCGGACCTTCAGGGCCCACTTTCCTGTTGAGAAGGTCTCAGCTGGGGGCCGGAGTGGTTTGGTGAAGGGCTTTGTGGAACATCAGTTTTGAAACCCCCTGTCCTTGGGTAAGACACTTCCCCCTGGTTTACTCCTGTGGGTATTGTCCACAGCAATAACTCAATAAAAATGTATTGAATTATTATTATTAATAATAAAAGCTGTCATCAAATCAGATCAGAGCCCTTTAGATCAATAAAGCCAGTGTACCACCCAGACCCCCCCCCCCCCCCACCAAGCCACCGCTGCATACTTGATATGAAGGTAAAGAGATGTTAGGAACTTGTCAAAAGCCAGGAATACGCAGTCAGAGATATTCAAGTTTAAAAATACCTTTTTATTAATTTATTTACAAATCAACAAATTAAAACTAGAAGACATTTTGTTCAGGATTGCGGCCTTCTCTTCTTCCCTGTTGACCCTCTGTCGGTCCCTCAGCATTTCCTTTTCTGTTTTCCGTCCCCTCAACTCAGTGAGCCCCTGCTCCACTGTGCGCTCCTGGGGTCAGCGACCTGGCAGAAACTCTGCCTCGTCGGGCCGTGCATGCTATGACCCGTCGCCCGGGTCGTTCTCTGGCTGCATAACGTGCAGGTCCGGTCACGCCTGGTAGGGAACACCCGGCTGCAGCAGAGGCCATCTTTATCTGCATCCTCCACCCTGTGGTCTTCGGGACGTTGACCTTCAGACACTGATCCAGGGTCACTCCTGAAGTGGCACGGCAAAGGTCAAGCCTTGGAGGGAGAGGTGCTCAATCACTGAGATGTCCTTTGAGCAGCCAGGACAAACGCATGGGGATCTACCAAACACACACACACACACACACACACACACACACACCACACACACACACACACACGTCATGCGCCGTGTGGACCGGACATCTCCTTCATAAAACGACTAATGGGAATAATCGGGCAGTTTGATGTGTGTAGAGGTGTGTGTGTGTCTGCATTTCTCTACCTCTTGCTCAAAGGTGTAAAAGCTTTCATCCAATCAGATCAAAGACATGTGGATCACCCCGCCCTCCTGACCCCGAGATGAGCCATCAGGTTTATAAAGGAAATCATGCCTCCACAGGATGCTGTAAGGAACGACTCTGACACCGCTTTGAGGAAGTTTCCAGGACGTCTCCTCCTGCCAGGATGCCCTAACGAACGACTCTTTCACACCCACTGTGGGAAAGCTTCAGTCTGCTCTCTGGACTCTCAAATACTGGGTTCTTTGGTATTTATGTTACTAATTACTCATTTATGTATCATGTGTATTTTCAATGTAGTGTTTTTATATGTATTGTTCAACTATTTAAAATAGTTTTCTAAAAGCAAAAGGACATCTCCTTCCTTTTTGAAACCTGCTGAACTTCAATTGAAGTGCAACCACAGCAGAGGAAGACAGCACGAGTGTTGGAAACTACAGGAAGTAATCCAAACAGATATTTAAGTTTGAACTCTTTATTTGAAAAGATATTTACATTATATACAGCATGTTATTGTGTCCAGTGTTATTGGAGGGAGTCCAGCCTCTCTGGCCTCTTTCCTTTTGCCGAAACAGGGCAGTAGCTCACTCTCTCCCCGCTGGGCTTCACCAGGAGTCTGTGCCCGTCTCCTTTATTTTTCTGAGCCCACAGAAGGAGCACTTGGTCTGAGACGGGGCTCTGAGTCTCAGACTCTCCCCCCTCCGAGCTGCCTCCACCTGCTTCTCCTGCAGTCTGAGACGATTGTAGGTCGTCGACTTGGGAGTGTATGAGGAGGAGGAGGGGGCGGAGGGAGCGGAGGGAAAAGGGACGGAGGAAGAGGAAGATGAGGAGGTGGCAGGAAAAGCCCAGGATGGTCCAGCAATGGCCTCCTCTGCTTGGGGCTCCTCTTCTTTCATTGGAGGAGGAGGAGGAGGAGGAGGAGGAGGAGGAGGAGGGAGGAGGAGGAGGAGGAGAGGAGGAGGAGGATGATGATGATGATGAAAGAAATCCTCCGTGTACTGGTCATATCCCTCGTCCTCGTCCTCGTCCTCCTCCTCCTCCTCCTCCTCCTCCTCCTCCTCCTCCTCCTCCTCCTCCTCCTCCTCCTCCTCCTCCTCCTCCTCCTCATCAGGATCATCAGGGAGGGGCTGCAGAACCTTTCCCGTTTGGTTGTAGAGGTAGCTGATCCTGATGAGCTCACCTGAGGAAGAAGAGAGTAGATACATTCTTCATATCACAGTTGTTCTTCACCTTGTTCTGATGTTCTCTGCAGAGGTGAAGCCCCAACCAGACACCTTCCAGAAGCATTGACTCTGAATCTGAAGCATCACCTGTGTACTGCAGCGGCTTCACGTAGCTCTCCACCAGCGTGGTCTGGAAGAACTGCTGCGTGAGCTGGTGGAGAGTGTACTGCTCCTGGCCGCTGTAGCAGCTGGTGCCGGCCCCCCCTGCTGCCCCCCCCCCCCCGGTCCTCGTTCCACCTCGTGAGCCCCTCCAACAGAAACATCTGGAAGAAGCCCCCCCCTCAGAGGAGCCTGCAACGTGACACACAGACTAAGGATTTTACACCCAGGGAGAAAAGTGTAAACTCTTAAAGCACGGTGCCTCACCCGGGATGAACCTGTGGAGGTGCAGGTGGAAGGAGTGCAGGGACGAGAGCCGCGGCACAGCGGTAGACGGGCAGAGACTACCCCCCCCGGGTCAGCTGTCCCGTCCTGGTGTACAGGGGACACCAGCAGGATCCTGAAGGGGAGAGGCTCTGATTATTCAGTGTTTTGTCTTAACATAAAACATGTTGAATGATTTCATGTAAGAGCTGTACCTGAATGCAGGGATGTGATGCCTCTGTGTCTCCAGGATCTCCTCCATGCGGCTCCTCTCCAGCAGGGGGGTGTTCGTGGCATCAGAGCCCATTTTCTCTCCCAGCAGACGCTCGGTCTCCTGCGCCCCACGCGTGCACCGGCGGCAGTGCCGAGCCATCTCCTTGCTGGACGGCGTCCTCCTGGACCCGTCCGCCTGCAGGGCCGTCTCCAGAAGGGACAGGTCCTCCGCGTCCCACTCAAAGATGCAGCCGGAGAGACGCCGCATGAACTCGGGGTAGAGGGGGTGGCTCTTGGAGGTCACACCTGCTGCCAGTCTCCTCATGAACTGGCAGATGTCCAGCCTGACAGCCAGGTGTGGCCAGGCGGGGAAGAGAGCAGCTGTCGCGCAGGTTTCTCCGTCCCTCCGGCAGCAGTCCCTGTCCACATACAGGACCTGTGGAGGCTCCTTCCCTGCCCGCTGGTATCGGTCCTGCAGGCCCCGCGCCATGTCTCTCAGGCCGTAGCCCTCAGCGGCCGTCAGCACGGACATCAGGACCTGCCCCAGCTCGTTCCCCACGCTGCTCATCCACAGAGCGGTACCAGCGTCTGCTCCCGCCAGCTTCTTGGTCACCTGCGTCATGTCAAATGATCATATAATCCTTTAAACCATATAGTCTTATACTCTGATTGCCTTTTACACTGTTACATTGTATTTTTAGTCTTGTATGTGTTTAACATAGAGACAGATGTTAAGGGTTTACATTTCAGGAGGGTAAAGGTGGATTTGAGAATGGGTAAAGGACTGGGGGTTACATGGTTTAATGGTGGGATGATTAGATGATGCCTCAGAGAAGTGATGGTGGGACCAGTTGGATCTTCTCTCTCTTCTATACAGTGTGACTGTAAGCTGTGTTGTGGGTGCAGAACCTCTCTATCCTCAGAGGATGAAGTAGCTCTGTTCCTACTTTTTGGATCCATTTCACTTGTAATTGACTTTCTTTATTACTTTATTAAATATAACAAAAGACAAACTTTGTCCATAAATCATTTATCAGTTTCTCTCAATAATTTCCTCCACAACCTGCAGGGGAGAAGAGGGTCTCATCCATCAGTCAGGGTGCAGCCATGAAACCTACAGTGTACATATTACTAAGTAACATTACATTTCTCACCTTCTTGGTGGAGCCCATTTTAAGAATGGACCCAAAGGTTGAGGTCACCTTCGCCTTCAGCTCCTCTATCCTCGTAAAGGACTCCCGGGCGTAGTGGACAGAAGCCAGCCGCTGCTGGGGACAGGCACCATCTGTGGTGGAGGCTGAGGAGGTATCTGCACACCTGCAACCTCAAACCTCCTGCAGGTGTGCAGGTAGTGGATGCTCCTCCTCATCCACTCTGCCGTGTGCTGCTCCACCAGGAAGGAGTGCAGCCGGCTGGCGCTGTTGCCCAGCGTGCGCCCCTTCATGAGAGCCAGCACCCTCCGGTCACAAGAGAGCCTGCAGCACAAACACAGACGCAGAGGCGAACACCAAACCATCTCAATGTCCTTCAAACACCACTGTGTCCTGCAGCGTGATGTTTACCTGTAGGTCAGCACAGCAGGGAAGAGCTGCTGGTGGTCCAGGTCCAGCTGGCTCCTGATGCTCTCCGACCAGCTGGCACACTTCTTTGTGCAGGATCTGGGACAGAAAGGTTTATTGGTGTATCTGCTACTACTGCTACTGATAGTTATAATCATAAATAAAGTACTTGCATTATTTATAATGTCTATTTAACCAAAGCTTCAAGCACACACAGAGTATTCTTGTAAATGCATCAGTACCTGCACTCCAGGTACTCCGTCCCCATGTAGTACCAGCCGTCCAGGTCCAGAACTCTGCGCACGGTCTTGTATATCCCGCTACCTGCCAGCTTGTGTGCGCAGTTTGGGCACTTCAGTGATACTTCCACATTTTGTACGGAGCCCAGAGGAAGAAGGGCCGCTGGAAGAAAGCATCCGGGGAGGAGGGCCGCTGGGAGTACACCAGCCGGGGGGAGGAGGTGGTGGCTGATGATGAGGATGAGGAGTAAAGGAACCTGCATAACCTGTTAAAATATAATTATAACTTTGACCCACATATCATCTGTGTAAAATGTATGCTTATGAAACTAGACCAAATGTTCTTATTATTTTGTTTGCTGTGCTCAATTGTGTGTGCGTGACTTAGGAATGTAGTGGATTCAGTTGTTTGACCTGATAGGAGGGAGGGGGGTTTTTTGCAGGAGAAAGGTAATAAAACTGACACCATTGAGTCTATGCAGAGATTGTACTGAGGGAAAGATTGGGATATTGGGACCTCAGACCCCCGTTCAACCCATGGTTGTTTATGGTAGGCCTGCCATAAATGGTTTATGGTAGGAATGCCATAAAAGATGGCCAGAGACTGACCGGCGCCCAGGAGTGAGTCCGAACACCTAGGGAGGAGCAACCGACACAACTCCTCCCTCAGAACTCCTCTGCATTTGTGTGCATAAATATTGTGAATTTTGTACCAACGGGGCCTCTGTTCGGTTTGACTGTCTGATACGTACATCGCACGGTGAAAGAACCCAGGCCCGAAGTACTTCGTTATATTGTACTGTTGTTTTCTACCATTAAATCAGTTTATTGTTAAATCTCATATCTCTGAGTCTGAGCCCTTCCTTTCATAGCAGACCACTCATCAAACGAACAGCGCGGAGCGGGTTTGAACCTTCAGCCACTCAGAGGGGTGGTGCTCCAAAACCCAACAATTTGGTGACCGACCGACGTGATGAGTAGGGTCTCATAGAAGGAACACTGGCAGCCAGCGGACGAACGGTCCAGGGAAGACACCTCGAATACCTCTGACAACTAAACCAGGGCGCCCCACAACTGAAAGGTGAGCAGATACCTGTTATTATCAAAATCTGTGATTGGCTATACTACAAAATTTTAGAGTTGTCAGCGGCATTTTTCAGTGTTTTAGTCTTACGGTAGAGAACAGTACTACAGAATAACACTTTCCAGTCTCAAAGAGGAGCTGCAGTGGTGTTATATGTGGGGTATTTCAAGAGGAGAAACGCAACTTTCAAAATCAATTTGAAATGACCGGATCTCGCAAACTCTTGCTGTGGGGTTAATCTAGAAGACTAAACGTGACGATAAAGAGATTCTGTAGACTGGGTTTCGACTCCTTGCCAAAAGCCACATCCTCGGAAGAGGGTGTCGAAGCGCTTTTGGAAGTCTCTCCATCTGTTGAAATATACATCGCACTATAAAAGTCAACTAGACTGTACGGGGAATATGATTAATTGTGTAACGAGATTGCAGTGGTTTTAAAATTGTAAAGGAATCCCAGCTGCAATCGTCGTCCGAGATTTCAGTGGTTATAAAAAAGAAATTTGTAAAGAAGTCCAGCTGAAATACTCTGAGAAATAAGGTGACACACACAGCAATCTTTAGAAAGATTCTGGTTTTGGGGTTCATCGACTAACGTACACAGGCAATCCTTAGACGGATCTGGGGTTACGTTAGATATATTTATTTTGAGTGTGATTAACTGTGGTTGTATATTATAATATTTTCAACATCAATTTGAAAGGACCGTCCCTGAGAGTATTGTAGAATCTTATTTGTATCTGATAGCATATACGTGACGAGTAAAAGTTATTGTAGACTGGGTTTCGACTCCAGGCCTGGGGCCGCCCCTCGTAAGAGGCCGAGAAGCGCTCTTGAGAGTCGCCGTAACTGGTTTAAATACACCTCGCACCGACAATTATCAGACTGTATACCGGTGGGAATAAAACTACAATAATTAGTTAATTATAGTATGCAGAAATATCTGGTATTTTATATAAGAAATTAAAACCTTTAGGAGAAGCGCTCTTGAGAGTCGCCGTAACTGGTTTAAATACACCCGCACCGACAATTATCAGACTGTATACCGGTGGGAATAAAACTACAACAATTAGTTAAGTATAGTACACAGAAGTACCTGGTATTTTTTATAAAAAACTAAAACCTTTAGGAGAAGCAGATACGAACGAAGTCAAAATGGAAGGAGAATTTGAGCGTGAAGAGAGAGAATTAGGAGTCCCTGTTCCGGGTAGTTTAAGGGAACAGTGGGGACAAGCAAGAGATTGATACTTAGCGGACTTAAACCCGGAGATCATAAAAAGGCGAGCAGGGATCTCCGTTTCTTACACGATCAGATGATCGCAGAGAATAGAGTAGAGGGTGACGAGGCAATAAGTCTCCTAGCCACAGCACTCAATACATACGAGCGACAGTTGGTTCAGAAATTAGAAACTCTCAACAAGCAGAAGGCAGGTTTTGGCAGGGCTTCTAAACTTAACAAGAAAAGGGAGCTAGTTGACAAGCTAAGGAGAATAGGCCATAACGCAGCCTTAGTCATGAATGGAGTGGCAGTATCCTGCCTTCTGAGAGAAACTCCCGCCAAAAATCTGCCCGCCATAGCAGCCCCTCCCACAGAAGTGATAGAGCCAGTCAGGAAGGAGAAGCCATATGGTGGGCCCCTCCCAGACATCCCAGAGGGCGGTCCCGTCCTCTATCCAGATTTATACAACCCCTTTAAGACCCGACCCCCTCCCTATACGCTTCCCTCCCCCTCTAACCCCCCCTCACCCAGTTCCCCTCCCATGACAAACCTTCAGATGCTGTTTACAGACGCACCTTCTGAATCAGAACTAGAAAAAGAGGTCGAAAGGGGAGGGAATTTCAGAATGACAGGAAATGTCTCTCTGATTCCCAACAGGCTCAACTCTACTCCCAGGAGAAGGGATAGGTGTAGCTCAGTTAACACACAACCGTCAGACAATAGAGAAGCTTCAGAATCAGAAATAAAAACGGGGCACACCACCATAACTACCCCTCATCAGCTAGCAGCTAAAGAGAGCAACACCCCACCAGTTACCAAGGCCAAATTTTGCGAAGAACAAGTGATTAGACTGAGGACATTGTTGACTCCAAAGACAGATACCAATGAGGAACCTACGGTAGCTGAATTGATAGCAATTAGACACATAACTGATAAGGAAGAAAATGAACGAAAGGAGGCTTACAAAGAACGAGTGTGTGGGAAGAAACAACATTCAGAGAGAGAGAACAGGGTGAGATTGAGCGTGAAAGAAAGGACAGACACAGGGGTAGAGTGCATACTATGTCCAGAGAAACCTCCCCTAGACTCTCACCATTAAGAAGCGCTAGTTTAAATGGAGAACCATTTGCAGAGAGATCCAGACAGACTAGACATGCTCCAATAGCGCAACGAGCTTCTTCTTCTTCTGAGAGGGAAAATATTGACCAAAACGATGACTTGGACGGTTCGGACTCAGACGAAGACAGACACATTTCTAATCAGTATGTGTCTGCACTGATGAAGGAACCAGAATCGAACTGTAGACACCATAAAAAAAAAAAAACAGAGTTCAGGTTATAACCATGACAGGACAGATTTCAGAAACTGACCAAGAGACAGTAGCTGAATTACCTCAGATGGTGAGACGTAGCCAGAGACAACGTGACAAGAATCCTGATGAACAGGTTGTTTTGACCTTGCCACTAGTCGCCCTCCCAACTGGAGGGTCGACATACCACCCGTTCACTATGGGTGACATTCACGCACTGGTTGACAGAATGCCCCTACCTACGGAGGGAGGGAGAAATTGGATGAGGAAGTTTGCTGATATCACAACAGGGCAGAGTATCTGCATTGGGGATTTCAGGCGAATTTTGGCTCAGCAGACGAGTGCGTATGAAGTTCAGCGAGTTGAAGAAAGGGTGGGAACAGGAAAGTATCGGGACGATCTTCCCATCATCACGAACAACATACACAGCCAATTGAGCGTCGCCATGAGAGAGCATTTCCCACAAACAGGGGGCGGGTATGGGTCGCTAGCATTCACATTCACTCCTGGAGAGGCTGCAGCAACCATGTTGCTCAGATCCAGGGAGCAGTACACTACAGCCACTGATTGTAGTCCAGACAATAATGATCAACACAAACAGATGTTCCGCAAAGCAATTCTTGCTGCAGTTCCAGCAGAGATTAAGCTCTTATGGAAGACAATCCAGAGGCAGACCATCTGCCTACACAGACGTGGGAAAGGCACTTGGCCCACCACATGGGTAAATACAATAAGGTACTTACCAAGACAAAGACAGAGGAGGAAGAGTTAAGAGTCCAGCTCCTCCGCACACAGCTAGAATTAGCCCGTAAGGCAGTACAAACCGAGAAGAAAAGTGCCAAACAGCTTGTTGTCCGCTCAGATAGTGATGTGCCGAAAGCCCCTGTGGTTCTGGCCCAACAGCCAGCTCCGTTCTGGCCTTTCCCTGGGGTGTATCCGCCTCCGGCTCCTGCTTACAATGTGGCTCCATATGTCTTTAATCCTGCTACACAGACACAGAGGGGTGGTGGGGGTAGGGGAGCTCCCAGAAGGGGCTTCCAAGGACCAACAGCCCAGAGGGTGTGCTTCACGTGTGGTCAGTCTGACCATTGGTGGAGGGAGTGCCCGCATGGCCCACCACCTCCACAAAGAGGAAAGGGACAAGGGAGACAAAGTGGCGGACAAGGAACCAGAAAAGACATGCAGTATTACCAGCAGAACCATGAGATAGCACAACAGGGTCAAGCTCAGAATGGACATATGGCTCCGAACGCAGTGGCGGTCCCTGGTGGACAGTACGTGCAGTATGATCCGGAGAAGGGGTATTACCCACAATGAAGGGGCCCGGGGAACCCAGAATGTACGGGCCTGGCGGATCCTTACATTAACATGACTATTAAGCAGATTTCACTGCCGTTTTTGGTCGATTCTGGGGCTCGATATTCTACTATCAACACTCCTGAATTCGACAAATCCAGTTCAGATGATACTGTCGCAGTCATGGGGTTTTCGGGACATATAGAACAGGTACCGCTCTCAACACCTCTGACCACTAAGATAGCAGGCCAGGTTTTTTTCCATCAGTACATCCTTGCACCCCAAAGTCCGGCCAACCTCATGGGCAGAGACGTTTTGATCAAAGCCAATGCCTCTATCCTCTGTTCCCCTGATGGTCTCATCATTTCATTTCCCGATGGTACTAAGTTGAACTGTTCATTGTCCACAATCAGAACAGGCTCCCAGATGATGATATCCCAGCCTACAGCCGCAGAGGCTACCCAGTATGCAACTATATACTGGGGCCGGCTAGACCGGCCGCAGGAGAACCACGGACTCTTTTCTATCTTTCAACAGTGGAAGCCCTGGATCAATCTCCTCCGCCCTTACGGGCCTCCTCCTGACCCTCCCCATCTTACTCTGTACTATGATAGACAGGATGACCAAACCTACGCCTATGCCTTTGATGCAGAGGTAGCAATGGCTACGTGGGAGGTAGATGCAGTTAAGTTATATATTGGCCAAGCAGGGGTAGCCGCAGCAATTGATCTAACTGACGAACAACAATATTGGTACCGTATGTCTTCTGAAGCCACCCCACACATTTCCCTAGCCATTAGGAAAGGTTACGAAGCTAAAGAACTGGGTCCCATGGTCAAAGCACTGTTAGAGGTCGAGGACTGGGAGCCCACACAGGTAGCATCACTTACCTTCTCTCCTTCACACAGTGCCTATGCACTTAAGATTCAGACACAGGAATGCATCTTTATGGAAAGGCACGAGGTAGACAGACATCATGGTAGGGAGAAAACGGATCATCCATTTACAGCAGACATGATACGTGACCTCCCTCCTGACTTGTGGTCAAGCAACTCTCATGACGTGGGTTTTTGTTCAAAAGCTGCTCCAATTACCTTCACTGTTGATACGGAACTTCCGGTTCATCTCTCTCAGTACCCGTTAAAATCGTTGGCTCGAGAAGGGGTGACCCAGGCAGTGGAAGGTCTTAAGAAGGCAGGCGTTTTGGAACCCTCCCACAGTGATTGGAACACACCTATTTTACCAGTACACAAGCCCAATGGGGACTACAGAATGGCACATGATCTTAGAGCTATCAACGCTATCACTACTACTCCTTTGATACCAGTTCCAAATCCCTACACAGCCATTTGCAACATTACTCCAGAGCACACGTGGTTCACATGTATTGATCTTGCAAATGCTTTCTTCTGCATTCCATTGGCAGAAGAAATGAGACCGATTTTCTCATTTACCATTGACAAAGAAAGATTGCAGTACACCAGACTTCCTCAGGGATTCAGTTTATCCCCAGGAATTTTCAACAAAGTTTTGAGGGAACAATTGGACGGGGTTTCATTACCAGAGGGAGTGGTTTTGATACAATATGTGGATGACTTGCTTATTGCAGCCCCTTCAGCAGCCTCTTGTCTGGAAGCCACCCGTAATTTACTGGTGCGCCTGCACACAACAGGGTTCAAGGTATCCAAAAAGAAACTGCAGTGTACCCGCAAGGAGGTTGCATTTTTGGGCAGGCTCATCTCTCCGGCAGGTACAGGCATGTCAGCATCGCACCAGGAGCTCATTTTGAACCACCCGAAACCTAAAACTGTAAAAGACATGTTATCTTTTCTGGGCCTGACAGGCTACAGCCGACATTACATACCTGAGTACAACCCAAGGACTGCAGAGCTCAGAGCTCTGATTAACGACAAAGGTATCAGAAACTTGACAGCAACACTTGACTGGACTCAGACAGCAGAATCAGGATTCATCTCTCTGAAACAATCCTTGTCCCAGGTAACAGCACTGGCTTCTGCATCATACATGTTGCCTTTCTTCCTTGACATTTCTGAGAATGAGAATACCGTAAACGGAATCCTATTTCAGAAAAAGGGGGGATGTAGGTCGATACTGATGTACATTAGCATAACACTGGATAGAGTGGAAAACAGAGAACCTCCATGCACACGACATGCAGCAGGAACAGCTCGGATTTTAAACAAAATTTCACACATCGTGATGCGGCACCCATTGACAGTTTTGACAACACACAGCATTGTCTCATTTGTTAACTCCAGCGCATTCACCATGTCATCCACCAGACAGACAAGACTTGAGAAAACTTTGACAGAAGCACACATAACCTATTCACATGAGGGCGTGAATAGCGCAGACAACATGGGCAGTGGAGAACCACACCGATGTGAGGACAAGGTCATACAGGATGTGAAGTTGAGAATGGATCTCAGGGAGGAACCAATCCCAGACGCAGAAAACTTATTCACAGATGGTTGCTGCTTTAGGCACCCCATCTATGGGCTCCAGGCAGCCTATGCAGTGGTAAGTCAGACAGGCATAAGAGAGTTTGAAGAAAGAGCAGCTGAAAGGGTAACAGGGAAAGTCTCAGCACAGTTGGCAGAACTAAGAGGAGTCACTGCAGCGTTAGAACTATCAGATGGAAAGGAAGTTAACATCTACACAGACTCAGCTTATGTCCATGGAATAATTCATGTTGAAATGCGCCAGTGGATGAGAGCAGGATTTGTAACTTCATCCAATGTTCCCATTAAACATGAAAAGGACATCAAAAAGCTAGCGGAAGCAGTAATGTTACCAAGCAAATTAGCATTGCTAAAATGTAAAGGCCATAACAAAGCTGATAACTTCTTAGCTTGGGGAAACAATGCAGCAGACAGAGCAGCCAAAGACAAAGCAGGGTACATACCACAGTTCCAGATGTTGGTTACCAAAGCACCAGAGTTACTCCCAGCAGTCACTGATGACACTCTCAAGGTAGCACAGGAGGCAGGTTCCCCACAAGAGAAAACACTATGGTTGGAAAGGGGGGCTACGAAAAAAGAAGGAATTTGGTACTCCCCAGACGGTAGACCAGTTCTACCCCCAGAGTGGATAAGATCCATGCTAAAAGAAGCGCATGGCCCCACCCATTGTGGTAAAACTCAAATGGACAGACATCTCACGCATTGGTGGCACCCATACTTACCTGACATGATAGCGAACCATTTGGAAGAATGTGTAATCTGCCTCACCCACAACATCAGAGCAACAGTGAAGCCTCACCAGGGAAAGTTTCCTTTACCTAAAATGGCCGGAGAGCAAATCATCATTGACTACACAGATATGATTGATAAGGTTAGAGGGTTCAGGTATCTCCTAGTGGTGGTAGATGCATATACAGGATGGCCAGAGGCCATACCATGTCGCAGGGAAGATGCAGACTCAGTGATCAAGTTTCTTATCACTCATTACATCCCCCTACATGGGTTCCCCAGAAGGGTGAGGTCAGATAATGGCAGCCATTTCAAGAATCATCATTTGCAGACAGTTGAGAAGTCCCTTGGACTCAGACACAACTTTGGGTCAGTGTATCATCCACAGTCGCAGGGAAAGGTAGAAAGAATGAATCAGAGTATCAAACAGAAGCTCAGTAAGGCCTGTGAGGCCACAGGCATGAACTGGTTAGACGCACTACCTTTGGCCCTATTGTCCCTTCGCAGTTCTGTAAACAAAGGCACAGGCTTCTCTCCTTTTGAGCTAACACATGGTCACCAGTTTCCTGGACCTGGAGCATTAGCAGTAGGAAAAGAAGTAGAAGAGATGGATAGCAAACCATACTACCAGCAACTTAAGGGCTTGGTATCAGATTTCTCCACCCAGGTTGCTGACGCCAAAGGGGGACCGGAGAAGCACGAGGCTAACACCGCAGAATTCATCTGGCTGAAGGTCATCCGTCCGAAGTGGCTCAACCCAAGGTTCACCGGCCCGCACAGAGTGACTCAGAGGACATCACATGCAGTTCGCCTCGAAGGAAAGGGGGAAACGTGGTATCATTGGAGCCAGTGCGCCGTTGGAAAACCTCCAGCAAGGACGTTAGACGACATCAGAACTGACATCGCTGCAGCAGGACGAGAGAACGACACATCTGACGACGACAGCCCAGCAGAAGCAACGACCCACACAACAGATGACAAGGACAAAGACACAGAGGTAACAACAGGCGATCTTGGAAAGGAGATTACGGCCGGCGAGGAGGCGGACACGAGTCTACGGGACCCCGCCCCCTGAAAACACACGACTCCATATAGGAACTGACTTTTTTACTCCCACCTTTAGGGGCACTTTCCAATAAGTAGCAGCATTTTTATGCCCACCTATAGGGCCTCTTTCTAATAAGAGTAGTAGGTTATATATAACGAGAGTTTAGCCCTATAGTTAAAAGGGCAGTGAAAGTCTCCCCACTCAACAAACCTTCTATTTAACAGGTTTTACAAACCTTCTATTTAACAGGTTTTACTGAACCTTATATTTAACAGGTTCTGGGAGCACAGTATTTACCATTATAGGGTACTATTTTACACCCTTGTTTTAAAGAATCTCCTTAGGAGATTTTAGCATTGTGTTCAGAGGAACCTAATTACAATAACACGGACCACTGATTAAAGGTACTCAATAATGACAGACTGCGGATTACACTTCCTTATTGTTTGTTGGTGTACTCTGCTTGTGGGAATCGTGGTTTACTTGGGACACTGTTTGTATCTTGAACACCATCCTTAGTTATATGGCCTATTAACGAATAGCCTTATTATTTGATTGGGTGTTAATTCCTTGTGTCCTAGTAAATCTCCTATTATTAATAACAGAAATAACCCTTGTCGTTGTGTTACATTGAAAATAACAACCTAACCATGTATGGGAGTTGGAGATGGTTGATAGGGATGTCCCTGGTCTCGATCATCACCGTTACTGTTGTTTTTGTTTTGACTGATTCCATTGACCACCCAGACTCCACTCCTCCGCCAGAGGAGTCCGTAACTAGGGTCAAACGGGCCAAATATAAGACGACAGTTACCAAAATGCGTCCTAAACAAACCCTCATTTTCCAAGCAGATAGCGATGGAATGATACAAATCGACCTGTGCAAAATTGCCCCCTGCAGAAACCTCTACAGGACATATTCCTACCTAGCAAATACGTCTGCTTAGCCCCTGCGGTATGTAACAGAAGCGTCACAGATAGGGTCAAAGGCGATCCTTACACTTACAGAGGCAGTGCATTTGCCAAAGGCGACCCCTATCTGTCCGTCACTTACACCTACGGTTGTGCCTGCGAGTCCTGGTCCGGTGTCCTAGCAAATTCGGGTCCTGATGACTGGGGATACACGCCATCTTACCGATCGGCGGCAAGTGTTAGATCCCTCAAGAATAGAATGAGCGTGGTCAGGAGAAACCCAGACGTCCCGTGCTCCGCCAGGTTTTGTAATCCAGTGCTCATAACACTAAAGAAGGTCGTGTTCTCCGATGCTGGACTTTATGTCCTCGCAGTACATGCAGGAAAGGATTCGCCACAAGGCCTCTTCGAAATTAAAGTTATACCAAATAGAAAGCGAAACCGTCTTCGTGGAGTGTCTAATGTTAAATACTTGTCTAAAGTCACATGTACGGATAAATGTACGGGGGATTATAGCCAACTTCAACCCCTAGACATCATCCAAATGGCCACAGGATACATAGATGACAATTTATGGCTAAAATGGGTTGTCCGAACAGCCCAAGAACAAATGGCAGGGGATTGCCTAGCCTGTGCTACAGCCCGCCCGCAATTAGTCACTGACCCTGCGCCCCTGTTTTCCACAGATACCTGGGGTTACAACTGTATGTTACAACTGACCCAGATGGCTAGTCCTCCTAACTGCACCACCCTGGCCAAGGTTTTCCCTCCAATTGACAATGGTACTAGGACAGGCCTATTCACGCCTAACAGAGGCGCCGGTGGGTACACATGTTTCACATGGTCCAAGAATCTCCGCGTTTCAACTTAGGAAATATCTCGGCGGATTGGTGTAACCACACCGTGTCTGGTACTAGTATAGGACATTGGGCCAGGGCGGGTCTCTATTATTATTGTGGGGGCCACCGCCTGTTCACCCGTATCCCCGAACTATCTGTGGGGTTGTGTGCTATGGTGCGCCTCCATGCACCCCTAATGTTACGAGGCGAAAGACTGGTGCACACGGACCCTAAAGCCTCCCTCAACATCAACCCCATCACTCGGCGTAGGGGACACGTGTTGTCCAAGCGCTACGCCCCAGGCCCCTTTGATTTATCTGCCAACTCTCCCACTTACATGGACTCCATAGGGGTGCCACGGGGTGTTCCCAATGAGTATAAACTCGCTGATCAAGTTGCCGCAGGTTTTGAGAATATTCCCTTCCTTGCAGCTATCTTCCCCATCACCCCTAACAAGAATGTAGACAGGATCAACTATGTACATTACAATGTGCTCCGTTTAGCTAATCTCACTAGGGACGCTGTAGAAGGACTCGCTGAACAGCTGGGGCCGACTTCCTTATGGCAGTTCAGAATAGAATGGCCCTTGACATGCTGTTAGCTGAGAAAGGAGGTGTGTGTTCAATGTTTGGTGATATGTGTTGTACTTTCATTCCAAACAATACGGCTCCGGACGGTTCCGTCACAAAGGCTTTAGAAGGCCTTCGCACACTATCCCTAACTATGCATGAACAATCAGGGATACACAACCCCTTGGAGGAATGGTTTACAAACATGTTTGGTCAATGGAAAGGTTTAATAATGTCTTTTTTGATTTCTATAGCTACTTTTATTGCCATTTTAGTAACATGTGGGTGTTGTTGTGTGCCTTGTATCCGCTCATTGTGTGTTAGATTCATCAGTTCCACCATTGAAGGAAAACTGTCCCTCCGTACCAAATGCCCTTGTTGGCTTATGCATCGGAAGGAGCGGACAGTACGATGGCTCGGCAGACAAGGATGCAGTTTTAACATATTTTGGTCTCCCTCCACTGTCATAAGAGGTTGTTCTGGTGGGCAATCCCCAAAGGTTTAAGGTACTCTAAATCCCAGCTTCTGATGGATTTATATAAAGTTGGGGGACAGACGCCGTAGAAAAGAATGACAGTGGTTATTTTTCGAATGCTTTGTGTGAATTGATCTCTTGAGGTGAGATCAAAAGGGGGATTAAAGGAACCTGCATAACCTGTTAAAATATAATTATAACTTTGACCCACATATCATCTGTGTAAAATGTATGCTTATGAAACTAGACCAAATGTTCTTATTTTTTTGTTTACTGTGCTCAATTGTGTGTGCGTGACTTAGGAATGTAGTGGATTCAGTTGTATATGACCGGATAGGAGGGAGGGGGTTTTTTGCAGGAGAAAGGTAATAAAACTGACACCATTGAGTCTATGCAGAGATTGTACTGAGGGAAAGATTGGGATATTGGGACCTCAGACCCCCGTTCAACCCATGGTTGTTTATGGTAGCCTGCCATAATGGTTTATGGTAGGAATGCCATAAAAGATGGCCAAGACTGACCGGCGCCCAGGAGTGAGTCCGAACACCTAGGGAGGAGAAACCGACACAACTCCTCCCTCAGAACTCCTCTGCATATGTGTGCATAAATATTGTGAATTTTGTACCAACGGGGCCTCTGTTCGGTTTGACTGTCTGATACGTACATCGCACGGTGAAAGAACCCAGGCCCGAAGTACTTCGTTATATTGTACTGTTGTTTTCTACCATTAAATCAGTTTATTGTTAAATCTCATATCTCTGAGTCTGAGCCCTTCCTTTCATAGCAGACCACTCATCAAACGAACAGCGCGGAGCGGGTTTGAACCTTCAGCCACTCAGAGGGGTGGTGCTCCAAAACCCAACAGGAGGTGGAGGTGGTGAGCTCTGAAGAACCAGCCTGAAAACGGAAGGCCGGTTTGTAATCCATCTTCCTGAGATCACATCAAAAACACGTCAGAAGCTAGCAGTCAAGTACTTCACAAGTACTTCACAAGTACTTCACAAGTACACGTGAAGTACAGCAGTTAGTTAGCACAAAGCCTCTCTTTGGAGAAGAAGGAGCGTTGAATTCAGGTGTTAAAGCAAGCAAGAGAGAAACACAGATAGTACACAGGATGAAATAAACAGGGATGATAAGAATAACAAGTAAATAACAGAATAGGAAATAAGAATAAACATGTAGTAACAGTCTGAATAGAAATAAGGAAAATAACATGAGTAAAAGCTGGTTCTGATTGAAAAGATAATGCTAGCCAACACTTTTCCATCAGCTCAACATTAACCTCAGAGGTCTGACTTTAAATGAATGATACTTATTACATTATAATATAATAATGCGTATTGAACTGGTTTCATTCATTAGTGAGTTTATTTAAGGTAAGTAGTTAAAGCCCTATTTTATCAGTATGTCTGCACAGCAGGTACAATGGGCAAACTACATTACAACACAATTGTCCCCATGTTTTCTTTAATAGTTATTAACATTAGATATTTTA
>JAAKFY010000022.1:39068883-39073883 GCA_011823955.1 Dissostichus mawsoni
AAGAGGGGACACATGTTGATGTAGAGGAGACATGAAGAAGAGGGGACACATGTTGATGTAGAAGAGACATGAAGAAGAGGGGACACATGTTGATGTAGAAGAGACATGAAGAAGAGGGGACACATGTTGATGTAGAAGAGACATGAAGAAGAGGGGACACATGTTGATGTAGAAGAGACATGAAGAAGAGGGGACACATGTTGATGTAGAAGAGACAGGAAGAAGAGGGGACACATGTTGATGTAGAAGAGACATGAAGAAGAGGGGACACATGTTGATGTAGAAGAGACATGAAGAAGAGGGGACACATGTTGATGTAGAAGAGACATGGAGAAGAGGGGACACATGTTGATGTAGAAGAGACATGAAGAAGAGGGGACACATGTTGATGTAGAAGAGACATGGAGAAGAGGGACACATGTTGATGTAGAAGAGACATGAAGAAGAGGGGACACATGTTGATGTAGAAGAGACATGAAGAAGAGGGGAAACATGTTGATGTAGAAGAGACATGAAGAAGAGGGGACACATGTTGATGAAGAAGAGACATGAAGAAGAGGGGAAACATGTTGATGTAGAAGAGACATGAAGAAGAGGGGACACATGTTGATGTAGAAGAGACATGAAGAAGAGGGGACACATGTTGATGTAGAAGAGACATGAAGAAGAGGGACACATGTTGATGAAGAAGAGACATGAAGAAGAGGGGACACATGTTGATGAAGAAGAGACATGAAGAAGAGGGGACACATGTTGATGTAGAAGAGACATGAAGAAGAGGGGACACATGTTGATGTAGAAGAGACATGGAGAAGAGGGGACACATGTTGATGTAGAAGAGACATGAAGAAGAGGGGACACATGTTGATGTAGAAGAGACATGAAGAAGAGGGGACACATGTTGATGTAGAAGAGACATGAAGAAGAGGGGACACATGTTGATGAAGAAGAGACATGAAGAAGAGGGGACACATGTTGATGTAGAAGAGACATGAAGAAGAGGGGACACATGTTGATGTAGAAGAGACATGAAGAAGAGGGGACACATGTTGATGTAGAAGAGACATGAAGAAGAGGGGACACATGTTGATGTAGAAGAGACATGAAGAAGAGGGGACACATGTTGATGTAGAAGAGACATGAAGAAGAGGGGACACATGGTGATGTAGAAGAGACATGAAGAAGTGGGGACACATGTTGATGAAGAAGAGACATGAAGAAGAGGGGACATGTTGATGTAGAAGAGACATGAGAAGAGGGGACACATGTTGATGTAGAAGAGACATGAAGAGAGGGGACACATGTTGATGTGGAAGAGACATGAAGAAGAGGGGACACATGTTGATGTAGAAGAGACATGAAGAAGAGGGGACACATGTTGATGTAGAAGAGACATGAAGAAGAGGGGACACATGTTATGTAGAAGAGACATGAAGAAGAGGGGACACATGTTTGTAGAGGAGACATGAAGAAGAGGGGACATGTTGATGTAGAAGAGACATGAGAAGAGGGGAGACATGTTGATGTAGAAGAGACGTGAAGAAGAGGGGACACATGTTGATGTAGAAGAGACGTGAAGAAGAGGGGACACATGTTGATGTAGAAGAGACGTGAAGAAGAGGGGACACATGTTGATGTAGAGAGACGTGAAGAAGAGGGGACACATGTTGATGTAGAAGAGACGTGAAGAGAGGGGACACGTGTTGATGTAGAAGAGACGTGAAGAAAGCGGACACGTGTTGATTAGAAGAGACGTGAAGAAGAGGGGACACGTGTTGATGAAGAAGAGACATGAAGAAGAGGGGACACGTGTTGATGTAGAAGAGACATGAAGAAGAGGGGACACGTGTTGATGTAGAAGAGACATGAAGAAGAGGGGACACATGTTGATGTAGAGAGACATGAAGAAGATGGGACACGTTTGATGTAGAAGAGACATGAAGAAGAGGGGACACATGTTGATGTAGAAGAGAAATGAAGAAGAGGGACACATGTTGATGTAGAAGAGACGTGAAGAAAGGGGACACGTGTTGATGTAGAAGAGACGTGAAGAAGAGGGGACACGTGTGATGTAGAAGAGACATGAAGAAGAGGGGACACATGTTGATGTAGAAGAGACGTGAAGAAGAGGGGACACATGTTGATGTAGAAGAGACGTGAAGAAGAGGGGACACATGTTGATGTAGAAGAGACATGAAGAAGAGGGGACACATGTTGATGAAGAAGAGACATGAAGAAGAGGGGACACATGTTGATGAAGAAGAGACATGGAGAAGAGGGGACACTGTTGATGTAGAAGAGACATGAAGAAGAGGGACACATGTTGATGTAGAAGAGACATGAAGAGAGGGGACACATGTTGATGTAGAAGAGACATGAAGAAGAGGGGACACATGTTGATGAAGAAGAGACATGTAAAGAGGGGACACATGTTGATGTAGAAGAGACATGAAGAAGAGGGGACACATGTTGATGAAGAAGAGACATGAAGAAGAGGGGACCATGTTGATGTAGAAGAGACATGAAGAAGAGGGGACACATGTTGATGAAGAAGAGACATGGAGAAGAGGGGACACATGTTGATGTAGAAGAGACATGAAGAAGAGGGGACACATGTTGATGAAGAAGAGACATGAAGAAGAGGGGACACATGTTGATGAAGAAGAGACATGGAGAAGAGGGGACACATGTTGATGTAGAAGAGACATGAAGAAGAGGGACACATGTTGATGAAGAAGAGACATGGAGAAGAGGGGACACATGTTGATGTAGAAGAGACATGAAAGAGGGGACACATGTTGATGAAGAAGAGACATGAAGAAGAGGGGACACATGTTGATGTAGAAGAGACATGGAGAAGAGGGGACACATGTTGATGAAGAAGAGACATGGAGAAGAGGGGACACTGTTGATGTAGAAGAGACATGAAGAAGAGGGGACACATGTTGATGTAGAAGAGACATGAAGAAGATGGGACACATGTTGATGTAGAAGAGACATGGAGAAGAGGGGACACATGTTGATGAAGAGAGACATGGAGAAGAGGGGACACATGTTGATGTAGAAGAGACATGAAGAAGAGGGGCACATGTTTGTAGAGAGAGACATGAAGAAGAGGGGACCATGTTGATGAAGAAGAGACATGAAGAAGAGGGACACATGTTGATGTAGAGAGACATGAAGAAGAGGGGACACATGTTGATGTAGAAGAGACATGAAGAAGAGGGGACACATGTTGATGAAGAAGAGACATGGAGAAAAGGGGACACATGTTGATGTAGAAGAGACATGAAGAAGAGGGGACACATGTTGATGAAGAAGAGACATGGAGAAGAGGGGCACATGTGATGAAGAAGAGACTCGGAGAAGAGGGACACATGTTGATGAAGAGGAGACCTGAAGAAGAGGGGACACATGTTGATGAAGAGGAGACCTGAAGAGAGGGGCACATGTTGATGAAGAAGAGACATGAAGAAGAGGGGACACATGTTGATGTAGAAGAGACATGAAGAAGAGGGGACACATGTTGATGTAGAAGAGACATGAAGAAGAGGGGACACATGTTGATGAAGAAGAGACATGGAGAAGAGGGGACACATGTTGATGTAGAAGAGACATGAAGAAGAGGGGACACATGTTGATGAAGAAGAGACATGGAGAAGAGGGGACACATGTTGATGTAGAAGAGACATGAAGAAGAGGGACACATGTTGATGAAGAAAGACATGAGAAGAAGGGGACACATGTTGATGTAGAAGAGACATGAGAAGAGGGGACACATGTTGATGAAGAAGAGACATGAAGAAGGGGACACATGTTGATGAAGAAGAGACATGAAGAAGAGGGGGACACATGTTGATGTAGAAGAGACATGAAGAAGAGGACTTTGCAGAATAGGTGACCTTTAACTAATAATGAACACTTAGACACTTCTTGAGTCTGACAGCGAGGAACAAAAGTCACATCAAAACTAAACCAACACAATTTAAAAAAGGCTGAACGAGGGAAAAGGTGATTCAGGTTCGAGCTCATAATCTGACGTTGGTTTGAACTGTATTTAGTTACTGCATGTTGGATAAAAGCTGGAGCTCGGATGTTGTTCGTCTCCCCTCCTTCAGAGGATCTGAACAGAAACCGCTCTGCTGGTCAATTCAAGCGTCAGCTCTGTGATTATATCAGTCCGGACAGAATAATTAAACGCTCCGACATGTCGACCCTGTCCTGAAGCTCTGAGACCAGAAACTTTATTATTGATCCGAAACATCTCATCTGGAACCGCTGGAAACGTGTCTCCTCAGAGTATCCTCCAGAGTACCCTCCAGAGTATCCTCCAGAGTATCCTCCAAGTATCCTCCAGAGTATCCTCCACAGTATCCTCCAGAGTACCCTCCAGAGTATCCTCCAGAGTATCCTCCAGAGTATCCTCCAGAGTATCCCCCAGAGTATCCTCCAGATACCCTCCAGAGTATCCTCCAGAGTATCCTCCAGAGTATCCCCCAGAGTATCCTCCAGAGTATCCCCCAGAGATCCTCCAGAGTATCCTCCAGAGTATCCTCCAGAGTATCCTCCAGAGTATCCTCCAGAGTATCCCCCAGAGTATCCCCCAGAGTATCCTCCAGAGTATCCTCCAGAGTATCCTCCAGTGATAAACAGCTCCCGTCTCAACAATATCTGTTCATTAAGTAGAAGGAATGATGTGCAAACATTTAAAAGATCAATTAAACAATTTAGACGTGAATTATTGATTAGTCTAAAATGCAGCGAGAAAAACAATCAATTATGTCATTGAGTGTGTTATCTCTGCACTCACTCACACACACACACACACACACACACACACACACACACACACACACACACACACACACACACAGACTCACTCTCTCTCTCTCTCACACACAACACACACCACACACACCACACACACACACACACACACACACAAGACTCACTCTCTCTCTCTCTCTCTCTCACACACACACACACACACACACACACAC
>JAAKFY010000022.1:39076383-39106383 GCA_011823955.1 Dissostichus mawsoni
TCAAGGTACAGGGGTGTGTGTATGTGTGTGTGTGTGTGTGTGTGTGTGTGTGTGTGTGTGTGTGTGTGTGTGTGTGTATGTGTGTGTGTGTGTGTGTGTGTGTGTGTGTGTGTGTGTGTGTGTGTGTGTGTGTGTGTGTGTGTGTGTGTGTACAGGATCATTGTAGTACCCCATATCATACTAAATAATATCTTCATATGCACACATCTTGTAAAAACCTGGAAACTGCAAAGATGAATTGATCATTAATCACATTTTTCATATAGATAAATTATATATAAACATGTTTCCGTGCAGGATCAGGACTTTAAGAAGCAGATTAGGACCATCATATATTTGTATATAAACCTGAATGTTAAGTATGTTTGCTATCAGGATCAGGACTTTGGGAAGCAGGTTCAGAGCATTATTTATGTGTGTTAGAAAAATCTCACTGGTCCCCGGCTTGAGCTTCAATCTCAGGATCCATGTATCTGTGATCCTCTCCAGAATGGAAGGAGTCATCACATACAGAGCATCAACTAGTTCCTGAACAGTGTCCTTCACATGCTGATATCCAAGAGAGGGAGTTACACAGTCACAAGATGGAGGAATAGAAAGCAGTATTCAATGTTTAGTTCAGATTAGCTCCACGTCAGAAATGATCATGCTTGTCATCTGTCTCTCTCCATAGAGGCTGAATCATCATGTTAATCACATAGCTATCATATGCCTCAAACAGTCCTGATGCTCTTCTAGGTAATCAGACATCCTGTCATGCACACAGCTACAGTTGGGATACCTTTGTTATCATGTTACTCTCATGTTGGAAGAGGACGTTCAGGATGTTCCCAACAGTGTGTATAGACCTGTATGGTAACCATGTATGTCTGATCTCAGGATAAGGACTTTGGGAAGCAGACGCTCCACAAAGGTCACGCTAACCCCCTGGCAGAGGTCACGACCTCTCTGAAGACCTACCAGCACTTCACTCTGGAGAAGGCCTACCTGGGGGAGGACTTCTTCTGGGCCTTCACCCCCGTCTCAGGGGACTTCATCCGGATACGCTTCTTCACGCCCGTCCGCATCGAGAGGTGGGGATACATAGATATCATAAATAACATCAATACCAACAACAAACATCAATCACATAAATAACATTGGAGATATTTAAAAAAAATGTACACCAGCTTTAATTATTCTATAAAGTACAGGTTTGATATATATATAATATTTAAACGTCTGTCCGTGTTCCCGTCAGGTTCTTCTTCCGCAGCGGGCACATGGAGCACCCTGGAGACAAACTGTTCAACACGTCAGTGGAGGTGCTGCCGTTCGACGTGAGTTTGACATCATTTCAATGAAATACAGACGGACAGTTTCTCTTTTCGCTGAGAGCAGATTAAAGCCATGCATTTACAGAATACATCCTGACAACATGTTTCTCTTCCATAAACAAAGCAATTTTTTCACACAATATACAAAATCTAAACAGAGGAAATGTGTCAAATATAAACAGATTTGGGATGTGAACAGAAGTGAGGAAAAAAGTAGAAACAATCATAAGATAAGATAAGAAGTACTTTATTGATCCCAATTTGGGAAATGTTTGTGTTAGGGAATAATTTGCTCTGGTATTCAACCTTCGACCCAGTTCATCGTTTTCTCTCTGTACTCTCTCTTTCTCACGGCATAGGTCTACGGCCTTGGGTTCTGCTGCTATCTCTCTTTAGGAGGAGCAGCTTGGGCACATTGTTGTTGCCAGTCTATGACAGAGCACAAGCCGCCATGAGGTAGTTTACTGTTCAGGGACGGAGGTTCCCTGGCGCACATTCTTTCCTATGGACGAGAGCTCTAGTTAGATTCAGGGTCCATAAATGTTTAGTCTCACTGATGAAGAATGTTGATTATTACACTCCGAACTAGTTAAAACCTCGAGCTGCAGAAAGAGTTCTTCAGAATTGGTTTGGCAACCGCTGTGTCAACTCGTGACACACCACCTGTTTTGTCAATTCTCCGGCCGTAACTCCAAATAAACCGTCAGTGTTTGCCATCAAAGCTCCAGCTCTCCTCGTGTCTCTCTGAGTCCTGACTCCATCAAAGCTCCGGCTCTCCTCGTGTCTCTCTGAGTCCTGACTCCATCAGAGCTCCAGCTCTCCTCGTGTCTCTCTGAGTCCTGACTCCATCAAAGCTCCAGCTCTCCTCGTGTCTCTCTGAGTCCTGACTCCATCAGAGCTCCAGCTCTCCTCGTGTCTCTCTGAGTCCTGACTCCATCAGAGCTCCAGCTCTCCTCGTGTCTCTCTGAGTCCTGACTCCATCAAAGCTCCAGCTCTCCTCGGTCTCTCTGAGTCCTGACTCCATCAGAGCTCCAGCTCTCCTCGTGTCTCTCTGAGTCCTGACTCCATCAAAGCTCCAGCTCTCCTCGTGTCTCTCTGAGTCCTGACTCCATCAGAGCTCCGGCTCTCCTCGTGTCTCTCTGAGTCCTGACTCCATCAGAGCTCCGGCTCTCCTCGTGTCTCTCTGAGTCCTGACTCCATCAAAGCTCCAGCTCTCCTCGTGTCTCTCTGAGTCCTGACTCCATCAGAGCTCCGGCTCTCCTCGTGTCTCTCTGAGTCCTGACTCCATCAGAGCTCCGGCTCTCCTCGTGTCTCTCTGAGTCCTGACTCCATCAAAGCTCCAGCTCTCCTCGTGTCTCTCTGAGTCCTGACTCCATCAGAGCTCCAGCTCTCCTCGTGTCTCTCTGAGTCCTGACTCCATCAAAGCTCCAGCTCTCCTCGTGTCTCTCTGAGTCCTGACTCCATCAGAGCTCCAGCTCTCCTCGTGTCTCTCTGAGTCCTGACTCCATCAAAGCTCCAGCCCTCCTCGTGTCTCTCTGAGTCCTGACTCCATCAAAGCTCCAGCTCTCCTCGTGTCTCTCTGAGTCCTGACTCCATCAAAGCTCCAGCTCTCCTCGTGTCTCTCTGAGTCCTGACTCCATCAAAGCTCCAGCTCTCCTCGTGTCTCTCTGAGTCCTGACTCCATCAAAGCTCCAGCTATCCTCGTGTCTCTCTGAGTCCTGACTCCATCAGAGCTCCAGCTCTCCTCGTGTCCCTCTGAGTCCTGACTCCATCAAAGCTCCAGCTCTCCTCGTGTCTCTCTGAGTCCTGACTCCATCAAAGCTCCAGCTCTCCTCGTGTCCCTCTGAGTCCTGACTCCATCAGAGCTCCAGCTCTCCTCGTGTCTCTCTGAGTCCTGACTCCATCAAAGCTCCAGCTCTCCTCGTGTCTCTCTGAGTCCTGACTCCATCAGAGCTCCGGCTCTCCTCGTGTCTCTCTGAGTCCTGACTCCATCAGAGCTCCGGCTCTCCTCGTGTCTCTCTGAGTCCTGACTCCATCAAAGCTCCAGCTCTCCTCGTGTCTCTCTGAGTCCTGACTCCATCAAAGCTCCAGCTCTCCTCGTGTCTCTCTGAGTCCTGACTCCATCAGAGCTCCAGCTCTCCTCGTGTCTCTCTGAGTCCTGACTCCATCAAAGCTCCAGCTCTCCTCGTGTCTCTCTGAGTCCTGACTCCATCAAAGCTCCAGCTCTCCTCGTGTCTCTCTGAGTCCTGACTCCATCAAAGCTCCAGCTCTCCTCGTGTCTCTCTGAGTCCTGACTCCATCAGAGCTCCGGCTCTCCTCGTGTCTCTCTGAGTCCTGACTCCAATTGCTTCAGAGGTTTCCCCCACAGTTTGTGTTGCAGCAGCTTAAAACACATGACATTACAAATGAAAAAGACTAGAAATAAACAAGAAAGTAGAAATACATGTTGAATTACAAATATTAAATGGATATACAGTATAACATGATAACAGATAAACAAGGGATAAATAATAACCTGATCGTGTGTGTGTGTGTGTGTGTGTGTGTGTGTGTGTGTGTGTGTGTGTGTGTGTGTGTGTGTGTGTGTGTGTGTGTCTGCAGAACATCCAGGCGGAGAAGGAGGCTCTGACGGAGGGCAGAGAGAGAACACCAAGTATCATCGGACCGAGGACGGTTTCATCCGGATAGGTGAGACACCGGGGGTCAAATCAGGGGTCAAATCCCAGCAGGGGTCAAATCAGGGGTCAAATCAGGGGTCAAATCCCAGCAGGGGTCAAATCAGGGGTCAAATCAGGGGTCAAATCCAGCAGGGGTCAACACACACACACAGACACAGACAGACAGACAGACAGACACACAGACACACACACACACAGACACACACACACACACAGACACACACACACACACACACACAGACAGACACACACACAGACACACAGACACAGACACACACACACACACACACACACACACACACACACACACACACAGACACACACAGACAGACAGACAGACAGACACACACACAGACAGACACACACACAGACACACACACACACACACAGACACACACACACAGACACACACACACAGACACACACACACACACACACCACACAGACAGACAGACAGACAGACAGACAGACAGACAGACAGACAGACAGACAGACAGACAGACAGACAGACAGACAGACAGACAGACAGACAGACAGACAGACAGACAGACAGACAGACAGACAGACAGACAGACAGACAGACACACACACACACACGCAAAAAACTCTCTCAGGATTATCAAAAAAAAACTTCACACATGTTTTTAAAAAGATGTCGCAGTGCATTGTGGGAAACGTATTCATTGCTCTCTTGTCCTTCAGGAGCGTTCGGCGGGGGCGTGGCGGAGGGGAGGTGGACGCCTCCTTCGGCCCGCTGGAGGCGATGAGACTCTCCGTTCTGACAGACTCTCCAGTGTGGGTCATCCTCAGCGAGGTGAGAGCCACGGTTAAAACATTAACCCTTACTAAGAATAACATATACTTTAGTTCAGTGGTTCTCAAACCTTTTCTGTCAGGCCCTCCCTTTGGAGAAAAAAAAAGTCGGGCCCCCCAACACAAATAGTCCCGTAATGGGCCAAGTTAACATTTATTAAAAATCAATATGAATTCCTTTAAAAAAAAAATCACTTTGCTAGAACAGTGATAATATAATAATAAAACAATGCTCCATAATTCTGTGTGGTCAAAAAAAATACATAATACAATTGTGCAATCCCTTTGCTAGAACAATAAGTTATAATACTTTTGCCACTTTGCAATCTGTGCAAAGAAATGAAAAGAAAGAAAATGCTGATATTTGGCCAAAAGTGTGTCTTATCACAGGTGGCTGCAATGAGCCTGTGTTGCTCTGCACATCTCTTCAAAACGGGGTTGCAGGCTCAGTGGCGGCGCCAGAGATTTCTTTTGGGGTGCTGTGGGGTAGCTTGACGTATCATAGAGGGTGCTCAAACATTTAGGGTTTCCCATTAAGGTACCGGGCGCTAGAGTGGAACGTTCTACTGCAACACTCCCCACGCACACACAGTGCGCCCGCGACTGTTACAATGGAGGCTTGATAATCAGCTCACGGCATATAGGTGTAAGCAGGGGTAAAGTGCTGTTTTTATAGGTGGTGTGTGGACCTCACATAGGGGGTCCGGGGCATGCTCCCCCGGGAAGATTTGTTTTTTAATATTGAAGTTAAAAGCATCAATCTGGTGCACTTTGAGAGCAACATGAAGAGATCTATGGATACATCTCTCAACACCCAGAGGAAACAGAACTGGAAACAGGTTACTTTTTCTTTATGGATATTTTACAAATCACTCCCCTTTAAACTTTATTCTTGTTTTACTGTCATATAGTATTTCAAACCTGTTTTTCATTTATTCTCTTATTTTTTCATAACTATAATGATCATATAAACGTGTGCCTCGGAAATAATTGTTTACATTAATGGTGACCAAAACGTTTGGGACCCACTGAGATAACTTAGACTAAAGTGAACTATCTAAACACTCAGAGAGTCCTTTAGTTCACTGAGCCTCTCAGTCTGTCAGGAGAGGACTCTCCTCCACCTTGTTGTTGAAAGAACTCCTTATATCCGTTAGCGTAGCTCGCTAGCACCAGAAGCTAACAACAACGATCTCCGGTACCGGTGCGCTCTCTCTCTCTCGCTCGCGCACGCACACAAAATGGCTCGTTCCACACACACACAGAGCCGAGCTTGAATGAAACACAGAGACCCAGACTTAATAGAACTGTACTGTATCATATTATTTTCGAATCAATCATTTTTCAAATTATGAATTTTTTTATTTTTTCAAAACCATTTTTCCTCCTGGTCTCTCACGCCCCCCCTGTCATGCCTCTGCGCCCCCCCTGTCATGCCTCTGCGCCCCCCCTGTCATGCCTCTGCGCCCCCCTGTCATGCCTCTGCGCCCCCCCACTTTGAGAAATAATGCTTTAATGTGTTCTCTTTTGTCCGTTGCTTCATCCTGTCCTTTTCTATGGGTTAAGGATTTAAAGGATTCTTGTATTTGTATCTGCTTTTTATGAGCTTCCTCTTGGGTCTTAGGGAGGCCCGTTGCTTCCTCTTGGGGTCTTAGGGAGGCCCGTTGCTTCCTCTTGGGGTCTTAGGGAGGCCCGTTGCTTCCTCTTGGGTCTTAGGGAGGCCCGTTGTATGATCTAGTGGCGTCTTTCTCTCTCGGTCGTCTTTGTGTTTTTGATTGTGTTTTTTAAATGGATTGTATGCAGTGTTAATAACATATACAACTGTGTTCTCTCTGCTTGTTCTCCCAGATCTTCATAAAGAAAGCAGAGTGAAGCCCCCCCCTCTCTCTCTTTGGGCACAGCACCCCCTGCAGAGAGACCCCCCCCTCTCTTTGGGCACATTGCCCCCCTGTGGCTGCAGAGAGAAACTGCAGAGAGACCCCCCCCCCCTCTCTTTGGGCACAGCGCCCCCCTGTGGCTGCAGAGAGAAACTGCAGAGAGACCCCCCCCCCTCTCTTTGGGCACAGCGCCCCCCTGTGTGGCTGCAGAGAGACCCCCCCCCCCCCTCTCTTTGGGCACAGCACCCCCTGCAGAGAGACCCCCCCCTCTCTTTGGGCACAGCGCCCCCTGCAGAGAGACCCCCCCCTCTCTTTGGGCACAGCGCCCCCTGCAGAGAGACCCCCCCTCTCTTTGGGCACAGCGCCCCCCTGTGGCTGCAGAGAGAAACTGCAGAGAGACACAGATTAACTGGAGACTGTATCAAAGTGTATTTAATGTACATAAAGGTAAACACTGAAACTGGAAACTGCTGCTACCCCCCCACAGTACTCTGTATACAAGTACACACTACCATAGGAATGCCCTCAGTGTGTGTGTGTGTGTGTGTGTGTGGGTGCGTGCGTGCGTGCGTGCGTGCGTGTGGTGTGTGTGCGCGTGCGTGTGTGTGTGCGTGTGCGTGCGTGCATGCGTGCATGCGTGGTGTGCGTGCGTGCGTGCGTGCGTGTGTGTGTGTGCGTGCGTGCGTGTGTGTGTGTGTGTGTGTGTGTGTGTGTTCAGACCTTCGCCTTAACGGAGAGACACGAGCAGTTCCCAGAATCCTTTGCTGCCTCGGACCTGAAACTGACGACGGCTGTTTTTTTAACGAATCTTAAAGTGTATTTTATTTACTGCGGCCTTCACGACTCACTCTCTGGTTTCATCTGTACTGCAGTACTGAGAGGTACTTTGAATACTTTCAAATACTGAGAGGTACTTTGAATACTTTCAAATACTGAGAGGTACTTTGAATACTTTCAATACTGAGAGGTACTTTGAATACTTTCAAATACTGAGGGTACTTTGAATACTTTCAAATACTGAGAGGTACTTTGAATACTTTCAAATACTGAGAGGTACTTTGAATACTTTCAAATACTGAGAGGTACTTTGAATACTTTCAAATACTGAGAGGTACTTTGAATACTTTCAAATACTGAGAGGTACTTTGAATACTTTCAAATACTGGGAGGTACTTTAAATACTTTCAAATACTGAGAGGTACTTTAAATACTTTAAAATACTTTAAAATACTTGTATGTATTCTGCTTTAAATTAATATAAAATTCTTTAATTTAGTATATAATGTACTTTAATGTATTATTATGTTTGTATTGTGCAGTACGTTCATGTTGAAATTACTTTAAAGCACTTTGATATAATTTAATTTACTTTAATGTATTTTAATTTATTTTACAGTACCTCCTTTAAGTACATTAATGTACTTTACACTACTTTGATGTACTTTGATGTACTTTGATGTAGTTTACACTACTTTGATGTACTTTGATGTACTTTGATGTACTTTGCAGTACTCTAAAGTACTCTGCTGTACTGCAGTATTTCACTCACGTCAACTCGTCTCATCTTCAGTCTCTCTTTCAGACTTTTGGTAAAAAATAGTAGAAAATAATATAAAAAGATAAAGAATCTCCCTCCTCTTCATCATCTGGTGTTATTCAGCCCTCCTCTTCATCATCTGGTGTTATTCAGCCCTCCTCTTCATCATCTGGTGTGAATGATCCCTCCTCTTCATCATCTGGTATCATTCAGCCCTCCTCTTCATCTTCTGGTGTTATTCTTCCCTCCTCTTCATCTTCTGGTATCATTCAGCCCTCCTCTTCATCTTCTGGTGTTATTCAGCCCTCCTCTTCATCTTCTGGTATCATTCATTCAGCCCTCCTCTTCATCTTCTGGTGTTATTCAGCCCTCCTCTTCATCTTCTGGTATCATTCAGCCCTCCTCTTCATCTTCTGGTATCATTCAGCCCTCCTCTTCATCATCTGGTATCATTCAGCCCTCCTCTTCATCTTCTGGTGTTATTCTTCCCTCCTCTTCATCTTCTGGTGTTATTCAGCCCTCCTCTTCATCTTCTGGTATCATTCAGCCCTCCTCTTCATCATCTGGTGTGAATGATCCCTCCTCTTCATCATCTGGTATCATTCAGCCCTCCTCTTCATCTTCTGGTGTTATTCTTCCCTCCTCTTCATCTTCTGGTATCATTCAGCCCTCCTCTTCATCTTCTGGTGTTATTCTTCCCTCCTCTTCATCTTCTGGTATCATTCAGCCCTCCTCTTCATCTTCTGGTGTTATTCAGCCCTCCTCTTCATCTTCTGGTATCATTCAGCCCTCCTCTTCATCTTCTGGTATCATTCAGCCCTCCTCTTCATCATCTGGTATCATTCAGCCCTCCTCTTCATCTTCTGGTGTTATTCTTCCCTCCTCTTCATCTTCTGGTGTTATTCAGCCCTCCTCTTCATCTTCTGGTGTTATTCGTGTTTCCTCAGATTATTACGTTCGGCTCTTTTAACACTTTGTTTGTTCTCAATGATCGACACCCTTTAATTATGTAAGTTAGGTGTAGATTAGTGATGTGACGTTCACGAACGATCCGATTCTTTTGAACGGCTCTTTGGTACGAACGAAGGGAACCGAGTCGTACCAAAGAGCCGTTCTTTTTATCGTTGGTTCACTGCCTGCCACAAATCCACTCGCCTTCACGGGAACCTGCTTTCCTGAGTGCACGTGAGCCGTAGAGATGATGGCGTAACGCGTGCTGCTTGAGTAGGAGTTCGGCTGCCTGAGAGATGTAGAAAGTTATACATTTTCTGTGAGTAAAAGTAGATTCCTGGCGATACAGTCAATCATTATCCTGGCGATTATTTCGCAGATAAACCTATTAACCCCGCCCCCTTAAAAAAAAACGGCTCTTTTGAACGGCTCTCTAGTTTTACGACCTTTAGTAGACCTCCTGTTGTTTTTATTTTTGTTTATTGTTCCAACTTGACTTCTTATCCTAACCCCTGCTTGGATTTGACCCCTGATTTGACCCCTGATTTGACCCCTGATTTGACCCCGGTGTCTCACCTATCCGGATGAGAGCCGTTCAAGGGAGCCATAAGATCCGGCTCCCTTCAAAGAGCCGTAACTCCCATATATATAAGATAAGGAAAACAACCTGCAGCTAGCTCCTGCTTCATAATCTATCAATTTAAACAACATTTCATGCAATTTAAAAGATTCAAATAAACAACACCCTGGAGTTATTGAAGTGCGCTAATACATCTGAGGGAACCAACAGAGTGATCTGAGGGAACCAACAGAGTGATCTGAGGGAACCAACAGAGTGATCTAAGGGAACCAACAGAGTGATCTGAGGGAACCAACAGAGTGATCTGAGGGAACCAACAGAGTGATCTAAGGGAACCAACAGAGTGATCTGAGGGAACCAACAGAGTGATCTGAGGGAACCAACAGAGTGATATGAGGGAACCAACAGAGTGATCTGAGGGAACCAACAGAGTGATCTAAGGGAACCAACAGAGTGATATGAGGGAACCAACAGAGTGATCTGAGGGAACCAACAGAGTGATATGAGGGAACCAACAGAGTGATCTGAGGGAACCAACAAAGTGATCTGAGGGAACCAACAGAGTGATCTGAGGGAACCAACAGAGTGATATGAGGGAACCAACAGAGTGATCTGAGGGAACCAACAGAGTGATCTGAGGGAACCAACAGAGTGATATGAGGGAACCAACAGAGTGATCTGAGGGAACCAACAGAGTGATAGGGAACCAACAGAGTGATCTGAGGGAACCAACAGAGTGATCTGAGGGAACCAACAGAGTGATCTGAGGGAACCAACAGAGTGATCTGAGGCAGAAATACATTTATTTCCATGAGTTTTGTTGCAGATGTCCAGTAAACTTGGAGCCTCTGGAGCTCCTTCCTCTGTGAGATGCACTGAATGCATTGCTATAATCTCCTGTGTCTTTTCTATCCTTTAGATATTTAAATGATCTCATGAATTTATCCGATCCGTGACTTGTAATAAAGACAGAAATTTAAAAATAAAACAAGTGTCCGCCTCACGTCTCTCGTTTCATCTCAGAGGAAAACCCGAAGTGTGTTTACAGAAAAGAATAAGACGGAAATAAAAATGTATTTCATTTGGTTTTAAAGAAGTCATGTGACACGAGGTGTGACCCCGACATGTGACACGAGGTGTGACCCCGACATGTGACAGGAGGTGTGACGCCGACATGTGACAGGAGGTGTGTCCCCGACATGTGACAGGAGGTGGGACCCCGACATGTGACAGGAGGTGGGACCCCGACATGTGACAGGAGGTGGGACCCCGACATGTGATAGGAGGTGTGACACCGACATGTGACAGGAGGTGTGACACCGACATGTGACAGGAGGTGGGACCCCGACATGTGACAGGAGGTGGGACCCGACATGTGACAGGAGGTGTGACCCGACATGTGACAGGAGGTGGGACCCCGACATGTGACAGGAGGTGTGACGCCGACATGTGACAGGAGGTGTGTCCCCGACATGTGACAGGAGGTGGGACCCCGACATGTGACAGGAGGTGTGACCCCGACATGTGACAGGAGGTGTGTCCCCGACATGTGACAGGAAGTGGGACCCCGACATGTGACAGGAGGTGTGACACCGACATGTGACAGGAGGTGTGACCCCGACATGTGACAGGAGGTGTGACCCCGACATCTGACAGGAGGTGGGACCCCGACGTGTGACAGGAAGAAGACCCCCCAAACTCATTGTCAAAGGTCATTGTGTGTGGTTTTGTGTCTCTTAGTGGACATTTGAGGTTGTGTGTTTACATTTTTCGATGTTTTTTATTTTCAGGCTTTGTTTCTGTTCTTGTTATACGTTTATTCTAATTTTGATCACTTGTGCGTCATTTTGCTTCTATTTTTGATCATTTTGCGTCTATTTTTGATCATTTTGCCTCTATTTTTGATCATTTTGCGTCTATTTTTGATCATTTTGCCTCTATTTTTGATCATTTTGCGTCTTATTATGGTGTTTATTATCTATTTCTTTAATACATTAGTCTCTGTAGGAGCAAAGACGTTTAGAAGAAGGGTTTTGCATCAATTTTAAGACATTATGCATCTTTGGAGAAGTTCTTATGCCCCTCTCTGTCTATGTTCTGGTTGTTTTATGCCTCACATTGTGGTAATTTCACAACCACAGTGGTTTAGCGCCCCCTAGTGGTCCTTCTGCGTCTCTTCCTGTGTGTTTGCATCTAACTGTGGTTGCGTGTAACCATTTTGCATTTCTTACTAGTAACGTTGGTTCCCTTTGTTTTTGTGCAGGCCTATCGGTGTGTGAAGAGACTTTTCCACATCCTAAAAGCATGAATCACTATTCACTCACACACACACACACACACACACACACACACACACACACACATACACACACACACACACACACACACACACACACACACCGAGGATCCCTCCCACTCCCACACTAACGGGGCTACACACACACACCACACACACACACACACACACACACACACACACACCACACACACACACACACACACACACACACACACACACACACACACCACACACACACACACACAAACCCACACCACACACCGAGGATCCCTCCCACTCCCACATTAACTGGGTCTGCACTCTGCACACACTGGTGATCTGTGTGAAAACAAAGCTCAGTAACTAATGCAGTATGTAAATCATCAGGGGGTAATGAGGGTCTCACGGTGCTCGCAGAGAATAAAGGAGTAAAAGCAGAGGAGGTCACATGGAGGGAGATCACATGACGCCATGCTGCAGAAACAGGGGGGGGGTTTGTGGGTTTAGAATCAGGAGCTTTTCTTAAAGATAATAAAAACATTACAAAACATTAAGAACTCAAATCCGCTCGAATACAATAAAAACACATTAAATAAAAAATCGGAACAAGGTTAAATAAAATGGATAGGGAAGCTTCTTTAAAAAATAAATATATTATCTTTAACAGAAAATTCGATGATCAGTTAATCTTCTTTTTGGTAATTTTTCACGCAAAAATGTACGGATTTATTTTCTCTGTTTGGATTTTTGTGTATATTTATTTAATTTATTTAAAGACATTTAAAGATATCACAAGAGCTGCAAGTCAATAGACAGAATGGGTATTTATTCAATTTCAAATAAGGTGATTTATTGTCACACACTTATCCAGACTATAAATGGTTATTATTATTAAATTGTTTTATTTACTTTTGTATTTTCTGTATTCTTTATTTATATATTTATTTTTTAGTATTTTTTATATTTGTATTTTTGGTACTTTTTTTTGTTATCTTATTTATTTTACTTTTGTCCATTTGTATTTATTCTTCTTATTTTTTTCTGGTGGGTTACCTCGTGTTGTTTTAACGGGTCCAGCCTTCATCCATCTCTAAGGTCTGCTTTAAACACCCTGAAAAGGTGCTAAATATAATGAGAGGAAGTGAATTCCGCAATAAAACGTCACTTTGCACACGATTTAAATACTATAATTTATGTAAATACCACATATGACTCCGTGAAAGCACATTCATCAAATAGGAAATGTCTTAATTAATCTAATAATACTCATACAGTGTAAAATACCTAATGATTATAGACTGTAATTTAAACTAATAGTAATATAATACAATCAGTTAAAATCTCATCCATCAAGCCATGTCATCAGCCTCGTTTCAGCCAATCGGTGCGCCCTTACCCCCCTCAAGTCGACCAATCAGCGCTCTCCACGAGGTTCAGCTCCGGTAGAGGGCGGGCACCTTCTCGTCCGACTGAGATTCCCCGTCGACCAATCCGGTGTTGACAGTTGCCAGGAAACGTCAGATGTAGCCAATCAGCGACGGCAGGGGGGAGTTGAGCCGTGCCCTCCGATACCCCACGTGACGCTCCTCAGTAGTTCCCAGGCGGTCAAACATCCAACAGACGAGGTGAGTAAAGAGACCGAAAAAATACTATCTTTACGGGTAAACACAGCGGGATAGCACCGCCTTACGACAAATGTGGTGTTGTTTAAACCATCTGTGTTCTTATGTGTTAAAAAAGTCAGTGTTTTAGCCGTTAGAAATTAAGATGTTCCTTCCACAGCATGCTGTTAGCATAAGTGGCTAATTAACTACAGGTGAAATGAGCTAGCTCGTTAGCATGCTGCGTTAAACACTAAATATAACACATTAAACATGTAAAGGAGAATGTTTCTTTGCGTCCAGGGGAATAAAAGTGTAATTGTGTTTGTTTAAAGAAACCTGAAGTCTATGTGGCTTCTCCTTAGCAGCACCGAAGCTAATGCTAAGCTAACCTAATCTGACGTGTTCGTATTAAATGAGGGTGGAGATTTATTTTCTGAGTAAGAAGTATATGTGAGTTAAAATGCAAAATATCAAACGATGCGAAACACGGGTTGATATCCACGAATGAATGAGTTTGTCGGTAAGCATGTTAGCTTCTTAAGTCTCGGCAAATGCACTTTAAAAACGTAAAACACCTGATTTACAAATGGACTAAGATGTGCTAAAATGGCTCAAGATGCAAAATATTAAAAGCTAGGTGTGTTGGAAACGAGCATACAAAAAGAACAAGGCTGCCAACTAATGAGTATATGCCAACTGTCAATTAGTCTCCCTGAATGAGTATGGCAGTTAGCATGTTAGCTTCACATGACTCGATTAAAGGGGTTTTATTCCAAGGCAACTTCAGTAAAATGATTCAAAAATATATGAATCTAGGTCTGTTGGAATAAATCTTAAAAAGGTTCAAGGCTGCAAACCAATGATTACATGCAAGCTGTCAATTAGCTATCTTCATTAATCATTCACTTTACAAAACCCTTAAATATGTTGCATTTAAAAAGATAAGAACATGACTGAAGGAGCTGCAAAGTGAGAAACTGTTCTCTTAATTTACTCACTGTTCCCTCTTTAAAAGACATGGCATATTTATTCATCCTTAAACCAGCGTGAACGCCCCAAATCTCCCTTAAACCACCAGGAGAAGACATGGCACATTTATTCATCCTTAAACCTGCTTAAGCATCCTTAAATCTCCTGCAAACAATCTTAACTTTCTCAAAACCCTTAAATCTCCCTTAAACCACCAGGAAATGTCCTTGAATCTCCCTAAATACCCTTCATATACACTTAAGCATCCTTAAATCTCCTGCAAACAATCTTAACTTTCTCAAAACCCCTTAAATCTCTTTTTAAACCTCCCTGAAAATGTCCTTGAATCTCCCTAAATACCCTTCAAATACACTTAAGCATCCTTACATTTCCTGCAAACAATCTTAACTTTCTCAAAACCCCTTAAATCTCTCTTTAAACCTCCCTGAAAATGTCCTTGAATCTCCCTAAATACCCTTCAAATACACTTAAGCATCCTTACATTTCCTGCAAACAATCTTAACTTTCTCAAAACCCCTTAAATCTCTCTTAAACCTCCCTGAAACTCCTTGAATCTCCAATAAAGACCCTTAAAATACACTTAAGCATCCTTAAATCTCCTGCAAACAATCTTAACTTTCTCAAAACCCCTTAAATCTCCCTTAAACCACCAGGAAATGTCCTTGAATCTCCCTAAAGACCCTTACAATACAATTTGAGCATCCTTAAATCACCTGCAAACAATCTTAACTTTGGCATATGTATTTTGGACGCACGGTGCCTCTTTACTGGAAACGGCAAGATGCAAACTGTCAATATAAATAAATACAAATCAATAGTGTGAAATGGAAAATGGAGTGAAGCTCTGTAGGTGATTATCTTCTTATGGATTACCTGCTTAGAAACACCTCAACATGTCGAGAAGCACACGTAGTTCACTGTTGAATTTATTTGTACATTTAATAATAAAATGTTAAAAACGGCACAAAATGGCCGTCATACTTTTCTTAAAAAAAACAAAAAACATCAGAAACATTTTTTACAAACAGACATATTTTTCCTTCTCCATCTTTGTTTCCTTTCCTCACCTCCTCCCCTCTTTCCTTCTTTCCTTTCCGTCCCCTACCTCCCTTTATGTTTCCTTCCTCACCTCCTCCCTCTTTCCTTCTTTCCTTTCCGTCCCCTACCTCCCTTTATGTTTCCTTCCTCCCCCTTTCCTTCTTTCCTTTCCGTCCCCTACCTCCCTTTATGTTTCCTTCCTCACCTCCTCCCTCTTTCCTTCTTTCCTTTCTGTCCCCTACCTCCCTTTATGTTTCCTTCCTCACCTCCTCCCCTCTTTCCTTCTTTCCTTTCCGTCCCCTACCTCCTTTATGTTTCCTTCCTCACTCCTCCCCTCTTTCCTTCTTTCCTTTCCCTCCCCTACCTCCCTTTATGTTTCCTTCCTCACCTCCCCTCTTTCCTTCCATCCCCTACCTCCCTTTATGTTTCCTTCCTCACCTCCTCCCCTCTTTCCTTCTTTCCTTTCCGTCCCCTACCTCCCTTTATGTTTCCTTCCTCACCTCCTCCCCTCTTTCCTTTCCGTCCCCTACCTCCCTTATGTTTCCTTCCTCACCTCCTCCCCTCTTTACTTTCCGTCCCCTACCTCCCTTTATGTTTCCTTTCTCGTCTCTCTTCTTATTCTTATGTAATAAATCACTGACTACATTTTAGTGAATGACCCCGAGTATTTCTATCTCTCTCCAAACTGTAATAGCCCTGCAGTGAGTTCGGTTAAATTCCCCTAACCCATTGGATATCAAGTATATTTCTTCCCTCGTGATGAATCCAGTCCGACCGGATCGACCTGCTGCTCCTTTCAGGGCGACGTCTATTTAAATTCAAATTACAGCGAGATTACAAATTCAGCCGGAGTTTCAGGAACCAGCCGGAGGAGCAGGAGACTTAGAAACACTGCACTTGCTTTAAAGTTACCTTAAAGGTCTCCTATCATGCAAAGTCCACTTCTTCACGTCTCTTCTACATCAACACGTGTCCCCTCTTCTTCATGTCTCTTCTACATCAACACGTGTCCCCACTTCTTCATGTCTCTTCTACATCAACACGTGTCCCCTCTTCTTCATGTGTCCTCTACATCAACACGTGTCCCCTCTTCTTCATGTCTCTTCTACATCAACACGTGTCCCCTCTTCTTCATGTCTCTTCTACATCAACATGTGTCCCCTCTTCTTCATGTCTCTTCTACATCAACACGTGTCCCCTCTTCTTCATGTCTCTTCTACATCAACATGTGTCCCCTCTTCTTCATGTCTCTTCTACATCAACACGTGTCCCCTCTTCTTCATGTCTCTTCTACATCAACATGTGTCCCCTCTTCTTCATGTCTCCTCTACATCAACATGTGTCCCCTCTTATTCATGTCTCTTCTACATCAACATGTGTCCCCTCTTCATGTCTCCTCTACATCAACATGTGTCCCCTCTTCTTCATGTCTCTTCTCCATCAACATGTGTCCCCTCTTCTTCATGTCTCTTCTACATCAACATGTGTCCCCTCTTCTTCATGTCTCTTCTTCATCAACATGTGTCCCTCTTCATGTCTCTTCTACATCAACATGTGTCCCTCTTCTTTATGTCTCTTCTACATCAACATGTGTCCCTCTTCTTCATTTCTCCTCTACATCAACATGTGTCCCCTCTTCTCCATGTCTCTTCTACATCAACATGTGTCCCCTCTGTGTAAAGAGACTCTGAAAGTTTCAGGAACAAAGATTCTCTCTCTTTTTGATCCATTTCTATAAAAACCTGTCTGAAAATGAGCTGATCAGATTTTGGACACTTGATGATGTCATAACAATGTTTTGTCTTGTGTAACCATTAGCCAATCAGCAACCAAGGTAACCCCCCCCTTATCACCTGAATCTCCTCCTAGAGCACCATTGAGTTCTTTGTAACCAAATCTCTCTCAGAGGGGCGTGGGGAGGGGCTCCTTATTTTCATCTAAAGGAACAGACAGAGAATCAGCACTTTGGAAACAGGGCTGAAACAGAGGGGATTATGGGTAATGCTGCAATGATCTGTTTGGTGTTTCAGCCAATCAGAGACAGGCTCTGGATATATCTGAGACCTGTGATATATTGATGAAGAACAGTTTGATAGGGGACCTTTTAAAAATGACTTTTTATCAGATATATCTTCGTAATAGTCTGATTTAAAGCCAGTTTTATTACTGACGGCAGTGTTTCCTCCAGACCAGGGCTGAGAGGGCGTCCCTTATAGATACTATCTCTACGTTAGTGATGGGAATTCTGGCTCTTTTTAGTGAGTCATGTTACCACGGTTTACCACGGAGCCTCAGTTTCGCCGCTGCGAGGCTCCGGCGCTCGCAGTTCACGCGCGTGCTCCACTAGCACCCCCGCTCATCGCGACCAAATCGCGCACGTTCCGTTTTGTCCTGTGGCAGGCACCGCCGATGTCGGGGAAACGATCTTCAATACTCCGAAAAGAATCCCTCCAGACTCCTTTGCCCCTCCAACAGAGGCATGTCCTTGTCCTTTTTCCTTTTCGTCATTTCAAGCGATAAAAACTCGATCTTCTCTCGAATTGTTAATTTATTTTGGACGCCCTCGGCTCGAGTTCAGGGCGTTCCTAGCTGAATAAAATGACGGCAAGACGCCCCCCCTGGCGGAAACGCTGACTCAAACTAGTTTATTTTAATGACGGATAAATCATTTACTCCTTTAATGAATGTTATCTTCTTGGTATAGAGACGGATGAGTGACAGATTCCCAGTTAGGAACCAGTCGGTGTTTATATTTCTCTCTGCTAGAGGGTAAACAGTAACCTGCCTGACTGGCTGATAATTAAGGCTTTAAATCATCTCCACACACACAAACAGAGACTCACAGTAGTTCATTTTAATGACAGATAAACAACAGATAGAGAGTTTGTATCATGTGTATCAAACTACTGGTTTTCCTGTGTCATGCTGAGACGGGGGGAAAGCTTTTAGACGAAACGACAGCGAGCATTAGTCAGCTTTCTGTTCTGCAGTTAATCTCATTTTAGGAACACTTTAGCCTGCGGGGCATCGGCTGCAAACCCCCGATCCTCCACTGATAGCAAACTGGTTCCTAACTGGATTCAATGGCAGAAACACAGCTGCAAACATGGCAAACATTTAGGGATAATGCTTCAGGAAACACTCGCCCAAACTCAATTTATAAAAGACATATTGGTACAAAATCATCTTTAATTTAAAGTGCACCTATCATGCTATTTTTAGGCAATAGCATACTGCAGCTAATTCCCAGAAACGCCACGTGGCTCTGATGCTAAGCTAACGGCTAGTGTTGCCGGTCGCACTGTTAGCTGGCATGCTAATCCGGCTGCAGGCTAATCTGATTAACTGTCTGCTGCTGTGGCGTTTTAACCGTCTGCAGGATCTCTGTGTGTTTTACTAATCTGCGTTCATTCACATCAGTAAGAATTAGTCGGCAGAAAATTGTCTTAATTAATGGTTCGGTGTATAAATGGTGAAACGATAATGAAAAATGTCCATCCCAGCTTCTCCAAGTCTTTAAATGTCTTGTTTTATCAGTCCAAAACCCACAAATATTCACTTAGAAATGATATTAAATAGAGAAAAACATCAAATGTCAATATTTTAAAGGCTTAAATCGGCATTAAAACACATTTCGTATCCTTTGTCGATCGTTGCGCCTCTAGTCATGTCTTTTAAAGGTATTTTAAAATGGAAAATGTTGAAATCCTCACACAGATTTGGGCGTTAATATGAGATAAAACCAAGAAAAACATCCAATATTCTTAATTAAGAGCCTAGAAAACAGCATTTAAAGACAATTTGGGATGAATAAAGTATATCTAATATAATTTAACATTAAAGAATTGTGTGTGTGTGTGTGTGTGTGTGGGTGTGTGTGTGTGTGTGTGTGTGTGTGTGTGTGTGTGGTTGTGTGTGTGTGTGTGTGTGTGTGTGTGTGTGTGTGTGTGTGTGGTGTGTGTGTGTGTGTGTGTGTGTGTGTGGTGTGTGTGTGTGTGTGTGTGTGTGTGTGTGTGTGTGTGTGTGTGTGTGTGTTGGGGTGCAACAGTAATCCCATGGGGTTTAAGCTCATTATGGTTGCCAAGAAAACACAAGTTAATTACGTGTGTTTGTTGTTTAAATGCATGAGGGACACAATGAGAAGTGTTTTGTGGAGTTATTTATAGAGTCTGTGGAGAGTTTGTAGTTCAGCAACCGGTTTCAAACATTCACAAGAACTAAAGCGACGGAAAATACATATTAACATTTATTTAGCACCTAACTATGTAGTGTCTCTACTTTAAAGAGTCCTCTCCTGCTGATGTTCAGGTGTATATCAGTATGTAGTGTCTCTACTTTAAAGAGTCCTCTCCTGCTGATGTTCAGGTGTATATCAGTATGTAGTGTCTCTACTTTAAAGAGTCCTCTCCTGCTGATGTTCAGGTGTATATCAGTATGTAGTCTCTACTTTAAAGAGTCCTCTCCTGCTGATGTTCAGGTGTATATCAGTATGTAGTGTCTCTACTTTAAAGAGTCCTCTCCTGCTGATGTTCAGGTGTATATCAGTATGTAGTCTCTACTTTAAAGAGTCCTCTCCTGCTGATGTTCAGGTGTATATCAGTATGTAGAGTCTCTACTTTAAAGAGTCCTCTCCTGCTGATGTTCAGGTGTATATCAGTATGTAGTGTCTCTACTTTAAAGAGTCCTCTCCTGCTGATGTTCAGGTGTATATCAGTATGTAGTGTCTCTACTTTAAAGAGTCCTCTCCTGCTGATGTTCAGGTGTATATCAGTATGTAGTGTCTCTACTTTAAAGAGTCCTCTCCTGCTGATGTTCAGGTGTATATCAGTATGTAGTCTCTACTTTAAAGAGTCCTCTCCTAGTCTCCTGATGTTCAGGTGTATATCAGTATGTAGTGTCTCTACTTTAAAGAGTCCTCTCCTGCTGATGTTCAGGTGTATATCAGTATGTAGAGTCTCTACTTTAAAGAGTCCTCTCCTGCTGATGTTCAGGTGTATATCAGTATGTAGTGTCTCTACTTTAAAGAGTCCTCTCCTGATCCAGATTCTGAAACGCAGCTGGAGACGTGAACTAAATAAAACCTGATCCAACATGGCCGCTCTTTGAGGCCGCTTCACCTGCTGAGAGAAAAACAAACAGCAGATGTTTTCACTTCTTCATCTTCCTCCTCCTCTGTTTTCCCACCTGCTTCCCCCTCCCCTTTCCCTTCATGTTTCCCTCCTCCTCCTGTCCCTTCTCCATATCTCATCCTCCTCATTTCCTCTCCTTATCTCCTCATTTCCTCTCTCTCCCTCTTCATAATATCTCACCACCATAATATGTTCTTTCTCACCTAGTTCTTTAGATTGCTGCTGCACACTTATTGTGAAATGAACATGCCATGGATATTTGTACTCATATTTTACTCGTATAACTTACGGGCTTTCTCTCTATCTTTAACATGGTAGCTTCTTTATTCTTGCTGTTCCTCTTTGGCTGTAACTCTGTACGTGTCCTCGCTGTGAGACTGATGAAGTGACTCTGATTCTGCAGACTATGGATCAGAAGTTTCTGGTTCTCCTGGCCCTCGGCCTGCTCGTCTGCCTCAGTCTTCCTCCTGTCTGCGGGGCGCAGGACGGTCTGCAGGATGTGATGGAGGACGGTCTGGAGGAGGAGATGGACGTTGAAGACGAGCTGGATCTGGGTCTGGCTGCAGGAGAGGAAGAGGAGGAGATGATGGAGGGAGATGCTCAGGAAGAAGCTCCAGCTGAGCCCAAAACTCCTCCGATTCCCAAGGTGAGACCGGACGCTACGAAACCATAATAAACTATTTCATTACGACTCATTTCTGAAAGGAGTAAAAATATTTTTTATTTAACCAGGATAAGTCTCATTGAGATAAAAAATATATTTTAAAGACAATCAAAGTTAACTTTATTATCAATCTTTCAGTTTGTGTACAGACGGAGAGATCGAAATACCGTTTCCCACAATCCCCAATACAAAAACAAATATGTGTGTGTGTGTATATATATATATATATATATATACGCACACACACATTTATACATATGCCCACATTAAGACCTAAATAAATGCACAAGAATCAATATATAGAATATATAATATATATCTTGATAATGTGCATTAGTGCAAGACTGTCCATAGCAGCGTGAAAAGTGTCTGGTGCTGGATTTGAGTGTCTGTGTGTGTGGGGTGTTAAAGTCCAGTGAGTCCTGGCCCAAGATAGGTAACAGCACAGTTACAGACAATTTTAAAACACAATCACAACACAGTCATACAACAGTTAGCCAAAGCATTTACAGACACAGCAGCGGCTTCAAGGTCATTTAGAGTCGCTTTTAGTCTGTTTTAAAGGAACCAGCTCTCTGAGTTTCAGCTCAATTTGAAGCTGGTTCCAGGAGCAGCGTAACTGAACCTCTTCCCCAGTACGGACTTTAGCTACAGTTAGAAGAAACAAATCCTCTGAGCGAAGCCGATAAGATCCTGCTCATTTTCGGTTTATGTAGATACTTCTATAGGGAGGAAGAGCACCAAGAATAGCCTTATATATAAGGATGTGCCAGTGTTTGAGTCTATAGTCAGGGAAGACCAAGTGTTGCCGTTTGTGATGAATCTCCGTGCACCGTGGTAGATAGACTGAGAAGATGCATTCATATAAACCACATCTCCATAATCCAGCACAGACAGAAAGGTTGCAGACTCAAATCTCTTTTCAGCCTCAAAAGAAAAAAAGGAGAAAAAACCTAATTTTATTCTTAATTATTTCATAAATAAATCTGCAGTTTTTTCAATGTTCTTTCTACTTCCTGTTTGTCAGGTGACCTACAAGGCTCCTGAGCCAATGGGGGAACATTTCATCGCTGAGTCTTTGACCGGGGGACGCTTGATGGGTGAGCAGTCTTTCAGGGATTTACAGTTAAAAATATGTTGATTTATTATAGATATGTAATTCTGCAGTGTTTCCTGCAGCAGTGTGTGTGTGTGAGTGTGTTCAGGTGTGTGTTCAGGTGTGTAAACTGTACCTGTGTGTTCTCAGCTGGGTGATGTCCAGCGCTAAGAAGGAGGAAGCAGATGAAGACATCGCAAAATACGACGGTATGTATAGATTTCAAATATCTTAATATAAAACACTTCAGATTTGTTAACAGAATGCTCACACTTCTGTGCATTCTGTTTTTCAATCTCACCCTGTTGCTGTTTAAAATACTGAATTTCCCCACAGGGATTAATAAAGGTCCATCTTATTTTATCTGATAGTCTTCCATTCATATTGATTAATGAGAATGCTCACACCCAATCAACGGGTTAAATCAGACTGATTTTAATAACATAATTAACAATTTCTGTAAATGAAAGAAGATCAAATTAAAGGAAGCAAACTGAAAAAGTGGCATCTGTTTTTTGACGTAATTGAAAATCCACCCTTCCCCCTAAGCTTGTACCATGAAATGCTAACGGTTAGAAAAATATCACTGGTCCCCGGCTTGAGCTTCAATATCAGGATCCATGTATTTATGATCCTCTCAAGAATATAAGTAGCATCAATAAGCAACAATTCTGACTTTTTTTCCTAACATCTCAAAATTCTGACTGTTTCTCAAAATCTCAACATTTTGACTTTTTCACAAAATTCTGACTCTTTCTCAAAAATCGGACTTTTTCTCAAAAATTACAAAAATCGGACTTTTTCTCAAAAATTACCAAAATCGGACTTTTTCTCAAAATTCTGACTTTTTCACAAAATTCTGACTTTTTCTCAAAAATTGCAAAATCGAACTTTTTCTCAAATCGGACTTTTTCTCAAAAATCAGACATTTTCTCAAAAATCGGACTTTTTCTCAAAAAACGGACTTTTTCTCAAAAATTACAAACATCTGACTTTTTCTCAAAAATTACAAAAATCAGACATTTTCTCAAAAATCGGACTTTTTCTCAAAAATCGGACTTTTTCTCAAATCGGACTTTTTCTCAAATTACAAAAATTGGACTTTTTCTCAAAAATTTGACTTTTTCTCAAAAATTACAAACATCTGACTTTTTCTCAAAAATCGGACTTTTTCTCAAAGATCTAAAAATGTTAATCCCTGGTCCCCGGCTTGAGCTTCAATCTCAGGATCCATGTATTTGTGATCCTCTCCAGAATGGAAGTAGTCATCACATACAGAGCATCAACTAGTTCCTGAACAGTGTCCTTCACATGCTGATATACAAGAGAGGGAGTTACACAGTCACAAGATGGAGGAATAGAAAGCAGTATTCAATGTTTACTTCAGATTAGCTCCACGTCAGAAATGATCATGCTTGTCATATGTCTCTCTCCATAGAGGCTGAATCATCATGTTAATCACATAGCTATCATATGCCTCAAACAGTCCTGATGCTCTTCTAGGTAATCATACATCCTGTCATGTTCACAGCTACAGGTGGGATACCTTTGTTATCATGTTACTCTCATGTTGGAAGAGGACGTTCAGGATGTTCCCAACATTAACCATGAAAACCCTCAGAAGAGTATCTGGTTATTAACTCACCTGTTGTTGTTGTTGTTGTTCACAGGTAAATGGGTGGTGGAGGAGATGAAGGACAGCAAACTGGCCGGAGACAAAGGTCTGGTCCTGAAGACTCGAGCCAAACATCACGCCATCTCCGCCCAGCTGCTGAGACCCTTCGTGTTCGACAGCAAGCCGCTCATCATCCAGTAAGAACAACACACACACACACCTCTCACACACACTTCCTGTATCACCTGCCAGGTGTTCTCATCACTTCCTGTCGTGGTGTTTCAGGTACGAGGTGAACTTCCAGTCTGGGCTCGATTGCGGCGGCGCCTACGTGAAGCTGCTGACTCAGACCCCAGATCTGGACCTGGTCAGTACCAAAACACACCTCAAGAGCTCTTATTGTGAAATATAAAGTATATCAGACTCTTATTTTGAAATATAAAGTGAATAGGACTCTTATTGTGAAATATAAAGTGAATAGGACTCTTATTGTGAAATATAAAGTGAATAGGACTCTTATTGTGAAATATAAAGTATATCGGACTCTATTGTGAAATAATACATTTAAAAAAAATCACAAATCTGCATGATGTTGCATTATTTGAAGGAAGTAGGGGCTCTTATTGTGAAATATAACGTATATCGGACTCTTATTGTGAAATATAAAGTGAATAGGACTCTTATTGTGAAATAAACACACATTCTCTGCAGTCGTACAAAAGATCTGCATGATTTTGCCTTATTTTGAAGGAAGTAGGTGCTCTTATTGTGAAATATAAAGTATATCAGACTCTTATTGTGAAATATAAAGTGTATCGGACTCTTATTGTGAAATAATCACACATTTCCATGCAGTAAAACTCTAAACAAAGAGAGAGAATCATTAGTTTTCCAAAAAAGCAGCATGAGGTTGCATTATTTGGAAGAAAGTTGGGGCTCTTATTGTGAAATATAAAGTGAATAGGGCTCTTATTGTGAAATTAACATACATTCTCTGCAATCGTACTCTTAAAATAGATAAAGAATAATTGTTTTCCCAAGAATCTCTGTGAGGTTGCATTATTTGGAAGGAAGTAGGGGCTCTTATTGTGAAATATAAAGTGAATAGGGCTCTTATTGTGAAATATATATAAAGTGAATAGGGCTCTTATTGTGAAATAATCATACATTATCTGCAGTCAAACTGTTATAATAGATAAAGAAAGATTTTTATTTTTTTCCAAAAATCTGCATTATTTTGAAGGAAGCTGAGCTCTTATTGTGAAATAAGGAGACTTGGAGAAATTAAACCTGTGTGTGTTTATAGGACCAGTTCACGGATAAGACTCCGTACACCATCATGTTCGGACCAGATAAATGTGGAGAGGATTTCAAGCTGCACTTCATCTTCAGACACAAGAACCCCAAAACTGGAGAGTTTGAGGAGAAACACGCCAAGAAACCTGACGCTGACCTCAGGACCTACTTCACCGACAAGAAGACTCACCTGTACACACTGGGTACGACACACACACACACACACACACAACACACACTGGGTACGACACACACACACACACACACACACACACTGGGTACGACACACACACACACACACACACTGGGTACGACACACACTGGGTACGACACACACACACACACACACACACACACACACTGGGTACGACACACACACACACACACACACACTGGGTACGACACACACACACACACACACACACACACTGGGTACGACACACACACACTGGGTACGACACACACACTGGGTACGACACACACACACACACACACACACACACACACACACACACTGGGTACGACACACACACACACACACTGGGTAAGACACACACACTCACACACACACACACTGTGTACGACACACACCCTCACACACACTCTCACACACATACACTGGGTAAGACACTCTCACACTCACTACTCACTCACTCACTCTACAACACACACTCACTCTACAACACTCACACACACACTCTACAACAAACACACCTCACACACACACACACACACACACACACACACACACACACTGGGTAAGACACTCACTCTAAAACACACACTCACTCTACAACACTCACACACACACACTCTACAACAAACACACCCACACACACACACACACTGGGTAAGACACTCACTCTAAAACACAACACACCTACAACACACACACACTCTACAACACACACACACAAACACACTCTCAAACACTCATACTCTCAAACACTCACACACACTCTACAACACACACACACTCACACACACTCTACAACACACACACACACTCTACAACACACACACACACACTCTCAAACTCTCACACTCTCAAACACTCACACACACTCTACAACACACACACACACACACCCCTTGCCTATGTGCCGTGCAGATTTCCTTTACATTCGTGATGTGCATAGACTCTCTAGAGATAATGTTTATGTATAAATAAAAAAATTACAAATATTTAAAATAAAAAATGCTTTGCAGTATTTATATATATTTTTTCTTTCTTAAAAAATCACCATCATTTTCTTAAAAGGCAAAAAACCTAATGAGTGCTCTGTGGCGCCCCTAGTGCTGAACCCTGACAACACCTTCGAGGTCCTGGTGGATCAGACGGTGGTGAACAGCGGCAGCTTGCTGAGCGACATGACGCCCGCCGTTAACCCGGCCGCTGAGATCGAGGACCCAGACGACCAGAAACCAGAAGACTGGGACGAGAGGCCGAAGATCCAAGACCCGGCCGCCGCCAAGCCCGAGGACTGGTGAGTTTCAGGGAGGAGAGGGTCTTCCACTTGTCCATGTCTCTTCTACATCAACATGTGTCCCTGTTCTTCATGTCTCTTCTACATCAACATGTGTCCCCTCTTCTTCATGTCTCTTCTACATCAACATGTGTCCCCTCTTCTTCATGTCTCTTCTACATCAACATGTGTCCCCTCTTCTTCATGTCTCTTCTACATCAACATGGGTCCCCTCTTCTTCATGTCTCTTCTACATCAACATGTGTCCCTCTTCTTCATGTCTCTTCTACATCAACATGTGTCCCTCTTCTTCATGTCTCTTCTACATCAACATGTGTCCCCTCTTCTTCATGTCTCTTCTACATCAACATGGGTCCCCTCTTCCTCATGTCTCTTCTACATCAACATGGGTCCCCTCTTCCTCATGTCTCTTCTACATCAACATGTGTCCCCTCTTCTTCATGTCTCTTCTACATAAACATGTGTCCCCTCTTCTTCATGTCTCTTCTACATCAACATGGGTCCCCTTCCTCATGTCTCTTCTACATCAACATGTGTCCCCTCTTCTTCATGTCTCTTCTACATAAACATGTGTCCCCTCTTCTTCATGTCTTTTCTACATCAACATGTGATGATCACCTGAATCTCCTCCTAGAGCACCATTGAGTTCTTTGTAACCAAATGTCTCTCAGAGGGGCGTGGGGAGGGGCTCCTTATTTTCATCTAAAGTAACAGACAGAGAATCAGCACTTTGGAAACAGGGCTGAAACAGAGGGGATTATGGGTAATGCTGCAATGATCTGTTTGGTGTTTCAGCCAATCAGAGACAGGCTCTGGATATATCTGAGACCTGTGATATATTGATGAAGAACAGTTTGATAGGGGACCTTTAAGATAAATAATAGGAACCCTGGGAACCTTTTAAATGCTTTCCACACTGTGTGTGTGTGTGTGTGTGTGTGTGTGTGTGTGTGTGTGTGTGTGTGTGTGTGTGTGTGTGTGTGTGTGTGTGTGTGTGTGTGTGTGTGTGGTGTGTGTGTGTGTGTGTGTGTGTGTGTGTGTGGTGTGTGTGTTGTGTGTGTGTGTGTGTGTGTGTGTGTGTGTGTGTGTGTGTGTGTGTGTGTGTGTGTGTGTGTGTGTGTGTGTGATCAGTACAGACCATTGTCTCATTTGCAGATATTTAGCTTTCCACTTGAATGTATATTTAATGAATGTTTGTGTTCAGGGACGAGGACGCTCCGGCTCAGATCGCTGATGAAGACGCAGTGAAGCCCGACGGCTGGTTGGACGACGAGCCAGAATACATCGGAGACCCGAAGCCGTCAAACCTGAGGACTGGTGAGGCTCCACTTCAATAAACTTATAAATAAATATATATAAAACTCCAGCTATACAAGTCCAGCGTCAAAAGATGTCCATGTGAGGTGAAGATTAAGCGGACAAAAGGAGACCACACATGATTCATTTCCAATTAAACAACCTGTATTTAAAGAAACTAAGTAAAGTGTGAAGTCAGTTGATCAGTAGTGTGTGAACATGCATCAGTGTGTATAAAGCAAAGACAAACAAGCCAAGATCCAGTAGAGCCAAGCAACAACAGGACCAACTTACAAGTTATTTATCTATATATCATATTCCAATTACTTGTATACAGACTCTCCTTGCACTATTTCTATTCTATTCTATTTTATTTGTATTTACTTGCACTGTTCTCTCTGTTATTGTGTTGCTCTGTGGGAGGAGCCTGTGGGAGGAGCCTGTGGGAGGAGCCTGTGACCTCAGATCTTCAGTGATATATCTACAGACACTGTAGCTCTGCACACATGACAATAAAGCTTTGAATCTTGAGAGAGAGAAAAACTGACTGCTCAGGCACTCTTTAGCTGAGCACTCAACCTAAATCAGGTGTCAGCCATCTCCCCTGATTGGAGGTTAGTTGAGTTGGGTCTGAGGCCTAGGGCGCCGTCACATTAGTCTAAAGGCCCCTACACACCAAGCTGACACCAAAGAAACACGTCCCGACGGACCCGACGGTTATGTCTCCTGCGTCTTGGCCAAAAAGTCGCACCGAACACACCGCAAAGACTTCAGCCGGCGGCCAAGTAGCACGTACGAACCGTGGCAATAACTCTCCTTACCAGCAGGCGGCGGTAGTGTGTAACTCTCCTTACCAGCAGGCAGCGGTAGTGTGTAACTCTCCATACCAGCAGGCGGCGGTAGTGTGTAACTCTCCTTACCAGCAGGCAGCGGTAGTGTGTAACTCTCCATACCAGCAGGCGGCGGTAGTGTGTAACTCTCCATACCAGCAGGCGGCGGTAGTGTGTAACTCTCCATACCAGCAGGCAGCGGTAGTGTGTAACTCTCCATACCAGCAGGCGGCGGTAGTGTGTATTCGTCATTCAAAAGAGGCAACCGGAAGACAGACTGCGTGGTATATACAAATAGCGTGTGCGTTCATTTTCACTCTCGTCCATCGAAAACATGTTTCGTGGTACTGGCGTATCCCTTGGACCGTTGCTTGTGGAAACAGATTAAAATGAAAAATAATAGCCGTCTGTGCCCGATTCAACATGTCGATTCGGGGGCGGAAGGTGCACGGCCGAAAACCGGACGGTGCGGGGGGGGGACACCAATCTGAGTAGGGCGACAGGTCGCTCATCGACGGGCAGACATCTATCGACGGCCGAAGTCGGCTTGGTGTGTAAGGACCTTTAGATTACGATAATACTTGAATGGTCACATCGAGTCTGAAATGCTCCTTGCATCACAGCAGCTCCATGTGTAACATCAACAGACATCAAGACACAACACATGAACAACAGACATGGAACATCACAGCAGGATCAGTGAGAGATGCTCAAAGAGCCTTCAGCCTGCATCTGATCTGTAGCTCTGTGTTCACTGAGAGGATGGACTGGAGCACAGAGGATGCTTCAGGCTGACTTTATTGATCTCTGATTAGATGGTAGCAGTTCATATTCTCTGTCAGAACATGCTTTGGGTCCCAGGTGATGTTGTTGGACAGCCTCTCGAGGTGTAGTCCATCAAGACCCTCATGTTTCCCCCGCGGTG
>JAAKFY010000022.1:39111383-39128663 GCA_011823955.1 Dissostichus mawsoni
TTTTCTGTCTGAAACGCGACTGAAAGCTCTGAGTTTCTGAACTGAACATATCTCCTGTGTTTTCTTTGTTTCTGCAGAAGAAGACCGGAGAGACGCCGGCGGCCGAATACAAGAAGACTGACGAAGCTCAGCCTGATGTGAAGGAGGAGGAAGAGGAGGAGGAGGAGGGGAGGAGGAGAAGGCTGAGGAGGAAGAGGAGAAGGAGGAGAAGGAAGAGAAGGAGGAGAAGGAGGAGAAGAGCAGTCCAGGTAAACACAGCACACACACAGGAACACTCACTCACTCTCACACACACACACACACACACACACACACACACACACACACACACACACACACACACACACACACCTATATAACACACACCTATATAACACATTACAACTCTGTAAAGAACATCCATAAATGTGCTCTTGTTGAAGGCTGTTGGAGAGCTGAACACACACACACACACACACACACAGACAGACAGACAGACAGACAGACAGACAGACAGACAGACAGACAGACAGACAGACAGACAGACTCACACACACTCAGACAAACTCACACTCAGACAGACAAACTCACACAGACTCAGGAACTCACACACTCATGAACACACACACAGACACACTCACTCACACACACACACACACAGACTCACGAACACAGACACACTCACACACAGACTCACACACAGACTCACGAACACACACACAGACACACTCACACAGACTCACACACAGACACACACTAAGGAACACACTCACTCTCACACACACACAGACAAACTCACAGACAGACGGACTCAGAATCAAGTTCATTGCCAGGTGCGTTTACGTTACATTTTATGAAAGAATAATCACAGCACACAGATCAGATTAAGTAACTGTTTATGTGGCGGATCAATTCCCGTTTAAATGTGAGCCGCTGAGGCGAGACGTGTCTTTATGCTGCGACGCGTTTTCAATGAGAAAGTCCAATAATACTGAAGCTCAGAATCGGGTTTATCACCAGGTCGGTCGACTTGGTGTTGTGGTGCATACGTAAAAGTAGAACAAGAATTAGTCCTTGATATTCAAGAGAGGGAGTTACAGTCAACAAGATACCGGTTCAAAGCAGTATTCTGACATTAGTTCAGATTAAGATTACTAAGGTCTGTGTAAGCAATAAACATGACAGTCATATGTCTATCTCTCTAGGGGCTGTGTCATCAGGCCAATCTGAGGAACATAGCTATCATGACTTCAACACAGTGTCTCATGAGCGTCATCCATGTAGTCAGACATCCGGCTACGCACACAGCTACGTAGGGCCTCTGTTATCACGTGCTACTCTGATAAGAAGGAACATTCAGTAGTTTCCCAACACAAGGTACTGTTCGAAAGGTTGAAGATATTTAATGTCCGCCAAAAATGTAGAAAAAAGAAAAAATGTCAGCGCAAAATCCCCCTCTGTCGTGTAACAGGTGACATAAATACACAGAACACCAAATACAAATAAAAGTGACGTAAACGAATGATAATAATACAAATATTAAACTCAGGCTAAGTAGCATTTTGTGTCCTAGCTGTATTTACATGTGTGTTTCCCTCTCAGCTGCAGAAGGAAAGAGCGACGAGAGGAGAGCCTGCAGAGAAGGAGGAAGAGGAAGGAGAAGAGGAGGCAGAGAAGGAGGAAGAGGAGGAAACGGCCGAAGAGGTGAGGAACACTGAGTCACTGTGATGATGCGTTCAGGTGCAGTTCATTGTGTGGTCTGTAGCACGGAGAATGATTTGATGTGAATTGGTTTTTCAGAAAGCTTCAGAAAACAGCCAGGAAAGTGAGTTCTCCACATGACTCTGACTCAGACTTTCCTTTCTGAATGATACTGTATTAGGACCATTGTAGGGATTGAAGAGGCCAGTTGATGTTTTTGTTAAACAGTCCTGGAGAGGGGGTCAAATACCCCACTGAATAAATGTAGTTTAAATTTGTGTATTTTAAAGCAGGAAAAATGTAGATCAGTGAGTTGGATTTTATAGAATTTCTGGATTTTTTTTTACTTCAAATTTCTGTGTGTGTGTTCCTGAGTGTGTGTCTGTCTGTTCCTGAGTGTGTGTGTGTGTGTGTGTGTGTCTGTTTGTGTGTGTCTGTGTGTGTGTGTGTGTGTGTGTCTGTCTGTTCCTGTGTGTGTGTGTGTGTGTCTGTCTGTTCCTGAGTGTGTGTGTGTGTCTGTCTGTCTGTCTGTCTGTCTGTTTGTGTGTGTCTGTCTGTGTGTGTTCCTGAGTGTGTGTGTCTTTCTGTTCCTGAGTGTGTGTGTGTGTTCTGTCTGTTCCTGAGTGTGTGTGTGTGTCTGTCTGTTCCTGAGTGTGTGTGTGTGTCTTTCTGTTCCTGAGTGTGTGTGTGTGTGTGTGTGTGTGTCTGTCTGTCTGTCTGTCTGTCTGTCTGTCTGTCTGTCTGTCTGTCTGTCTGTCTGTCTGTCTGTCTGTCTGTCTGTCTGTCTGTCTGTCTGTCTGTCTGAAACTCCCTTTTTTATCTCCTAATTTAATTGAACTTTACTCATAAAACACAACCACTTCGATCTTTGAGATTCTGAGGTTATATCATTTAGGACTTTATTATAAACACCAAATATTGATCTGGTCTCATTTATGTCAAACTTTAATTTTAGGGATTTTTAAACACACAAAATGGTGTCTTGTAATTTTTAGTTGTTTTGTTGAATTATTGTAAACTAAGAGGATTTATCAGAATACTTTTCACCCCGCTCCCCAGCTCCTTACTTATTCTCATTGTTTAACCCTCAATGGCCCTAATACACTTTCCCATTGACCCCCATGAAGGATTTTAACCCGAACTCTCTCTCCGTGCAGAAGCTTGAGGACGACGTTCTGCGGAGATCTCCCAGGAACAGGAAGGTCAGAAAGGACTGAAATCTCTGAATCCTGACCTCAAAAACCTCCCCCCTCTCCCCTAAAATATCTCCCCCGACCCTCCCCCCCCTCTTCTTCGAGGCCGCAGAGCCGCGAAGGAAGCAGCGAAGCCGACAGGAAACTAAAAAATCGACCTCCCACACGGACGCCTGCTCACACGACGATTCCAGGACTGAGTTTTAGCGTTAAAGGATTTATTTTGTTGTTTTTTGAAAAGAGATTAACTAAAGCTTCCTGCATCATTCCTTCACAACAACACCTGAGCAGAATCAAACTGGCGGGATCAGCGCATCCCGTCCGCCGCGCCGCCACCAGCTAACAAACTCCGCCCGACAACAGCATGCTAATTAGCTCGGCAACTCGTTAATATGTCCTTAACATTTAGCTATCAACAACCCGCCAGTTACAATCTGAGGTAACCGCCTTCCTGTTTGCTGATAATTAGCCTGCTAGCAGTGTGCTAATGAGGCTAACAGTAGTCTGAAATGTATAAACAAAAAGTCTTCCCGAGTTAGCTTACCAATGACAGCTAGTTAGCCTAGCATCAGCCTGCTAATAATCTTTCAGGAAATTGTTAACAAGTCTCTGTCAGACAAACAGTTTGGCTTCAACTGAGACTAGTTAGCCGCTATCCTGTTTGATCTAGCAACAGGCAGCTAATAACCATCTATCAGGATGCTAATAAGGCTAACAGTTGGCTGAATTCACCACCAGAATGTCTGGCTAATTAGCTCACCACCAGGGTGCTAATGAAGCTAACAGTAGTCCGATTGATCGGCCAAAAATCTCGTCAATCAGCTCACCAACAGACCGCTAATTGCTTGGCTAGCAGGTAGCTCGTAAGCTATATGAATTTTCACCTGTTAGCTGTTGATTTATTTGTTCTTTGGGAGATTTATCCTCTACAAATGTTGAGAGAAATCACTCACCAGAACTCTTGCTAATTAGCCTTGTAGCCTGCTAATTAGCTCATTGGTAATTTGGCTAGCTGTACTCCACAGTGTACAATAATCCCACTTGAATTAAAAACTAAAAACGGGGCTTCTAACGAGCTTACCAATAATTTAATTAATTTACCAACAAGTAGCTTATTAGCCTGATGAAAAAGCTAATTCACCTACTAACCGTTGGCTTGTTAGCATTCCTAGCTTTCAGATTAGCTCGTGATTAGCCAGCATGCTAATATAAAAAAAATAATGACTGCTGATATATTTTCTTTTTTCATGTTCTAATTTCCTTGTCATTGAATCGTGTTTTGTTTTAAAGCTGTTAGCTCCATGTTAGCTCACACGCATGTTTTCCTCAGATCTCCTGATGTGTATTATTGTCCTGATGGCAGCGCTGGAAGGTCAGAGGTCAAACTAAAGAGCCTTCGCAGCAGATGAGCGACTGATGGCAACGTATTAAACCTCCCGTTGCTTCGCGCGGCTGAATAACTACAGCAATACGGCCCAAAATAACGATTTATTCACAATAAACGTATCTAACATGTTTTCTGAATGGAGTTTGGTCCTTCAGCGCTATGCTAACATTGTAGCATCTGCATACGTTTATACACCCAGATCAATCGTATTAAAATCTTGTCAATTTTATTCTTTATTCCTTTACTTCTAAGGCCTTTCTTTGTCCAAATAAACATGACAGCAGCTCGTTAGCGCGTCCCATCTTATTAAAGCTCCTTTCAGATCCAACTTTCCTTTGTACGGTGTTTTTAAACGCACCCGTCTCCTACATCCAACCCACCCTTTTAGCTTCTCCTGTAAATCTCCGCTGCTGTCATTTAGATGTTAATCTCGTCCCGTGTGCAGGTGGACGGACCCCCCCGCCCCTTTGTCATGTTTTAAACCCCAAATTCAAAAGAAAGATGGCACTAAAGGGGGAAACCTCAGGCGCTTGGCTCTCACCTGCAGCTCTCACCTGCTCCACGTCAAGCCCCAAGTTTTCATAAGAGACGCCATTTGAGCGTGACAAACCTACGGATACTAGTTTGATAGAAATACCTTAACTGGCTTTTCTTTTGCCAAATTAATCAACTTTATCCACTAATTAAGACCATGGGATGAGGTTCCAGAAAAGTCAAGTGAAATCAAACAATTTCTCAACACTTGAATCACAATTATTTGTTGATTTGGACCGCCGTTGAATCTGCTGTAGTTACCTGTACATGTTTACATGACAAACAGGAAGGAAATCAGTCGTAATCTGCTGCATTTAAAAGAACTGGCAAAAGGTAAAAATGTATTAAAAGAAATCTACATATGGGGAAGGGAATTGGGGAAATCCTGGAGAAAGAAAAAGTAGATTTAAATTGTAAATTGACCATAAAAAAAATGATGTACAAAAAATAAATCTATTTTCACCAAGATGACCATAATTAAACATTTTAAATATAAAAGACAATATAATAATTATATCTGATAATATTTGAGTGTTCAGATTCCCCCCCTCCTGCCCTGGTTTCATAATAAAACATTTTGCTGCAATCCCTCACCTTTACACCTCCTGACCGTCTCTCTAGCGCCCCCATCAGGACAGTTTCTCTCCACATGAGAAATAATACCATGAACCGTTAAAATGCTAAATTATGTTTTTTCTTTATATATTCATCATAAAATCATCCTAAGGATTATAATGCAGATGAAAGAGCGTCATTCTGCCAGTGTGTGTGTGTGTGTGTGTGTACAGTGAAATAATTAAACCTGTTTCTGTGCGTGTTGAACGTGTGTCGGGATAATAACACGATGTCCAGTCTTCTTGTATATCCATGTCTGTAATCATTGCGTACAGTTTTCTCCGGACTGAAGAACCTGTTGATCTTAAATTCAGAGCATTTTGCTAAGTTATCGGCGGGGGGCGGCGGGGAACATAACAGCCGAGTCTGTGGCTGATTTTGGGGCTCGAGGTGAACTTGGAGGCTTCCACAACCTTTAATTATTTCCCTCCTTTTTTTTATTTTTTAGTCTAAATACAAGCTAGTTGGCTGTAAACTGATGTTTTTTCTAAAATAAAGTAAATACTAGGATCATCTCCTCCAGCAGCAGCAGCGTTACATTCCCATCCGAAATGTCTTCAGCCTTTTTTTATTTTTTTTTAGATTTATTTCTGTGTCCGGCTGAATCTGCCTAGCAACCGACTGTAGACTGAACACTGTATCTGCTGGTGTAACGTTTTATTTTATTTTTTTGTCGACAATTTTTTGTGTTTTTTGAACTAAATCTTTAATGGTTGTCCCTGCAGCCTGTTTCTGATGTCCACACTATTGTAGAGAGATACTGTGATGATGGAGCCTCGTGTGTGTGTGTGTGTGCGTGGACACACAGTCTACATTTGTTTTGATGAATAAAAAGGCCAAATGGAAACTGAACCAGATGTTGTATTATTTGATATCAGTGTGTAGTGTCTCCACTTTAAAGAGTCCTCTCCTGCTGATGTTCAGGTGTATATCAGTATGTAGTGTCTCTACTTTAAAGAGTCCTCTCCTGCTGATGTTCAGGTGTATATCAGTATGTAGTGTCTCCACTTTAAAGAGTCCTCTCCTGCTGATGTTCAGGTGTACATCAGTATATAGTGTCTCTCTACTTTAAAGAGTCCTCTCCTGCTGATGTTCAGGTGTATATCAGTATGTAGTGTCTACTTTAAAGAGTCCTCTCCTGCTGATGTTCAGGTGTATATCAGTATGTAGTGTCTCCACTTTAAAGAGTCCTCTCCTGCTGATGTTCAGGTGTATATCAGTATGTAGTGTCTCTACTTTAAAGAGTCCTCTCCTGCTGATGTTCAGGTGTATATCAGTATGTAGTGTCTCCACTTTAAAGAGTCCTCTCCTGCTGATGTTCAGGTGTATATCAGTATGTAGTGTCTCCACTTTAAAGAGTCCTCTCCTGCTGATGTTCAGGTGTATATCAGTATGTAGTGTCTACTTTAAAGAGTCCTCTCCTGCTGATGTTCAGGTGTATATCAGTATGTAGTGTCTCTACTTTAAAGAGTTAAGTAGGTTTTACAAATAGAATGATAAATCATGCATTAACTTAAAGAGTCCCCAATTAATTAGGATAAAAGTATTCACAAACTTTCACAGACAAAATATTATTGTTATTTATGATTCACTGTTTATTAATTACTTTTGATGACTGATGTTTAAAAATGTAATAGAATAGAACTGGAGGGATGAAACCCTCTTTAATGGTCTCACATGCAGAGCACATAGCACACAGTGAAATGTGTTCTCTGCTTTTAACCCATCCTAGCACCAGGAGTCTAGCACCAGGAGTCTAGCACTAGGAGTCTAGCACTAGAAGTCTAGTACCAGGAGTCTAGTACCAGGAGTCTAGCACCAGGAGTCTAGTACCAGGAGTCTAGCACCAGGAGTCTAGTACTAGGAGTCTAGTACCAGGAGTCTAGCACTAGGAGTCTAGTACCAGGAGTCTAGCACCAGGAGTCTAGCACTAGAAGTCTAGTACCAGGAGTCTAGCACCAGGAGTCTAGTACCAGGAGTCTAGCACCAGGAGTCTAGTACTAGGAGTCTAGTACCAGGAGTCTAGCACTAGGAGTCTAGTACCAGGAGTCTAGCACTAGGAGTCTAGTACCAGGAGTCTAGCACCAGGAGTCTAGTACCAGGAGTCTAGCACTAGGAGTCTAGTACCAGGAGTCTAGCACCAGGAGTCTAGTACCAGGAGTCTAGCACCAGGAGTCTAGTACTAGGAGTCTAGTACCAGGAGTCTAGCACTAGGAGTCTAGCACTAGGAGTCTAGTACCAGGAGTCTAGCACTAGGAGTCTAGTACCAGGAGTCTAGCACCTCTAGCACCAGGAGTCTAACCAGGAGTCTAGTACCAGGAGTCTAGCACCAGGAGTCTAGCACCAGGAGTCTAGCACTAGGAGTCTAGTACCAGGAGTCTAGTACCAGGAGTCTAGTACCAGGAGTCTAGCACCAGGAGTCTAGTACCAGGAGTCTAGCACCAGGAGTCTAGCACCAGGAGTCTAGCACCAGGAGTCTAGCACCAGGAGTCTAGTACCAGGAGTCTAGCACCAGGAGTCTAGTACCAGGAGTCTAGTACCAGGAGTCTAGCACCAGGAGTCTAGTACCAGGAGTCTAGCACTAGGAGTCTAGTACCAGGAGTCTAGCACCAGGAGTCTAGCACCAGGAGTCTAGTACCAGGAGTCTAGTACTAGGAGTCTAGTACCAGGAGTCTAGCACCAGGAGTCTAGCACCAGGAGTCTAGCACAGGAGTCTAGCACCAGGAGTCTAGTACCAGGAGTCTAGCACCAGGAGTCTAGCACCAGGAGTCTAGCACCAGGAGTCTAGTACCAGGAGTCTAGCACCAGGAGTCTAGTACAGGAGTCTAGCACCAGGAGTCTAGCACCAGGAGTCTAGTACTAGGAGCAGTGGGCAGCTATTGTACAGCGCCCGGGGAGCAATGGGAGTGAGGGGGGAAGTCCGGTGCCTTGCTCAAGGGCACCACGGCAGGGCAGGAGGTGAACTGGGACCTCTCCAAGTAGCAGTCCACACTCCATATTTAGGTCTGGTCGGGACTTGAACCGGCGACCCTACGGCTCACAGTCCAAGCCCCTACTGACTGAGCCACTGCCGGACATAGTAGTGTCGAAATGTGTATTTTAAATGTAAAAACCTTTTCTCTGAGAGGAACCGTGAGATTAAAGTGATTACAATTCAAGAGAAAGAAATAAGAATTAGCTTTTTATTTTGGATAAACTGTCGTAAGTTTTACGAAAGAAAACAAATCACAAATATATTAAAATAACCCAAAAATCTCTGAGTATATTTACATTCAGAATTTTCGTTTTAAATGTAAGGTTAAGCTAAATATATTATTAGTATTTGTTTTGTCAGTTATATATTTACTCATTCATTTCTCCCCGTTCACATCACCGCGTTCCCTCGCTCTCTATTGGCCGTCTGTGCTGTCAATCACCGGTGGGGGCGGGCTCAGGGACATTCCTCTCCTGTCTCTGATGGAAAAAAAAAAAAGAGAAAGTTACCAAGATGGCGGAGAAGCCCTGCCTGTCCGCTGGATAACAATAGAGACAGAAACAGAAGGGACGCAGTTTAGCCCGTTTTAACCGGACTAATCCGCTCCGAACTGCGCGTACAGACCCCGATTTGGGCGGGGAGGAATATCCGGGACCGTGTGGAGGAATACATATAAAGTATGATGCTTTATTTAGACGTTTCAGGCTGTGCTAACTGAGCTAATGTTAGCATTTTTCTACAGAGAAAGTAACTAAATATTACTTAGTGGAATGCTCCGTTCTGATTGGTCAAATCGGACAAGTAACTAGGTAGATTTACTCGAGTACTGTACTCAAGGACAATTTTGAGATACTTGTACTTTACTTACCATTTTTGGGGACTTTGTAGTTCTTCTACCCCACTACAATTCAGAGGTAAATATTGTACTTTTACTCCACTGTATTTAAAGTATGATGCTCTATTCTGATGACTGTTGTTTATGAGGAATTTTATCATAACAAGATTATCCCTGAGAACATTTTAAGTCAGCATTTTTCTTGTAAATGTAGGACCTTTTGGTATCTTTAACACACATTACTTTTACAGATGTGGATGAATGATGTGAAATATAACCAAGTGTTAAATCAGCCTTTAGTTCCACCTGGAGTAAATCCACAAGCTACCCTGCAGTATACAAAGACATTCAAACTAGCTGCACCTTTACCAGCTTTGAGAACACTTTAATGATCAATCATTATAAAACATATCTTATATATTATTCTGAAATGGACCAATCTGCACAATGACTACTTTTACTTGAGTAACATTTTGATGCTAATACTTTTCTACTTGAGTAATATCATGAATGTTTACTTGTAACAGAGTATTCCTACACTCTGGTACTGTTACTTTTACTTCAGTCCAAAATCTGAGTACTTCTTCCACCTCTGGTCGCAGTGCATTCTGGGAAACGGAGTTCTCTTCTGCCCGTCTAACCAGAAAACATAGAGTTAGCAGCTAACGGCTACAGGGAGGCGGAGGATCAGCTGTTTTCTAGGCAGATGCTGTAAGAAAGGAGCCACGCTTTCACAGTAAGTGAGTTTAAATAACATTTTCTGTAAGGTCTTGTTTGTTTTTATCGTATAAAATAGTGGTTTTAAGATCTTGTTTGTGAAGTTGCTAACCAGCGAGCTAACTAGCCTCTTGTTGCTAGCCAACCAAAGCTAACTACTTTTAATACTTCGGACACAAATAAAAGTTTGACATAAGTTAGAGACCTGTTATGATGCTCCCATGGAGGGTAATATTGTTTTAAACAAATGAGGGGGACGTGGAGTTAAAGTCTAACGTAAGATAGTGTCCGAACAAGGATTTAAATGATCGTTTTAGAGGATTTTTCGACGCTTTGATTTGTGGAGTGGAGGAATGCTGCTAACTTCACTTAGCTTCAACGGGAGTTTGTTTGATAACAAGATATCGCGTTATTTCATTGATTTAAACAAATCGAAAGGTTAGTGTACATTGATGTATTTACTATTAAACAAGCAGGGATTTCGTTTCTGTTTTTTGTGATTTGGGGTTAAACTCAAAAAGTGGCTCTAACAAGACTCCAGTTGTTTACACACACAGCAAGTTAAACTGGCTGTTGTGTGTTTTAATGATAACTAAGGTTTAAAGTGAGTAAAAAGAATCGGCAGGCTGGATGGTGTTGCACTCAAAACCCTTAATTTTTCCCCCGGCAGTGAGTGTGACTGAAGGCCATTAGCAAGACAAAGGTCGCCTCCATGGAGCCAGCACAGGAGTCTTTGTAGAGGGGGGGTGAGAGTGGTGGTGAGAAAAGAGCCAGATTCAGCATTTTTATGGACGAAACCTGAGACGGGGGAGTTTTTTTTTTTTTTTTTTTAAATTTTTTTTTTTTTTTTTGGTGGAGAGAGTCTTTTATTGATGATGGCGGATTTTGTTACACCGCGACACAGCGCGGTGATGGAGAGGCTCCGCCGGAGGATCGAGCACTTCCGGCAGCATCACAACAGCTGCGAGAGCCGCTACGACACCGCGACGCTGGAGCGGCTGGAGCACGAGCGCCAGCAGACCTTCAACCTGCACCAGAGATGTTTACAGGCGAAAGCGAAGCGGTCCAACAAGCACCGGCAGCCCCAGAGCAGTGCCGGGGAGCAGAGGGAGCAGCAGGCCGCTCAGAGGGACCAGGGGGCCGGCCAGAGGGTGCAGGGAGGAGCCGGGGGAGAGCACCAGGCCGCCGGGGAGAGTGGAGGCAGCGCGGCGGAGCAGAGCCGCAACAGCACGCTGATCGCGGTGAGTGAGAGATCGATACACACACACATGCATACACTACTAACACACTGCAAGCTGCTGCTGGAGCATCACTAACACACCGTTATGAAGCATTCATCTATACAACTAATATATATTAGGGAGATTAACCCATAGTAGAGAAATATCTTTAGTTCAAACAACAAATACAATATCAGAATCATGTTAATTGCTCATGCTAGGAATTTGTTTTGGTGTATAGTGGTGCATTCATAAACCCAGTAAGACCAAACCACAAGGTCATTTACCTAGAAATGTGCAGATTAATTCATAATAAAAGATACATTTTCTTTATCTTGTTTGATGGCATGTGAGGGAGTTTTGCAGTCGGTCTGTGACTGTGAGAACTTCCCACAGTAGGAGTAGCAGCACTGCAGTCAGCATGTCGTAGTGTCCCTGGGCAAGACACTTCTCACAGATTGCTTGTGGGGATTTCCCAGAGTATTGAATGTATGTTAGTCGCTTTGGATACAAGCATCTAACAAGGGACATGTGATGTTATGTAAAAACATGCAGAAAACCCAGTCGTACAAAAATACTATCCCCTTAAACATCCGGTGTGTGTGAGCTGAACACACTTTGATCCGACCCCTCAAACCGCTCTGTTTACACACAATAGTAATAGTTTATTCACTATTAAGGTTACAGTTTATCAGTTGTTTTGCACTGTTATTGATATGCATTGATCATAATATGAAATATCCATAAATGATGTCTCTTGATACCGATGATAGAAAGTGTTTTTTAGACAGTTTGAAAACAGGACGTTAGTGAAAAGATGTTAATCCTGTGTAGAGTTCAGCCACTCAGGATTACCTTCAGTTGACTAACTCTGTCTCTGAGAGGTGACTCAGCATCAACAGGAAGCCTCTCACAGCTGACTCATCACTTTTGAACCTGAATCCTAACTGTCAGGAAACAACACACTGGAGGCGGGGCTAAAACATCTCTGTGAGATGTGATTGGCTCCTGTCAGCAGTGATGTCATTAAAATACTATCAACAACACCAAATACTTTATATCAACGACTGATGTTATGATGACTTTTATGGCTTATTTAGTCCACACATAATCCACAATAGAAACTCAATTTGTTTCAGTAACGTGTCAAGTGCATGCCTTATTTTGTGTGAGGAAAAAGCAGGTAAAACAAAAGACAAAATACGAATTTAACGTAAAAAGTGTTGTTTCTGGCGTTGAATGTCTCCTAAATGAATTACCCATATCATATAATTAAAGGAAGCAGAGGTTAACATGACCCGACCGTCACTAACACTTAAACGGCCAAATACAGCCTTGGAAAACATGTGAAAATAGATATTAATTTAAAAAATATGTCACAAAAAGTCACATTATTTGATATCTAAAAATGGATAGTTAGATATTATTGCATTGGGAGCGATGTAGTGCTTCAACTAACGTGCATTATGGATTAATCTGCTGTTCATATTCTAGACATTGTTAAGAAATAAGTACTTTATTGATCCCAAGTTGGGAAATGTTTGTGTTGCAGCAGCATAAAAGACAAGGCCATGTACAATAGAGAAATTAATGAGTATTAAAAAAGTAGAAAATATACACGTTGAAATACCAATTTACAGTAAACAAAATATGAAGCAGGATATATATACTTACATTTGAATGCAAAAACATGAGAACTGTGAAACAAGGATTTAATTGCAAGAAATCCATCTTTAATCCTTGAAGCACGCCAGAAAGCATGCCTGCGATCAGCTGACGTAAACACTGGAGATATGTGAGATGTTTGTGGCCGAGCGAGAGCCTGAGTCAGTCTGAAGGTATTTATAATCTGTATTCTCTGTAATGTTAGATATGCAGCGTTGGCAGTTTCAGCCACAACAGACAACCCTCAGTATCTTCTGAGCAGAATCTCCTCGGTTCACCGCTCTGTACCTCAATGTTCTTTCTCTGTTAGAATGTGTCTATTATAAAACATCTTGTCCAAGGCTGTAGTTTGTAGTTCAGACGGTCGTGGTGTTTTAATGCAGTGTAAGAACACGTTTTTAGAGAGTACTTGTCCATGGGCAAGTGAGTTGGGCAATTTACTTTTTCACTTGTCCATAGCTATACTTTGTGCATGCTGCACCTATTTTAAATGTTATTAAATATCAACCTAAAGCATACAAGAATCTGGGTTACTGTCACTAAGGTAACATCTCATGTTTATTTGTTCATATTGCAAGAACATGCGATACAAGAATTATACACTAGTAGTAGTCGTAGCACAGTGTCAGTGTCTGGTTCCTCAACTTCTACCATCAAGGCACATCGAATGAATATCGGATATCAAATTAAGATAAAACAACTAAGTACTATTGATATAATTTTTTCTCCTCTGTGGGACGAGTGGACCATTTACATTTCCCACGGTTTTACGACACCGCTAACTAGGGGTGGGTACCGAGCCCCGGTATTAACGGGCCCCGGGGCTGAATTATTAAAGACCGTGGTACCGTTAAGCTCCGACGTTATCTGTATTTTTATCGGTACTGGAGACATTTAAAATATGTCATAAGTATTATTGCTACACAAACATTATATTGCAGTTTTAGTTTCGCCAACTCCGTTTCTAATCTCTCCCCCCCTGTGTGCGAGGGGGCGGGGCAGTTACACACACGCAGCTGCTACATGCAGCAACACACACACACACACACACACACACACACCACACAACACACACCACACACACACACACACACACACACACACACACACACGGAGGAGATGGCGGAGAGAAGTGCTCCGAGGTGTGGTTAAACTTCCCGTCTCGATGTGGACAATGCTCGTTACCAAAAGTGCAAAAGAGTTTAGTATCTAAGGGCGGGAACACGAGCGATTTGTCTAAACATTTAGCAAAAACCTCCACATTCAGACGGAGAAATGCAGCGGGTTTCCTCTGTCTCTCTAGCAGCTCTGTAGCCACATCCAGACGGAGAAATGCACCGGGTTCCTCTGTCTCTCTAGTAGCTCTGTAGCCACATCCAGACGGAGAAATGCACCGGGTTCCTCTGTCTCTCTAGTAGCTCTGTAGCCACATCCAGACGGAGAAATGCACCGGGTTCCACTGTCTCTCTAGTAGCTCTGTAGCCACATTCAGACGGAGAAATGCACCGGGTTCCTCTGTCTCTCTAGTAGCTCTGTAGCCACATCCAGACGGAGAAATGCACCGGGTTCCTCTGTCTCTCTAGTAGCTCTGTAGCCACATCCAGACGGAGAAATGCACCGGGTTCCACTGTCTCTCTAGTAGCTCTGTAGCCCCATCCAGACGGAGAAATGCACCGGTTCCACTGTCTCTCTAGTAGCTCTGTAGCCCCGTCCACGAGGAACGTTTTCCACGTCAGGTGTTCTGTATGCTAGCAGCAACACAGGGAGTTAACTCAATGATACAAACATGGGTTCATGATTAGAGGTCACTGAGTTATTTAGTTTGTTAAAGTTTCAGCTATTCTGTTTCCAGTTCTGTCATCACATTATTTAATACCATTTGTTAAAACATTGTTGTTTCTTTTGATGTGAAATATTATGTATTTAATTTAAATAAAGTTTAAAATAAAATCAATTTGTTTAGTTAGTTTACCTCATTTCTTTCCTCCAAAAGAACCGATAAGAATACCGTTAAAAGACCGGATCGATAAGCGGTATCGATAAAAGTAGTAGTACCGTCGCATCAATTAGTGGACTGTCGGGAGATCCAAGAAATATAAAACACATTGTTATCATTACTACAGATCAGCAGTAGTAACACACAGCACTGCTATTAATGAGAGGATAAGAACAGTATGTTTCACTCATAGTTCTGTTCTATCGATTAGGAACAGAAGTTGCTTAAAATTACAGAACCACTTAATTTGTTGAACTTTTTGGTAGTAGTTTCCTCAGAGAAGTGATGAAGAACATAACATTGTTAAACTACTAAGAGAGGTATCAGTAGAAGACGTCAACTACTCCATTTCCCAATGCCACTGCATTACTCAGGGCTTTGTGGCCCCCCTGCCGTTACTATTTTAGTTCTGTCCGAATGTAAAGTGAGAATAATTATAACTTAGTATCCCACAATGCATCGACAAAACAAAGAAAATCTTAGACCGTCACTAACCAGTCAATATTTCCCATCATGCATTGCGCTGAAACGCCTCCATTGGACTCCTTTGTTTACTTCCAGAACATAGTGACATCACTGTGTAACACTCACGCTTCTATTGGCTAAAGCTCCAACACATTGTACTGACATGATAAGGGGCGGGACATCTGATATACACCTGAACATCAGCAGGAGAGGACTCTTTAAAGTAGAGACACTACATACTGATATACACCTGACATCAGCAGGAGAGGACTCTTTAAAGTAGAGACGCTACATACTGATATACACCTGGACATCAGCAGGAGAGGACTCTTTAAAGTAGAGACACTACATACTGATATACAGCTGAACATCAGCAGGAGAGGACTCTTTAAAGTAGACACACTACATACTGATATACACCTGAACATCAGCAGGAGAGGACTCTTTAAAGTAGAGACGCTACATACTGATATACACCTGAACATCAGCAGGAGAGGACTCTTTAAAGTAGAGACACTACATACTGATATACACCTGAACATCAGCAGGAGAGGACTCTTTAAAGTAGAGACACTACATACTGATATACACCTGAACATCAGCAGAGAGGACTCTTTAAAGTAGAGACACTACATACTGATATACACCTGAACATCAGCAGGAGAGGACTCTTTAAAGTAGAGACACTACATACTGATGTACACCTGAACATCAGCAGGAGAGGGACTCTTTAAAGTAGAGACACTGCATACTGATATACACCTGAACATCAGCAGGAGAGGACTCTTTAAAGTAGAGACACTACATACTGATATACACCTGAACATCAGCAGGAGAGGACTCTTTAAAGTAGAGAACTACATACTGATATACACCTGAACATCAGCAGGAGAGGACTCTTTAAAGTAGAGACACTACATACTGATATATACCTGAACATCAGCAGGAGAGGACTCTTTAAATGTGATGGAGGCTGTGTGGAGAGAGTCTCAGTGTTCAAATTCCTGGGCGTTCACCTGTCCTGGAGGACCTGTCCTGGAGGACCTGTCCTGGAGGACCAAGAAGGCACAGCAGACTCTACTTCCTGAGAATACTCAGGAATTACCACCTCAGACAGGACCTGCTTGTGTCCTTTTACCGCTGCGCCGTGGAGAGCATCCTCACCTACTGCATCTGCGTGTGGTTCCTCAGCTGCACAGCCGCAGAGAGGGGTGCGCTCCAAAGGGTCGTCAACTCGGCCCAGAAGATCATCGGGTGCCTCTCCCGTCCTGGAGGTGCTGTACAGCCCTCGTTGCCTTAAGAAGGCAGTCAAGATCCTCAAGGACCCACACCACCCGGGTAACGAGCACTTTGTATGGCTGCGCTCAGGCAGGCGCTTCTGTACCATGTCTTCCCGGACAAACAGACTCAAGTGTAGTTTCTTTCCCAGGGCCATATGTGCGCTAAACGTTGCTAATATTTAATTGATCACGTCTTCCGTGCAATACGAGGGGAATCGTGTAAGTTATTATTTATTTATGTACATTTCCCTATCATGTCTATTTAAGTCCCATTTCTTGTTTTTATATTGTCTTGTTGTTTTCATATTGTCTTGTTGTTGCGCGTTGGCACCTTGAGCTCACATTGTAATTTCGTTAATTAAAGATCTTATCTTAAAGTAGAGACAATTTACATTTTGAAGATGAGCTCACTGAAGGTTTTTCTACAGTGAAGTCCCTGGTAGGTGAGGAAGGAATGATTTCAGGGCCGTGTGTGTGTGTGTGTGTGTGGTGTGTGTGTGTGTGTGTGTGTGTGTGTGTGTGTGTGTGTGTGTGTGTGTGTGTGTGTGTGTGTGTGTGTGTGTGTGTGTGTGTGTGTGTTGTGTGTGTGTGTGTGTTGTGTGTGTGTGTGTGTGTGTGTGTGTGTGTGTGTGTGTGTGTGTGTGTGTGTGTGTGTGTGTGGTGTGTGTGTGTGTGTGTGTGTGTGTGTGTGTGCCAAAGGCCATACATGTTACTCAGGG
>JAAKFY010000022.1:39134663-39159663 GCA_011823955.1 Dissostichus mawsoni
GAGGTCATTACAACACACACACACAGGTGAGACACACAGAGGTCATTACAACACACACACACACACACACACACACACACACACAGGTGATGAGACACACAGAGGTCATTACAACACACACATACAGGTGAGATACACAGAGGTCATTACAACACACACACACACACACACACACACACACACACACACACACACACACACACCACACACACACACACACACACACACACACACAACACACACCACACACACACACACACACACACACACACACACACACACACACACACACACACACACACACACACACCACACACACACACACACACACACACACACACACACACAACACACACACACACACACAGAGGTCATTACAGAGAAACACCGGGAGAAACACTTACAAGAAATACATACAAAAATATGTCTAAAATAAATCAGAATAGTGCTTTTTAATGAATAAAGAGGTCAGAGGTCGTTAATAGAAACACTTCAATACATAAATAAAAAATGTGTCTAAAAAATAAGTCAAATATGGCGATGAAATAAACAAATCCTAAAAAAAAGAAATGAAGCAATCAGCATATAACTACCTGTAAATATAATTAAGGTTAAGTAGAAAAAAAGAATAGCAATACTGACTAATTTATATATGGATGATATATATTAAGTGATGAGTTAAATCATAGTCGTTTATATTTATTTAATAATGCATTTATTCTCATTTATCAATAAAAAAAAGGCAAGCAATAATAAAATAGATCATAATTGTAAAGAGTGTGAGCAAGAAACTAAAGTACCATCTGACATATTTGTTAGTAATTGTATTTGTTTAAAGACCCCTTTTTTTCTTAGTGTTGTCATGTGCTTGTGGGTTATCTGGGGGTCCTGAGAAACACAGCTGTTTGATGGAGTTTCTATTTGAGAGTCCTGTGTTTAGCCTGCAGACCATAATAGCTGCAGATTACATAAGGAGAACACAAAGAGACCTCAGAGCGTCAGCAGATCTGTGACCATCAGCTGATCCTACAACTACCATACCAGAGAACATCACATGATATATCCACCTTTATTAATCACATGATATCTACACTGTTAGTCTGAGGGAGGAGGAGTGAACAGGTGAGACTTTCTCACATTGCACCTGTATGAGATGACCCGTGCTCACCGCGTTAGAAACCTTTCTCTTCCTCAATATCAAGCCACACGTATTGCTTTACTCCGGCTGTGAGTGTGTGTGCTCAGGATGAGTTTCGCTTGTTCTCTCTGTATCGCCGACCCGGAAACCTGTCCGCTCCTCGCAGCAGCGAGCCTCGCAACGTCCCGACCAATCAGAGCACAGTGGGCTCACAGGGAGGGGGGGGCAGGAGCTCCAACAAGCCGTGTAGGACAGAGAGTGAATACACAGACTATACAGAGAGGCTGTGAGAAACCAATGTGAGTTTGGAACATTGAACAATGTGAATCTATTCTAGTAGAACTCAACAATGGAACTATGATCAGTAGAAATGGCCATGACATGGGACCTTTAAATAAACTAAACGCTTATGTTATTTATCCCTTTCATGTTTCAGTGTCTGACTTGTTTATTTTCTGCAGATTTGACTCGGATAACGACTGACTTCATTTGAAGTTGTGAGTTTAGTGTTTTTGACCCTAAGAAACACTGATGCATTAATCAGTAACAATCCACAGCTCCTCTCTGCTCCAGAGGATTACAACAAATATATACCACCCCCCCCCCCCGGTCAGGCAGCACACCCCCCCCCCCCCCCCCGGCCAGGCAGCACCCCCCCCGGTCAGGCAGCACCACCCCCCCCCCCCGGTCAGGCAGCACCCCCCAAAGCAGTAAACCTACAAAGAGACACAAAAAAACTACAAAGACACACAAAGAAACTACAAAGAGACACAAGAAACTACAAAGAGACACAACAAGACATGAAGAAACTACAAAGAGACACAAAGAAACTACACAAAGAGACACCACAAGACATGAAGAAACTACAAAGAGACACAACAAGACACGAAGAAACTACAAAGAGACACAACAAGACATTAAGAAACTACAAAGAGACACAACAAGACATGAAGAAACTACAAAGAGACACAACAAGACACGAAGAAACTACAAAGAGACACCACAAGACATGAAGAAACTACAAAGAGACACAACAAGACACAAAGAAACTCCAAAGAGACACCACAAGACATGAAGAAACTACAAAGAGACACAACAAGACATTAAGAAACTACAAAGAGACACAACAAGACATGAAGAAACTACAAAGAGACACAACAAGACACGAAGAAACTACAAAGAGACACCACAAGACATGAAGAAACTACAAAGAGACACAACAAGACATTAAGAAACTACAAAGAGACACAACAAGACATGAAAGAAACTACAAAGAGACACAACAAGACACGAAGAAACTACAAAGAGACACCACAAGACATGAAGAAACTACAAAGAGACACAACAAGACACAAAGAAACTCCAAAGAGACACACAAGACATGAAGAAACTACAAAGAGACACCACAAGACATGAAGAAACTACAAAGAGACACCACAAGACATGAAGAAACTACAAAGAGACACCACAAGACATGAAGAAACTACAAAGAGACACAACAAGACACAAAGAAACTCCAAAGAGACACCACAAGACATGAAGAAACTACAAAGACACCACAAGACATGAAGAAACTACAAAGAGACACCACAAGACAGGAAGAAACTACAAAGAGACACCACAAGACACAAAGAAACTACAAAGAGACACCACAAGACAGGAAGAAACTACAAAAGAGACACCACAAGACAGGAAGAAACTACAAAGAGACACAACAAGACAGGAAGAAACTACAAAGAGACACCACAAGACACAAAGAAACTACAAAGAGACACCACAAGACAGGAAGAAACTACAAAGAGACACCACAAGACACAAAGAAACTACAAAGAGACACCACAAGACAGGAAGAAACTACAAAGAGACACCACAAGACATGAAGAAACTACAAAGAGACACCACAAGACAGGAAGAAACTACAAAGAGACACAACAAGACATTAAGAAACTCCAAAGAGACACAACAAGACATTAAGAAACTCCAAAGAGACACAACAAGACATGAAGAAACTACAAAGAGACACAACAAGACATTAAGAAACTACAAAGAGACACAACAAGACATTAAGAAACTACAAAGAGACACAACAAGACCACACACAGACAAAGAAACTACAAAGTTGAATCTAATGTGATCTAATAGTTGGAGTGAACTTAAACCTATGATTCATTAAAAACACATCAATGTATTAGAAGAGGCTAACTTCTTTCAAATAGACTCACTGCCCTGATACAGAATAACAGAGCAAACACTGAGCTGCTTCCTCTATCAGAGCATCCCCCACAATGCACCAGTTTCAGAGTGACTGTGCTCTGAAGAATGCAGAGAATTTCCTGATGATCTGCAGCAGAGCATCAGGAGAGAGAGAGCTGCTCAGAGGCGTCTCACTTACTGTAAACACTGACATTTATACATTCAGACAATTCATAACAATACTTATATTATTAGCGCTCCTTACAAATACACATATCATACATATACATACATATCATACATACATGTAACGGTCATGTACTGTGGACAATACCCACAGGAGCAAGTTCAGGTGAAGTGCCCAAGGACACAAGTGCCCAAGGACACAACGGCTTTACAGACGCAGCGGCGGCGGGTTTCGCCCCCTTGATCTGATAATCAATGCACAGCGCACTGCGAGAATGGACGTGGGAAGGGGGGGGGGGGGGTGCTGAGGGGGCTGCAGCACCCCCATCTGCCAGGCTCCACTAACGAGGCGTTCTGGGGCAGCACAGACAGGTCTTCTCTGTGTTAGAGGTGTACTCCCTACAGGGTGCACTTTGAGGGTTTGTGACTGCAGACCGTTCACATGCAGAGAAACCTTCAGAACACGGGGACGGGTCAGAACACGGGGACGGGTCAGACCACGGGGACGGGTCAGACCACGGGGACGGGTCAGAACACGGGGACGGGTCAGACCACGGGGACGGGTCAGAACACGGGGATGGGTCAGACCACGGGGACGGGTCAGAACACGGGGACGGGTCAGACCACGGGGACGGGTCAGAACACGGGGACGGGTCAGAACACGGGGACGGGTCAGAACACGGGGACGGGTCAGAACACGGGGACGGGTCAGAACCGGAGAAGCATGACATGGGACCTTAAGAACATATTAATGCTTTCTGTTCTGTAGTTTCTTGGTATTTGTTTTATTTTTCTTCATTGTATGGAATATCTTTGAAAAGTGACTTTATACATTAAATGCATCATTATTATGAAAGTGAATATTTTGGGGGTTTGACGGACAAATCAAGGGGTTATTGGCCTCTAGTTTGACATGTTTTACCATTTAACTAGAGTTATAGACTTTATTTACTATAACTATTGTTTTTTTAGACCATTTTCACAAAAGATATTCATCAAATATCTAGGTTTATAGACCATTTTCACAATGAATCCATGTGTTATAGATCAAATGATCGATCTAAAAGGAATCAGAAACATACCTTTAAAATAAATGAATCATCATTTGCTGCTGTAACAGTAACGGGGCTCGACATTACAAATGGCCCGCTGGCCCAGAAGCACTGTTTAGACCCCCGGGCCAGCGTGACGTACGTTCAGCTCGCCCGCTCGGGCCACTGGAAATATTGCCGGCCAAGCGCCGGGCAAAAAACAGTCTTCAAATAAAAGAAAGTCACCGGAGGAGTTAAAGGAGAGTGACAGGGAGAAGAGAAGAAGTATTGGCTTCAGGGAAATGTCCCAGACGTTTAGGAGGATGAAGGTTCTACTCTAACACATAGCCATTACAGTCTAACTCCTGAGGACAGGAAGGCAGAAAGCGCATTATCAAAAGAATAATACTCATAGCAGAAATGTCACCCTCCTTTTTTCTTTATAATAATTTTAATAAACCAAATATGAACAATTGAGGAAAATGAGGAAGAACTGATGATTCAAATGCTGTAGTTCAAGCAGTAATGTAGTTTGTGCATAAATGACTACTTCATTATTAGAGTCGAGTGCTCTTGGGCCAGTGGTTACAACGGGGGGGGGGGGCCGGAGACAATGAACATCTACTTACCCTTAATGTCTACCCCTGAGTAACATGTATGGCCTTTGACACACACACACACACACACACACACACCCACACACACACACCACAACACACACACACACACACACACACCACACACACACACACACAACCAACACACACACACACACACACAACACACACACAACAACACAACACACACACACACACACACACACACACACACACACACAACACACACACACACACACCACACAAACACACCCACAAACACACACACACACACAACACACACACACACACAACACACACAAACACCACACACAACAACACACACACACACACACAACACACACACACACACGGCCCTGAAATCATTCCTTCCTCACACTACCAGGGACTTCACTGTACAAAAACCTTCAGTGAGCTCATCTTTAAAGATAAGATCTTTAATTAACGAAATTACAATGTGAACTCAAGGTGCCAACGCGCAACAACAAGACAATATGAAAACAACAAGACAATATAAAAACAAGAAATGGGACTTAAATAGACATGATAGGGAATATGTACATAAATAAATAATAAATTACACGATTCCCCTCGTATTGCACGGAAGACGTGATCAATTAAATATTAGCAACGTTTAGCGCACATATGGCCCTGGGAATGAAACTACACTTGAGTCTGTTTGTCCGGGAAGACATGGTACAGAAGCGCCTGCCTGAGCGCAGCCGTACAAAGTGCTCGTTACCGGGTGGTGTGGGTCCTTGAGGATCTTGACTGCCTTCTTAAGGCAACGAGAGCTGTACAGCACCTCAGGGACGGAGAGGGCACCCGATGATCTTCTGGGCCGAGTTGACGACCCTTTGGAGCGCACCCCTCTCTGCGGCTGTGCAGCTGAGGAACCACACGCAGATGCAGTAGGTGAGGATGCTCTCCACGGCGCAGCGGTAAAAGGACACAAGCAGGTCCTGTCTGAGGTGGTAATTCCTGAGTATTCTCAGGAAGTAGAGTCTGCTGTGCCTTCTTGGTCCTCCAGGACAGGTCCTCCAGGACAGGTCCTCCAGGACAGGTGAACGCCCGGGAATTTGAACACTGAGACTCTCTCCACACAGCCTCCATCACATTTAAAGAGTCCTCTCCTGCTGATGTTCAGGATATATCAGTAGTAGTGTATACTTTAAAGAGTCCTCTCCTGATGATGTTCAGGTGTATATCAGTATGTAGTGTCTCTACTTTAAAGAGTCCTCTCCTGCTGATGTTCAGGTGTATCAGTATGTAGTGTCTCTACTTTAAAGAGTCCTCTCCTGCTGATGTTCAGGTGTATATCAGTATGTAGTGTCTCTACTTATAAAGAGTCCCTTCCTGCTGATGTTCAGGTGTACATCAGTATGTAGTGTCTCTACTTTAAAGAGTCCTCTCCTGCTGATGTTCAGTGTATATCAGTATGTAGTGTCTCTACTTTAAAGAGTCCCTCTCCTGCTGATGTTCAGGTGTATCAGTATGTAGTGTCTCTACTTTAAAGAGTCCTCTCCTGCTGATGTTCAGGTGTATATCAGTATGTAGTGTCTCTACTTAAAGAGTCCTCTCCTGCTGATGTTCAGGTGTATATCAGTATGTAGGTTCTCTACTTTAAAGAGTCCTCTCCTGCTGATGTTCAGGTGTATATCAGATGTAGTGTCTCTACTTTAAAGAGTCCTCTCCTGCTGATGTTCAGGTGTATTCAGTATAGTAGTGTCTCTACTTTAAAGAGTCCTCTCCTGCTGATGTTCAGGTGTATATCAGTATGTAGTGTCTCTACTTTAAAGAGTCCTCTCCTGCTGATGTCCAGGTGTATATCAGTATGTAGTGTCTCAACTTTAAAGAGTCCTCTCCTGCTGATGTTCAGGTGTATATCAGTATGTAGTGTCTCTACTTTAAAGAGTCCTCTCCTGCTGATGTTCAGGTGTATATCAGATGTCCCGCCCTTATCATGTCAGTACAATGTGTTGGAGCTTTAGCCAATAGAAGCGTGAGTGTTACACAGTGATGTCACTATGTTCTGGAAGTAAACAAAGGAGTCCAATGGAGGCGTTTCAGCGCACAATGCATGATGGGAAATATTGCCTGGTTAGTGACGGTCTAAGATTTTCTTTGTTTTGTCGATGCATTGTGGGATACTAAGTTATAATTATTCTCACTTTACATTCGGACAGAACTACAAAATAGTAACGGCAGGGGGGCCACAAAGCCCTGAGTAATGCAGTGGCATTCTGGGAAATGGAGTCCTTGACGTCTTCTACTGATACCTCTCTTAGTAGTTTAACAATGTTATGTTCTTCATCACTTCTCTGAGGAAACTACTACCAAAAAGTTCAACAAATTAAGTGGTTCTGTAATTTTAAGCAACTTCTGTTCCTAATCGATAGAACAGAACTATGAGTGAAACATACTGTTCTTATCCTCTCATTAATAGCAGTGCTGTGTGTTACTACTACTGATCTGTAGTAATGATAACAATGTGTTTTATATTTCTTGGATCTCCGACAGTCCACTAATTGATGCGACGGTACTACTACTTTTATCGATACCGCTTATCGATCCGGTCTTTTAACGGTATTCTTATCGGTTCTTTTGGAGGAAAGAAATGAGGTAAACTAACAAACAAATTGATTTTTATTTTAAACTTTATTTAAATTAAATACATAATATTTCACATCAAAAGAAACAACAATGTTTTAACAAATGGTATTAAATAATGTGATGACAGAACTGGAAACAGAATAGCTGAAACTTTAACAAACTAAACAACTCAGTGACCTCTAATCATGAACCCATGTTTGTATCATTGAGTTAACTCCCTGTGTTGCTGCTAGCATACATAACACTGACGTGGAAACGTACTCGTGGACGGGCTACAGAGCTACTAGAGAGACAGTGGAACCCGGTGCATTCTCCGTCTGGATGTGGCTACAGAGCTACTAGAGAGACAGAGGAACCCGGTGCATTTCTCCGTCTGGATGTGGCTACAGAGCTACTAGAGAGACAGAGGAACCCGGTGCATTTCTCCGTCTGGATGTGGCTACAGAGCTACTAGAGAGACAGAGGAACCCGGTGCATTTCTCCGTCTGGATGTGGCTACAGAGCTACTAGAGAGACAGAGGAACCCGGTGCATTTCTCCGTCTGGATGTGGCTACAGAGCTACTAGAGAGACAGAGGAACCGGTGCATTTCTCCGTCTGGAGTGGCTACAGAGCTACTAGAGAGAGACAGAGGAACCCGGTGCATTTCTCCATCTGGATGGGGCTACAGAGCTGCTAGAGAGACAGAGGAACCGGTGCATTCCTCCGTCTGGATGGGCTACAGAGCTACTAGAGAGACAGAGGAACCCGGTGCATTTCTCCGTCTGGATGTGGCTACAGCGCTAGAGAGACAGAGGAACCCGGTGCATTTCTCCATCTGGATGGGGCTACAGAGCGCTAGAGAGACAGTGGAACCCGGTGCATTCCTCCGTCTGGATGGGCTACAGAGCTACTAGAGAGACAGAGGAACCCGGTGCATTTCCGTCTGGATGGGGCTACAGAGCTGCTAGAGAGACAGAGGAACCCGGTGCATTTCTCCATCTGGATGGGGCTACAGAGCTACTAGAGAGACAGAGGAACCCGGTGCATTTCTCGTCTGGATGGGGCTACAGAGCTGCTAGAGAGACAGAGGAACCCGGTGCATTCTCCGTCTGAATGTGGAGGTTTTGCTAAATGTTTAGACAAATCGCTCGTGTTCCCGCCCTTAGATACTAAACTCTTATTGCACTTTTGGCAACGAGCATTGTCCACATCGAGACGGAAGTTTAACACACACCTCGGAGCATCTCTCCGCCATCTCCTCCGTGTGTGTGTGTGTGTGTGTGTGTGTGTGTGTGTGTGTGTGGTGTGTGTGTGTTGCTGCATGTAGCAGCTGCGTGTGTGTAAACTGCCCCGCCCCCTCGCACACAGGCGGGGGAGAGATTAGAAACGGAGTTGGCGAAACTAAAACTGCAATATAATGTTTGTGTAGCAATAATACTTATGACATATTTTAAATGTCTCCAGTACCGATAAAAATACAGATAACGTCGGAGCTTAACGGTACCACGGTCTTTAATAATTCAGACCCGGGGCCCGTTAATACGGGGCTCGGTACCCACCCTAGTTAGCGGTGTCGTAAAAAACCGTGGGAAATGTAAATGGTCCACTCGTCCCACAGAGGAGAAAAATTATATCAATAGTACTTAGTTGTTTTATCTAATTTGATATCGTATTCATTCGATGTGCCTTGATGGTAGAAGTTGAGGAACCAGACACTGACACTGTGCTACGACTACTACTAGTGTATAATTCTTGTATCGCATGTTCTTGCCAAATATGAACAAATAAACAATGAGATGTTACTTAGTGACAGTAACCCAGATTCTTGTATGCTTTAGGTTGATATTTAATAACATTTAAAATAGGTGCAGCATGCACAAAGTATAGCTATGGACAAGTGAAAAAAGTAAATTGCCCAACTCACTTGCCCATGGACAAGTACTCTAAAAACGTGTTCTTACACTGCATTAAAACACCACGACCGTCTGAACTACAAACTACAGCCTTGGACAAGATGTTTTATAATAGACACATTCTAACAGAGAAAGAACATTGAGGTACAGAGCGGTGAACCGAGGAGATTCTGCTCAGAAGATACTGAGGGTTTTGTTGTGGCTGAAACTGCCAACGCTGCATCTAACATTACAGAGAATACAGATTATAAATACCTTCAGACTGACTCAGGCTCTCGCTCGGCACAAACATCTCACATATCTCCAGTGTTTACGTCAGATAGCAGGCATGCTTTCTGGCGTGCTTCAAGGATTAAAGATGGATTTCTTGCAATTAAATCCTTGTTTCACAGTTCTCATGTTTTGCATTCAAATGTAAGTATATAATATATCCTGCTTCATATTTGTTTACTGTAAATTGGTATTTCAACGTGTATATTTTCTACTTTTTTAATACTCATTAATTTCTCTATTGTACATGGCCTTGTCTTTTATGCTGCTGCAACACAAACATTTCCCAACTTGGGATCAATAAAGTACTTATTTCTTAACAATGTCTAGAATATGAACAGCAGATTAATCCATAACACGTTAGTTGAAGCACTACATCGCTCCCAATGCAATATCTACTATCCATTTAGATATCAAATAATGTGACTTTTTGTGACATATTTTTTAAATTAATATCTATTCTCACATGTTTTCCAAGGCTGTATTTGGCCGTTTAAGTGTTAGTGACGGTCGGGTCATGTTAACTCTGCTTCCTTTAATTATATGATATGGGTAATTCATTAGGAGACATTCAAACAGAAACAACACTTTTTACGTTAAATTCGTATTTTGTCTTTTGTTTTACCTGCTTTTTCCTCACACAAAATAAGGCATGCACTTGACACGTTACTGAAACAAATTGAGTTTCTATTGTGGATTATGTGTGGACTAAATAAGCCATAAAAGTCATCATAACATCAGTCGTTGATATAAAGTATTTGGTGTTGTTGATAGTATTTTAATGACATCACTGCTGACAGGAGCCAATCACATCTCACAGAGATGTTTTAGCCCCGCCTCCAGTGTGTTGTTTCCTGACAGTTAGGATTCAGGTTCAAAAGTGATGAGTCAGCTGTGAGAGGCTTCCTGTTGATGCTGAGTCACCTCTCAGAGACAGAGTTAGTCAACTGAAGGTAATCCTGAGTGGCTGAACTCTACACAGGATTAACATCTTTCACTAACGTCCTGTTTTCAAACTGTCTAAAAAACACTTTCTATCATCGGGTATCAAGAGACATCATTTATGGATATTTCATATTATGATCAATGCATATCAATAACAGTGCAAAACAACTGATAAACTGTAACCTAATAGTGAATAAACTATTACTATTGTGTGTAAACAGAGCGGTTTGGGGTCGGATCAAAGTGTGTTCAGCTCACACACACCGGATGTTTAAGGGGATAGTATTTTTGGTACGACTGGGTTTTCTGCATGTTTTTACATAACATCACATGTCCCTTGTTAGATGCTTGTATCCAAAGCGACTAACATACATTCAATACTCTGGGAAATCCCCACAAGCAATCTGTGAGAAGTGTCTTGCCCAGGGACACTACGACATGCTGACTGCAGTGCTGCTACTCCTACTGTGGAAGTTCTCACAGTCACAGACCGACTGCAAAACTCCCTCACATGCCATCAAACAAGATAAAGAAAATGTATCTTTTATTATGAATTAATCTGCACATTTCTAGGTAAATGACCTTGTGGTTTGGTCTTACTGGGTTTATGAATGCACCACTATACACCAAAACAAATTCCTAGCATGAGCAATTAACATGATTCTGATATTGTATTTGTTGTTTGAACTAAAGATATTTCTCTACTATGGGTTAATCTCCCTAATATATATTAGTTGTATAGATGAATGCTTCATAACGGTGTGTTAGTGATGCTCCAGCAGCAGCTTGCAGTGTGTTAGTAGTGTATGCATGTGTGTGTGTATCGATCTCTCACTCACCGCGATCAGCGTGCTGTTGCGGCTCTGCTCCGCCGCGCTGCCTCCACTCTCCCCGGCGGCCTGGTGCTCTCCCCGGCTCCTCCCTGCACCCTCTGGCCGGCCCCCTGGTCCCTCTGAGCGGCCTGCTGCTCCCTCTGCTCCCCGGCACTGCTCTGGGGCTGCCGGTGCTTGTTGGACCGCTTCGCTTTCGCCTGTAAACATCTCGGTGCAGGTTGAAGGTCTGCTGGCGCTCGTGCTCCAGCCGCTCCAGCGTCGCGGTGTCGTAGCGGCTCTCGCAGCTGTTGTGATGCTGCCGGAAGTGCTCGATCCTCCGGCGGAGCCTCTCCATCACCGCGCTGTGTCGCGGTGTAACAAAATCCGCCATCATCAATAAAAGACTCTCTCCACCAAAAAAAAAAAAAAAATTTAAAAAAAAAAAAAAAAAAACTCCCCCGTCTCAGGTTTCGTCCATAAAATGCTGAATCTGGCTCTTTTCTCACCACCACTCTCACCCCCCCTCTACAAAGACTCCTGTGCTGGCTCCATGGAGGCGACCTTTGTCTTGCTAATGGCCTTCAGTCACACTCACTGCCGGGGAGGAAAATTAAGGTTTTGAGTGCAACACCATCCAGCCTGCCGATTCTTTTTAACTCACTTTAAACCTTAGTTATCATTAAAACACACAACAGCCAGTTTAACTTGCTGTGTGTGTAAACAACTGGAGTCTTGTTAGAGCCACTTTTTGAGTTTAACCCCAAATCACAAAACAGAAACGAAATCCCTGCTTGTTTAATAGTAAATACATCAATGTACACTAACCTTTCGATTTGTTTAAATCAATGAAATAACGCGATATCTTGTTATCAAACAAACTCCCGTTGAAGCTAAGTGAAGTTAGCAGCATTCCTCCACTCCACAAATCAAAGCGTCGAAAAATCCTCTAAAACGATCATTTAAATCCTTGTTCGGACACTATCTTACGTTAGACTTTAACTCCACGTCCCCCTCATTTGTTTAAAACAATATTACCCTCCATGGGAGCATCATAACAGGTCTCTAACTTATGTCAACTTTTATTTGTGTCCGAAGTATTAAAAGTAGTTAGCTTTGGTTGGCTAGCAACAAGAGGCTAGTTAGCTCGCTGGTTAGCAACTTCACAAACAAGATCTTAAAACCACTATTTTATACGATAAAAACAAACAAGACCTTACAGAAAATGTTATTTAAACTCACTTACTGTGAAAGCGTGGCTCCTTTCTTACAGCATCTGCCTAGAAAACAGCTGATCCTCCGCCTCCCTGTAGCCGTTAGCTGCTAACTCTATGTTTTCTGGTTAGACGGGCAGAGAGAACTCCGTTTCCCAGAATGCACTGCGACCAGAGGTGGAAGAAGTACTCAGATTTTGGACTGAAGTAAAAGTAACAGTACCAGAGTGTAGGAATACTCTGTTACAAGTAAACATTCATGATATTACTCAAGTAGAAAAGTATTAGCATCAAAATGTTACTCAAGTAAAAGTAGTCATTGTGCAGATTGGTCCATTTCAGAATAATATATAAGATATGTTTTATAATGATTGATCATTAAAGTGTTCTCAAAGCTGGTAAAGGTGCAGCTAGTTTGAATGACTTTGTATACTGCAGGGTAGCTTGTGGATTTACTCCAGGTGGAACTAAAGGCTGATTTAACACTTGGTTATATTTCACATCATTCATCCACATCTGTAAAAGTAATGTGTGTTAAAGATACCAAAAGGTCCTACATTTACAAGAAAAATGCTGACTTAAAATGTTCTCAGGGATAATCTTGTTATGATAAAATTCCTCATAAACAACAGTCATCAGAATAGAGCATCATACTTTAAATACAGTGGAGTAAAAGTACAATATTTACCTCTGAATTGTAGTGGGGTAGAAGAACTACAAAGTCCCCAAAAATGGTAAGTAAAGTACAAGTATCTCAAAATTGTCCTTGAGTACAGTACTCGAGTAAATCTACCTAGTTACTTGTCCGATTTGACCAATCAGAACGGAGCATTCCACTAAGTAATATTTAGTTACTTTCTCTGTAGAAAAATGCTAACATTAGCTCAGTTAGCACAGCCTGAAAACGTCTAAATAAAGCATCATACTTTATATGTATTCCTCCACACGGTCCCGGATATTCCTCCCCGCCCAAATCGGGGTCTGTACGCGCAGTTCGGAGCGGATTAGTCGGTTTAAAACGGGCTAAACTGCGTCCCTTCTGTTTCTGTCTCTATTGTTATCCAGCGGACAGGCAGGGCTTCTCCGCCATCTTGGTAACTTTCTCTTTTTTTTTTTCCATCAGAGACAGGAGAGGAATGTCCCTGAGCCCGCCCCCACCGGTGATTGACAGCACAGACGGCCAATAGAGAGCGAGGGAACGCGGTGATGTGAACGGGGAGAAATGAATGAGTAAATATATAACTGACAAAACAAATACTAATAATATATTTAGCTTAACCATTCCTACATTTAAAAACGAAAATTCTGAATGTAAATATACTCAGAGATTTTTTGGGTTATTTTAATATATTTGTGATTTGTTTTCTTTCGTAAAACTTACCACAGTTTATCCAAAATAAAAAGCTAATTCTTATTTCTTTCTCTTGAATTGTAATCACTTTAATCTCACGGTTCCTCTCAGAGAGAAAAGGTTTTTACATTTAAAATACACATTTGGACACTACTATGTCCGGCAGTGGCTCAGTCAGTAGGGGCTTGGACTGTGAGCCGTAGGGTCGCCGGTTCAAGTCCCCGAACAGACCTAAGTATGGAGTGTGGACTGCTACTTGGAGAGGTCCCAGTTCACCTCCTGGGCCCTGCCGTGGTGCCCTTGAGCAAGGCACCGGACATCCCCCCTCACTCCCATTGCTCCCGGGCGCTGTACAATAGCTGCCCACTGCTCCTAGTACTAGACTCCTGGTGCTAGACTCCTGGTGCTAGACTCCTAGTACTAGACTCCTGTGCTAGACTCCTGGTACTAGACTCCTGGTACTAGACTCCTAGTGCTAGACTCCTGGTACTAGACTCCTGGTACTAGACTCCTAGTGCTAGACTCCTGGTGCTAGACTCCTGGTACTAGACTCCTGGTACTAGACTCCTGGTCCTGGTACTAGACTCTGGTACTAGACTCCTAGTGCTAGACTCCTGGTGCTAGACTCCTGGTACTAGACTCCTGGTGCTAGACTCCTGGTGCTAGACTCCTGGTACTAGACTCCTGGTGCTAGACTCCTGGTCCTGGTACTAGACTCCTAGTGCTAGACTCCTGGTGCTAGATCCGGTACTAGACTCCTGGTGCTAGACTCCTGGTACTAGACTCCTGGTGCTAGGACTCCTAGTGCTAGACTCCTGGTACTAGACTCCTGGTGCTAGACTCCTAGTGCTAGACTCCTGGTGCTAGAGTCCTGGTACTAGACTCCTGGTGCTAGACTCCTGGTGCTAGACTCCTAGTGCTAGACTCCTGTATTAGACTCCTAGTGCTAGACTCCTGGTGCTAGACTCCTAGTGCTAGACTCTGGTGCTAGACTCCTGGTACTAGACTCCTGGTATTAGACTCCTAGTGCTAGACTCCTAGTGCTAGACTCCTGGTGCTAGACTCCTGGTACTAGACTCCTGGTACTAGACTCCTAGTGCTAGACTCCTGGTGCTAGACTCCTGGTACTAGACTCCTGGTGCTAGACTCCTGGTACTAGACTCCTAGTGCTAGACTCCTGGTACTAGACTCCTGTGCTAGACTCCTAGTGCTAGACTCCTAGTGCTAGACTCCTGGTACTAGACTCCTAGTGCTAGACTCCTGGTGCTAGACTCCTGGTACTAGACTCCTGGTGCTAGACTCCTGGTACTAGATCCTGGTGCTAGACTCCTGGTACTAGACTCCTAGTGCTAGACTCCTGGTGCTAGACTCCTGGTACTAGACTCCTAGTGCTAGACTCCTGGTGCTAGACTCCTGGTACTAGACTCCTAGTGCTAGACTCCTGGTACTAGACTCCTAGTGCTAGACTCCTGGTGCTAGACTCCTAGTGCTAGACTCCTGGTGCTAGACTCCTAGTGCTAGACTCCTGGTGCTAGACTCCTGGTACTAGACTCCTGGTGCTAGACTCCTAGTGCTAGACTCCTGGTACTAGTACTCCTAGTGCTAGACTCCTGGTGCTAGACTCCTGGTACTAGACTCCTGGTGCTAGACTCCTGGTACTAGACTCCTGGTGCTAGACTCCTGGTACTAGACTCCTAGTGCTAGACTCCTGGTGCTAGACTCCTGGTACTAGACTCCTAGTGCTAGACTCCTGGTGCTAGACTCCTGGTACTAGACTCCTAGTGCTAGACTCCTGGTACTAGACTCCTAGTGCTAGACTCCTGGTGCTAGACTCCTAGTGCTAGACTCCTGGTGCTAGACTCCTGGTGCTAGACTCCTAGTGCTAGACTCCTGGTGCTAGACTCCTGGTACTAGACTCCTGGTGCTAGACTCCTAGTGCTAGACTCCTGGTACTAGTACTCCTAGTGCTAGACTCCTGGGCTAGACTCCTGGTACTAGACTCCTGGTACTAGACTCCTGGTGCTAGACTCCTGGTACTAGACTCCTGGTGCTAGACTCCTGGTGCTAGACTCCTAGTGCTAGACTCCTGGTACTAGACTCCTGGTGCTAGACTCCTGGTGCTAGACTCCTGGTACTAGACTCCTGGAGCTAGACTCCTGGTACTAGACTCCTAGTGCTAGACTCCTGGTGCTAGACTCCTGGTACTAGACTCCTGGTGCTAGGATGGGTTAAAAGCAGAGAACACATTTCACTGTGTGCTATGTGCTCTGCATGTGAGACCATTAAAGAGGGTTTCATCTCTCCAGTTCTATTCTATTACATTTTTAAACATCAGTCATCAAAAGTAATTAATAAACAGTGAATCATAAATAACAATAATATTTTGTCTGTGAAAGTTTGGTGATACTTTTATCCTAATTAATTGGGGACTCTTTAAGTTAATGCATGATTTATCATTCTGTTTGTAAAACCTACTTAACTCTTTAAAGTAGAGACACTACATACTGATCTAACACCTGAACATCAGCAGGAGAGGACTCTTTAAAGTGGAGACACTACATACTGATATACACCTGAACATCAGCAGGAGAGGACTCTTTAAAGTAGAGACACTACATACTGATGTACACCTGACATCAGCAGGAGAGGACTCTTTAAAGTAGAGACACTACATACTGATATACACCTGAACATCAGCAGGAGAGGACTCTTTAAAGTAGAGACACTACATACTGATATACACCTGAACATCAGCAGGAGAGGACTCTTAAAGTGGAGACACTACATACTGATATACACCTGAACATCAGCAGGAGAGGACTCTTTAAACAAGAGACACTACATACTGATATACACCTGAACATCAGCAGGAGAGGACTCTTTAAAGTGGAGACACTACATACTGATATACACTGAACATCAGCAGGAGAGGACTCTTTAAAGTAGAGACACTACATACTGATATACACCTGAACATCAGCAGGAGAGGACTCTTTAAAGTGGAGACACTACATACTGATATACACCTGAACATCAGCAGGAGAGGACTCTTTAAAGTAGAGACACTACTACTGATATACACCTGAACATCAGCAGGAGAGGACTCTTTAAAGTGGAGACACTACATACTGATATACACCTGAACATCAGCAGGAGAGGACTCTTTAAAGTGGAGACACTACATACTGATATACACCTGAACATCAGCAGGAGAGGACTCTTTAAAGTGGAGACACTACATACTGAATACACCTGAACATCAGCAGGAGAGGACTCTTTAAAGTGGAGACACTACATACTGATATACACCTGAACATCAGCAGGAGAGGACTCTTTAAAGTGGAGACATACATATGATATACACCTGAACATCAGCAGGAGAGGACTCTTTAAAGTGGAGACACTACACACTGATATAAAATAATACAACATCTGGTTCAGTTTCCATTTGGCCTTTTTATTCATCAAAACAAATGTAGACTGTGTGTCCACGCACACACACACACACACGAGGCTCCATCATCACAGTATCTCTCTACAATAGTGTGGACATCAGAAAACAGGCTGCAGGGACAACCATTAAAGATTTAGTTCAAAAAACACAAAAAAATGTCGACAAAAAAATAAAATAAAACGTTACACCAGCAGATACAGTGTTCAGTCTACAGTCGGTTGCTAGGCAGATTCAGCCGGACACAGAAATAAATCTAAAAAAAAATAAAAAAAGGCTGAAGACATTTCGGATGGGAATGTAACGCTGCTGCTGCTGGAGGAGATGATCCTAGTATTTACTTTATTTTAGAAAAAACATCAGTTTACAGCAACTAGCTTGTATTTAGACTAAAAAATAAAAAAAAAGGAGGGAAATAATTAAAGGTTGTGGAAGCCTCCAAGTTCACCTCGAGCCCCAAAATCAGCCACAGACTCGGCTGTTATGTTCCCCGCCGCCCCCCGCCGATAACTTAGCAAAATGCTCTGAATTTAAGATCAACAGGTTCTTCAGCCGGAGAAAACTGTACGCAATGATTACAGACATGGATATACAAGAAGACGGACATCGTGTTATTATCCCGACACACGTTCAACACGCACAGAAACAGGTTTAATTATTTCACTGTACACACACACACACACACACACTGGCAGAATGACGCTCTTTCATCTGCATTATAATCCTTAGGATGATTTTATGATGAATATATAAAGAAAAAACATAATTTAGCATTTTAACGTTCATGGTATTATTTCTCATGTGGAGAGAAACTGTCCTGATGGGGGCGCTAGAGAGACGGTCAGGAGGTGTAAAGGTGAGGGATTGCAGCAAAATGTTTTATTATGAAACCAGGGCAGGAGGGGGGGAATCTGAACACTCAATATATCAGATATAATTATTATATTGTCTTTTTATTTAAAATGTTTAATTATGGTCATCTTGGTGAAATAGATTTATTTTTTGTACATCATTTTTTATTGTCAATTTACAATTTAAATCTACTTTTTCTTTCTCCAGGATTTCAACCCAATTCCCTTCCCCATATGTAGATTTTTTTAATACATTTTTACCTTTTGCCAGTTCTTTTAAATGCAGCAGATTACGACTGATTTCCTTCCTGTTTGTCATGTAAACATGTACAGGTAACTACAGCAGATTCAACGGCGGTCCAAATCAACAAATAATTGTGATTCAAGTGTTGAGAAATTGTTTGATTTCACTTGACTTTTCTGGAACCTCATCCCATGGTCTTAATTAGTGGATAAAGTTGATTAATTTGGCAAAAGAAAAGCCAGTTAAGGTATTTCTATCAAACTAGTATCCGTAGGTTTGTCACGCTCAAATGGCGTCTCTTATGAAAACTTGGGGCTTGACGTGGAGCAGGTGAGAGCTGCAGGTGAGAGCCAAGCGCCTGAGGTTTCCCCCTTTAGTGCCATCTTTCTTTTGAATTTGGGGTTTAAAACATGACAAAGGGGCGGGGGGGTCCGTCCACCTGCACACGGGACGAGATTAACATCTAAATGACAGCAGCGGAGATTTACAGGAGAAGCTAAAAGGGTGGGTTGGATGTAGGAGACGGGTGCGTTTAAAAACACCGTACAAAGGAAAGTTGGATCTGAAAGGAGCTTTAATAAGATGGGACGCGCTAACGAGCTGCTGTCATGTTTATTTGGACAAAGAAAGGCCTTAGAAGTAGAAGTAAAGGAATAAAGAATAAAATTGACAAGATTTTAATACGATTGATCTGGGTGTATAAACGTATGCAGATGCTACAATGTTAGCATAGCGCTGAAGGACCAAACTCCATTCAGAAAACATGTTAGATACGTTTATTGTGAATAAATCGTTATTTTGGGCCGTATTGCTGTAGTTATTCAGCCGCGCGAAGCAACGGGAGGTTTAATACGTTGCCATCAGTCGCTCATCTGCTGCGAAGGCTCTTTAGTTTGACCTCTGACCTTCCAGCGCTGCCATCAGGACAATAATACACATCAGGAGATCTGAGGAAAACATGCGTGTGAGCTAACATGGAGCTAACAGCTTTAAAACAAAACACGATTCAATGACAAGGAAATTAGAACATGAAAAAAGAAAATATATCAGCAGTCATTATTTTTTTTATATTAGCATGCTGGCTAATCACGAGCTAATCTGAAAGCTAGGAATGCTAACAAGCCAACGGTTAGTAGGTGAATTAGCTTTTTCATCAGGCTAATAAGCTACTTGTTGGTAAATTAATTAAATTATTGGTAAGCTCGTTAGAAGCCCCGTTTTTAGTTTTTAATTCAAGTGGGATTATTGTACACTGTGGAGTACAGCTAGCCAAATTACCAATGAGCTAATTAGCAGGCTACAAGGCTAATTAGCAAGAGTTCTGGTGAGTGATTTCTCTCAACATTTGTAGAGGATAAATCTCCCAAAGAACAAATAAATCAACAGCTAACAGGTGAAAATTCATATAGCTTACGAGCTACCTGCTAGCCAAGCAATTAGCGGTCTGTTGGTGAGCTGATTGACGAGATTTTTGGCCGATCAATCGGACTACTGTTAGCTTCATTAGCACCCTGGTGGTGAGCTAATTAGCCAGACATTCTGGTGGTGAATTCAGCCAACTGTTAGCCTTATTAGCATCCTGATAGATGGTTAATTAGCTGCCTGTTGCTAGCTCAAACAGGATAGCGGCTAACTAGTCTCAGTTGAAAGCCAAACTGTTTGTCTGACAGAAGACTTGTTAACAATTTCCTGAAAGATTATTAGCAGGCTGATGCTAGGCTAACTAGCTGTCATTGGTAAGCTAACTCGGGAAGACTTTTTGTTTATACATTTCAGACTACTGTTAGCCTCATTAGCACACTGCTAGCAGGCTAATTATCAGCAAACAGGAAGGCGGTTACCTCAGATTGTAACTGGCGGGTTGTTGATAGCTAAATGTTAAGGACATATTAACGAGTTGCCGAGCTAATTAGCATGCTGTTGTCGGGCGGAGTTTGTTAGCTGGTGGCGGCGCGGCGGACGGGATGCGCTGATCCCGCCAGTTTGATTCTGCTCAGGTGTTGTTGTGAAGGAATGATGCAGGAAGCTTTAGTTAATCTCTTTTCAAAAAACAACAAAATAAATCCTTTAACGCTAAAACTCAGTCCTGGAATCGTCGTGTGAGCAGGCGTCCGTGTGGGAGGTCGATTTTTTAGTTTCCTGTCGGCTTCGCTGCTTCCTTCGCGGCTCTGCGGCCTCGAAGAAGAGGGGGGGGAGGGTCGGGGGAGATATTTTAGGGGAGAGAGGGGGGAGGTTTTTGAGGTCAGGATTCAGAGATTTCAGTCCTTTCTGACCTTCCTGTTCCTGGGAGATCTCCGCAGAACGTCGTCCTCAAGCTTCTGCACGGAGAGAGAGTTCGGGTTAAAATCCTTCATGGGGGTCAATGGGAAAGTGTATTAGGGCCATTGAGGGTTAAACAATGAGAATAAGTAAGGAGCTGGGGAGCGGGGTGAAAAGTATTCTGATAAATCCTCTTAGTTTACAATAATTCAACAAAACAACTAAAAATTACAAGACACCATTTTGTGTGTTTAAAAATCCCTAAAATTAAAGTTTGACATAAATGAGACCAGATCAATATTTGGTGTTTATAATAAAGTCCTAAATGATATAACCTCAGAATCTCAAAGATCGAAGTGGTTGTGTTTTATGAGTAAAGTTCAATTAAATTAGGAGATAAAAAAGGGAGTTTCAGACAGACAGACAGACAGACAGACAGACAGACAGACAGACACACACACACACACACACAGACAGACAGACACAGAACAGACAGACACACAGAACAGACACACACACACACACACACACACACACTCAGGAACAGAAAGACACACACACACACACTCAGGAACAGACAGACACACACACTCAGGAACACACAGACAGACACACACACAACAGAAGACAGACAGACAGACAGACAGACACAGACAGACAGACACAGACAGACAGACAGACAGACAGAAACACAGACAGACACACACACTCAGGAACAGACAGACACACACACACACTCAGGAACACACACACACACAGAAATTTGAAGTAAAAAGAAAATCCAGAAATTCTATAAAATCCAACTCACTGATCTACATTTTTCCTGCTTTAAAATACACAAATTTAAACTACATTATTCAGTGGGGTATTTGACCCCCCTCTCCAGGACTGTTTAACAAACACATCAACTGGCCTCTTCAATCCCTACAATGGTCCTAATACAGTATCATTCAGAAAGGAAAGTCTGAGTCAGAGTCATGTGGAGAACTCACTTTCCTGGCTGTTTTCTGAAGCTTTCTGAAAAACCAATTCACATCAAATCATTCTCCGTGCTACAGACCACACAATGAACTGCACCTGAACGCATCATCACAGTGACTCAGTGTTCCTCACCTCTTCGGCCGTTTTCCTCTCTCCTCCTTCTTGCCTCCTCTTCCTCCTTCTCTTCCTCTTTCTGCAGGACTCTCCTCTCCGTCGCTCTTTCCTTCTGCAGCTGAGAGGGAAACACAACATGTAAATACAGCTAGGACACAAAATGCTACTTAGCCTGAGTTTAATATTTGTATTATCATTCGTTTACGTCACTTTTATTTGTATTTGGTGTTCTGTGATTTATGTCACCTGTTACACGACAGAGGGGGATTTTGCGCTGACATTTTTTCTTTTTCTACATTTTTGGCTGACATTAAATATCTTCAACTTTCGAACAGTACCTTGGTTGGGAAACTACTGAATGTTCCTTCTTATCAGAGTAGCACGTGATAACAGAGGCCCTACTAGCTGTGTGCGTAGCCGGATGTCTGACTACATGGATGACGCTCATGAGACACTGTGTTGAAGTCATGATAGCTATGTTCCTCAGATTGGCCTGATGACACAGCCCTAGAGAGATAGACATATGACTGTCATGTTTATTGCTTACACAGACCTTAGTAATCTTAATCTGAACTAATGTCAGAATACTGCTTTTGAACCGGTATCTTGTTGACTGTAACTCCCTCTCTTGAATATCAAGGACTAATTCTTGTTCTACTTTTACGTATGCACCACAACACCAAGTCGACCGACCTGGTGATAAACCGATTCTGAGCTTCAGTATTATTGGACTTTCTCATTGAAAACGCGTCGCAGCATAAAGACACGTCTCGCTCAGCGGCTCACATTTAAACGGGAATTGATCCGCCACATAACAGTTACTTAATCTGATCTGTGTGCTGTGATTATTCTTTCATAAAATGTAACGAAACGCACCTGGCAATGAACTTGATTCTGAGTCGTCTGTCTGTGAGTTGTCTGGTGTGTGTGGAGAGTGAGAGTGTGTTCCTGAGTGTGTGTGTCTGTGTGTGAGTCTGTGTGAGTGTGTCTGTGGTGTGTTCGTGAGTCTGTGTGTGAGTGTGTCTGTGTGAGTGTGTCTGTGTTCGTGAGTCTGTTGTGTGTGTGAGTCTGTGTGTGTGTGTGAGTGTGTCTGTGTGTGTTCATGAGTGTGTGTGAGTTCCTGAGTCTGTGTGAGTTTGTCTGTCTGAGTGTGTGGAGTCTGTCTGTGTGTGTGTGTGTTGTGTGTGTGTGTGTGTGTGTGGTGTTCAGCTCTCCAACAGCTTCAACAAGAGCACATTTATGGATGTTCTTTACAGAGTTGTAATGGTTATATAGGTGTGTGTGTGTGTGTGGTGTGTGTGTGTTGTGTGTGTGTGTGTGTTCAGCTCTCCAACAGCCTTCAACAAGAGCACATTTATGGATGTTCTTTACAGAGTTGTAATGTGTTATATAGGTGTGTGTTTATAGTGTGTGGTGTGTGTGTGTGTGTGTGTGTGTGTGTGTGTGTGTGTGAGAGTGAGTGAGTGTTCCTGTGTGTGTGCTGTGTTTACCTGGACTGCTCTTCTCCTCCTTCTCCTCCTTCTCTTCCTTCTCCTCCTTCTCCTCTTCCTCCTCAGCCTTCTCCTCCTCCCCCTCCTCCTCCTCCTCTTCCTCCTCCTTCACATCAGGCTGAGCTTCGTCAGTCTTCTTGTATTCGGCCGCCGCGTCTCTCCGGTCTTCTTCTGCAGAAACAAAGAAAACACAGGAGATATGTTCAGTTCAGAAACTCAGAGCTTTCAGTCGCGTTTCAGACAGAAAAATAAGATTTGTGTTTCTTTTGGTTTGTAAACCTGGTCAGCGGTTGTCTAATCATGTTTTTTAAATATCGAAATGAACGTTGTCACTTAGAAATCTATTTTCAAAACACTAAAAGCGGTTTGAATTTGGTTTCACTTGTTTTGTTTACATGTCTTAATTTGTTAAGTATCTATAGCAGTCAGGTGAGGAAGAACCTAATATTTAAAGTATATGAACCTACAATTTGGTCAATTTTGAGCTATTTTGGTTCCATAACATGTTTTCTTTCAGGCTTTTGGAAGGAAAACGTACAAAATACACATTTAGGTGTTTCTTTTTACTGTAGTTTGTCTATTTGCGTCTTCTCCTAAATACATACACCAAACCTTCCAGTTTTATTCCTATCAATATTCTGAAGGTTTTGTTCATATATCATTCATAGCCTGAATTATATCACATCTTATACCTAAAAACATGGAGAAAACTGATATTTTAGAGCTGTTCACAGTATTTTCTGATTTATGGAGTGATAAAAAGAGACATCCAAATCCCTTCTGTAGAAACTTTAGATTCTAATATGACTACAACATGAAACAAGAATTTTGAACCTGGCTTTATCCAATGTTCAGAATTGTGTTCCTGAAATGTCTTAAAATATGCGCATATTTAATGAGATTAGGTTCATTTGCATATTTAAACATGCTATTTCAGAAAACTTGTAATACAAAAAACAATTGTGTTAATGTAAGTAATTAACTGGAGAAATGTATTGCTGATATCTTTAAGTTAAAACAATTACCCTATTCACCTGTAGTGTCTCGCCTTAAGTAAATAAACAGTGCTGCTTTTGACACTAAAGCAAACTACGGTCTGCATTACGGACTGTGCATCTTCTGTTTCACACGTGTCTTTGGTACCTTAGATTACTGCAGAGCATTCAAGACATCTATGAAACTGCTTTTTAGATATTGTAATGTGTGTTTCTTCCCTTTTAGCAGCAAGTTGTGCAAAAATCTCCTGCAGAAACGTATACAAATATTAAAGAGGCCCTATTCTGCTTTGCGTGGTGTTCCCTCTCCTGTAGTGTTGTGCTAAAATCCCTCTAGAGCAGTGCTTCTCAAAG
>JAAKFY010000022.1:39164663-39197163 GCA_011823955.1 Dissostichus mawsoni
ACGGTTCGTACGTGCTACTTGGCCGCCGGCTGAAGTCTTTGCGGTGTGTTCGGTGCGACTTTTTGGCCAAGACGCAGGAGACATAACAGTCGGGTCCGTCGGGACGTGTTCTTTGGTGTCAGCTTGGTGTGTAGGGGCCTTTAGACTAATGTGACGGCGCCCTAGGCCTCAGACCCAACTCAACTAACCTCCAATCAGGGGAGATGGCTGACACCTGATTTAGGTTGAGTGCTCAGCTAAAGAGTGCCTGAGCAGTCAGTTTTTCTCTCTCTCAAGATTCAAAGCTTATTGTCATGTGTGCAGAGCTACAGTGTCTGTAGATATATCACTGAAGATCTGAGGTCACAGGCTCCTCCCACAGGCTCCTCCCACAGGCTCCTCCCACAGAGCAACACAATAACAGAGAGAACAGTGCAAGTAAATACAAATAAAATAGAATAGAATAGAAATAGTGCAAGGAGAGTCTGTATACAAGTAATTGGAATATGATATATAGATAAATAACTTGTAAGTTGGTCCTGTTGTTGCTTGGCTCTACTGGATCTTGGTTTGTTTGTCTTTGCTTTATACACTGATGCATGTTCACACACTACTGATCAACTGACTTTACTTAGTTTCTTTAAATACAGGTTGTTTAATTGGAAATGAATCATGTGTGGTCTCCTTTTGTCCGCTTAATCTTCACCTCACATGGACATCTTTTGATGCTGGACTTGTATAGCTGGAGTTTTATATATATTTATTCATAAGTTATTGAAGTGGAGCCTCACCAGTCCTCAGGTTTGACGGCTTTCGGGGTCTCCGATGTATTCTGGCTCGTCGTCCAACCAGCCGTCGGGCTTCACTGCGTCTTCATCAGCGATCTGAGCCGGAGCGTCCTCGTCCCTGAACACACAAACATTCATTAAATATACATTCAAGTGGAAAGCTAAATATCTGCAAATGAGACAATGGTCTGTACTGAACACACACACACACACACACACAAACACACACACAACACAACACACACACACACACACCACACACACACACACACACACACACACACACACACACACACACACACACACACACACACACACACACACAACACACACACACACACACACACACACACACACACACCACACACACACACACACACACACACACACACACAGTGTGGAAAGCATTTAAAAAGGTTCCCAGGGTTCCTGATTATTATATATCTTAAAGGTCCCCTATCGTACTGTTTCTCATCAATATATCACAGGTCTCAGATATATCCAGAGCCTGTCTCTGATTGGCTGAAACACCAAACAGATCATTGCAGCATTACCCATAATCCCCTCTGTTTCAGCCCTGTTTCCAAAGTGCTGATTCTCTGTCTGTTACTTTAGATTAAAATAAGGAGCCCCTCCCCACGCCCCTCTGAGAGAGATTTGGTTACAAAGAACTCAATGGTGCTCTAGGAGGAGATTCAGGTGATAAGGGGGGGGGGGGGGGTTACCTTGGTTGCTGATTGGCTAATGGTTACACAAGACAAAACATCGTGATGACATCATCAAGTGGCCAAAATCTGATCAGCTCATTTTCAGACAGGTTTTTATAGAAATGGATCAGGAGAAAAAGAGAGAGAATCTTTGTTCCTGAAACTTTCAGAGTCTCTTACACAGAGGGGACACATGTTGATGTGAAGACATGAAGAAGAGGGGACACGTGTTGATGTAGAAGAGACATGAAGAAGATGGGACACATGTTGATGAAGAAGAGACATGGAGAAGAGGGGACACATGTTGATGTAGAAGAGACATGTGTCCCCTCTGTGTGAAGAGAGAGTCTCTTTACACAGAGGGGACACATGTTGATGTAGAAGAGACATGAAGAAGAGGGGACACATGTTGATGTAGAAGAGACATGAAGAAGAGGGGACACATGTTGATGTAGAAGAGACATGTGTCCCCTCTGTGTAAAGAGAGAGTCTCTTTACACAGAGGGGACACATGTGTGATGTAGAAGAGACATGAGGAAGAGGGGACACATGTTGATGTAGAAGAGACATGAGGAAGAGGGGACCCATGTTGATGTAGAAGAGACATGAAGAAGAGGGGACACATGTTGATGTAGAAGAGACATGAAGAAGAGGGGACACATGTTGATGTAGAAGAGACATGAAGAAGAGGGGACACATGTTGATGTAGAAGAGACATGAAGAAGAGGGGACACATGTTGATGTAGAAGAGACATGGACAAGTGGAAGACCCTCTCCTCCCTGAAACTCACCAGTCCTCGGGCTTGGCGGCGGCCGGGTCTTGGATCTTCGGCCTCTCGTCCCAGTCTTCTGGTTTCTGGTCGTCTGGGTCTTCGATCTCAGCGGCGGGTTAACGGCGGGCGTCATGTCGCTCAGCAAGCTGCCGCTGTTCACCACCGTCTGATCCACCAGGACCTCGAAGGTGTTGTCAGGGTTCAGCACTAGGGGGCGCCACAGAGCACTCATTAGGTTTTTTGCATTTTAAGAAAATGATGGTGATTTTTTAAGAAAGAAAAAAAATATATATATAAATACTGCAAAGCATTTTTTATTTTAAATATTTGTAATTTTTTTATTTATACATATACATTATCTCTAGAGAGTCGATGCACATCACGAATGTAAAGGAAATCTGCACGGCAACATAGGCAAGGGGGTGTGTGTGTGTGTGTGTTGTAGAGTGTTGTGAGTGTTTGAGAGTGTGAGAGTTTTAGAGTGTGTGTGTTGTAGAGTGTGTGGTGTTGTAGAGTGTGTGTGAGTGTTTGAGAGTATGAGTGTTTGAGAGTGTGTGTGTGTGTGTGTAGAGTGTGTGTGTGTTGTAGAGTGTTGTGTGTTTTAGAGTGAGTGTCTTACCCAGTGTGTGTGTGTGTGTGTGTGTGTGTGTGTGTGTGTGTGTGTGTGTGTGTGAGGTGTGTTTGTTGTAGAGTGTGTGTGTGTTGTAGTGAGTGAGTGTGAGAGTGTCTTACCCAGTGTATGTGTGTGAGTGTGTGTGAGGTGTGTGTCGTACACAGTGAGTGTGTGTGAGTGTGTGGTCTTACCCAGTGTGTGTGTGTGTCGTACCCAGTGTATGTGTGTGTGTCTGTCTGTCTTACCCAGTGTGTGTGCCGTACCCAGTGTGTGTGTGTGTGTGTGTGTCGTACCCAGTGTGTGTGTGTGGTGTGTGTGTGTGTGTGTGTGTGTTTGTGTGTGTCGTACCCAGTGTGTACAGGTGAGTCTTCTTGTCGGTGAAGTAGGTCCTGAGGTCAGCGTCAGGTTTCTTGGCGTGTTTCTCCTCAAACTCTCCAGTTTTGGGGTTCTTGTGTCTGAAGATGAAGTGCAGCTTGAAATCCTCTCCACATTTATCTGGTCCGAACATGATGGTGTACGGAGTCTTATCCGTGAACTGGTCCTATAAACATACACAGGTTTAATTTCTCCAAGTCTCCTTATTTCACAATAAGAGCTCAGCTTCCTTCAAAATAATGCAGATTTTTGGAAAAAAAAAAATCTTTCTTTATCTATTATAACAGTTTGACTGCAGATAATGTATGATTATTTCACAATAAGAGCCCTATTCACTTTATATATTTCACAATAAGAGCCCCTACTTCCTTCCAAATAATGCAACCTCACAGAGATTCTTGGGAAAACAATTATTCTTTATCTATTTTAAGAGTACGATTGCAGAGAATGTATGTTAATTTCACAAATAAGAGCCCTATTCACTTTATATATTTCACAATAAGAGCCCCAACTTTCTTCCAAATAATGCAACCTCATGCTGCTTTTTTGGAAAACTAATGATTCTCTCTCTTTGTTTAGAGTTTTACTGCATGGAAATGTGTGATTATTTCACAATAAGAGTCTGATATACTTTATATTTCACAATAAGAGCACCTACTTCCTTCAAAATAAGGCAAAATCATGCAGATCTTTTGTACGACTGCAGAGAATGTGTGTTTATTTCACAATAAGAGTCCTATTCACTTTATATTTCACAATAAGAGTCCGATATACGTTATATTTCACAATAAGAGCCCCTACTTCCTTCAAAATAATGCAACATCATGCAGATTTGTGATTTTTTTTAAATGTATTATTTCACAATAACAGTCCGATATACTTTATATTTCACAATAAGAGTCCTATTCACTTTATATTTCACAATAAGAGTCCTATTCACTTTATATTTCACAATAAGAGTCCTATTCACTTTATATTTCAAAATAAGAGTCTGATATACTTTATATTTCACAATAAGAGCTCTTGAGGTGTGTTTTGGTACTGACCAGGTCCAGTTCTGGGGTCTGAGTCAGCAGCTTCACGTAGGCGCCGCCGCAATCGAGCCCAGACTGGAAGTTCACCTCGTACCTGAAACACCACGACAGGAAGTGATGAGAACACCTGGCAGGTGACAGGAAGTGTGTGTGAGAGGTGTGTGTGTGTGTGTTGTTCTTACTGGATATGAGCGGCTTGCTGTCGAACACGAAGGGTCTCAGCAGCTGGGCGGAGATGGCGTGATGTTTGGCTCGAGTCTTCAGGACCAGACCTTTGTCTCCGGCCAGTTTGCTGTCCTTCATCTCCTCCACCACCCATTTACCTGTGAACAACAACAACAACAACAACAGGTGAGTTAATAACCAGATACTCTTCTGAGGGTTTTCATGGTTTATGTTGGGAACATCCTGAACGTCCTCTTCCAACATGAGAGTAACATGATAACAAAGGTATCCCACTGTAGCTGTGAACATGACAGGATGTATGATTACCTAGAAGAGCATCAGGACTGTGTTAGGCATATGATAGCTATGTGATTAACATGATGATTCAGCCTCTATGGAGATAGACATATGACAAGCATGATCATTTCTGACGTGGAGCTAATCTGAAGTAAACATTGAATACTGCTTTCTATTCCTCCATCTTGTGACTGTGTAACTCCCTCTCTTGGATATCAGCATGTGAAGGACACTGTTCAGGAACTAGTTGATGCTCTGTATGTGATGACTACTTCCATTCTGGAGAGGATCACAAACACATGGATCCTGAGATTGAAGCTCAAGCCGGGGACCAGGATTAACATTTTTAGATCTTTGAGAAAAAGTCCGATTTTTGAGAAAAAGTCAGATGTTTGTAATTTTTGAGAAAAAGTCAATTTTTGAGAAAAAGTCCATTTTTGTAATTTGAGAAAAAGTCCGATTTGAGAAAAAGTCCGATTTTTGAGAAAAAGTCAGATTTTTGTAATTTTTGAGAAAAAGTCAGATGTTTGTAATTTTTGAGAAAAAGTCCGTTTTTTGAGAAAAAGTCCGATTTGAGAAAAAGTCCGATTTTTGTAATTTTTGAGAAAAAGTCTGAATTTTTGTCAAAAAGTCAAATTTTGAGAAAAAGTCCGATTTTTGTAATTTTTGAGAAAAAGTCCGATTTTTGTAATTTTTGAGAAAAAGTCCGATTTTTGAGAAAGAGTCAGAATTTTGTGAAAAAGTCAAAATGTTGAGATTTTGAGAAACAGTCAGAATTTTGAGATGTTAGGAAAAAAAGTCAGAATTGTTGCTTATTGATGCTACTTATATTCTTGAGAGGATCATAAATACATGGATCCTGATATTGAAGCTCAAGCCGGGGACCATGATATTTTTCTAACCGTTAGCATTTCATGGTACAAGCTTAGGGGGAAGGGTGGATTTTCAATTACGTCGAAAAAACAGATGCACTTTTTCAGTTTGCTTCCTTTAATTTGATCTTCTTTCATTTACAGAAATTGTTAATTATGTTATTAAAATCAGTCTGATTTAACCCGTTGATTGGGTGTGAGCATTCTCATTAATCAATATGAATGGAAGACTATCAGATAAAATAAGATGGACCTTTATTAATCCCTGTGGGGAAATTCAGTATTTTAAACAGCAACAGGGTGAGATTGAAAAACAGAATGCACAGAAGTGTGAGCATTCTGTTAACAAATCTGAAGTGTTTTATATTAAGATATTTGAAATCTATACATACCGTCGTATTTTGCGATGTCTTCATCTGCTTCCTCCTTCTTAGCGCTGGACATCACCCAGCTGAGAACACACAGGTACAGTTTACACACCTGAACACACACCTGAACACACTCACACACACACACTGCTGCAGGAAACACTGCAGAATTACATATCTATAATAAATCAACATATTTTTAACTGTAAATCCCTGAAAGACTGCTCACCCATCAAGCGTCCCCCGGTCAAAAGACTCAGCGATGAATGTTCCCCCATTGGCTCAGGAGCCTTGTAGGTCACCTGACAAACAGGAAGTAGAAAGAACATTGAAAAAACTGCAGATTTATTTATGAAATAATTAAGAATAAAATTAGGTTTTTTCTCCTTTTTTTCTTTTGAGGCTGAAAAGAGATTTGAGTCTGCAACCTTTCTGTCTGTGCTGGATTATGGAGATGTGGTTTATATGAATGCATCTTCTCAGTCTATCTACCACGGTGCACGGAGATTCATCACAAACGGCAACACTTGGTCTTCCCTGACTATAGACTCAAACACTGGCACATCCTTATATATAAGGCTATTCTTGGTGCTCTTCCTCCCTATAGAAGTATCTACATAAACCGAAAATGAGCAGGATCTTATCGGCTTCGCTCAGAGGATTTGTTTCTTCTAACTGTAGCTAAAGTCCGTACTGGGGAAGAGGTTCAGTTACGCTGCTCCTGGAACCAGCTTCAAATTGAGCTGAAACTCAGAGAGCTGGTTCCTTTAAAACAGACTAAAAGCGACTCTAAATGACCTTGAAGCCGCTGCTGTGTCTGTAAATGCTTTGGCTAACTGTTGTATGACTGTGTTGTGATTGTGTTTTAAAATTGTCTGTAACTGTGCTGTTACCTATCTTGGGCCAGGACTCACTGGACTTTAACACCCCACACACACAGACACTCAAATCCAGCACCAGACACTTTTCACGCTGCTATGGACAGTCTTGCACTAATGCACATTATCAAAGATATATATTATATATTCTATATATTGATTCTTGTGCATTTATTTAGGTCTTAATGTGGGCATATGTATAAATGTGTGTGTGCGTATATATATATATATATATACACACACACACATATTTGTTTTTGTATTGGGGATTGTGGGAAACGGTATTTCGATCTCTCCGTCTGTACACAAACTGAAAGATTGATAATAAAGTTAACTTTGATTTCTTTAAAAATATATTTTTTATCTCAATGAGACTTATCCTGGTTTAAATAAAAAATATTTTTACTCCTTTCAGAAATGAGTCGTAATGAAATAGTTTATTATGGTTTCGTAGCGTCCGGTCTCACCTGGGAATCGGAGGAGTTTTGGGCTCAGCTGGAGCTTCTTCCTGAGCATCTCCCTCCATCATCTCCTCCTCTTCCTCTCCTGCAGCCAGACCCAGATCCAGCTCGTCTTCAACGTCCATCTCCTCCTCCAGACCGTCCTCCATCACATCCTGCAGACCGTCCTGCGCCCCGCAGACAGGAGGAAGACTGAGGCAGACGAGCAGGCCGAGGGCCAGGAGAACCAGAAACTTCTGATCCATAGTCTGCAGAATCAGAGTCACTTCATCAGTCTCACAGCGAGGACACGTACAGAGTTACAGCCAAAGAGGAACAGCAAGAATAAAGAAGCTACCATGTTAAAGATAGAGAGAAAGCCCGTAAGTTATACGAGTAAAATATGAGTACAAATATCCATGGCATGTTCATTTCACAATAAGTGTGCAGCAGCAATCTAAAGAACTAGGTGAGAAAGAACATATTATGGTGGTGAGATATTATGAAGAGGGAGAGAGAGGAAATGAGGAGATAAGGAGAGGAAATGAGGAGGATGAGATATGGAGAAGGGACAGGAGGAGGAGGGAAACATGAAGGGAAAGGGGAGAGGGGAAGCAGGTGGGAAAACAGAGGAGGAGGAAGATGAAGAAGTGAAAACATCTGCTGTTTGTTTTTCTCTCAGCAGGTGAAGCGGCCTCAAAGAGCGGCCATGTTGGATCAGGTTTTATTTAGTTCACGTCTCCAGCTGCGTTTCAGAATCTGGATCAGGAGAGGACTCTTTAAAGTAGAGACACTACATACTGATATACACCTGAACATCAGCAGGAGAGGACTCTTTAAAGTAGAGACTCTACATACTGATATACACCTGAACATCAGCAGGAGAGGACTCTTTAAAGTAGAGACTACATACTGATATACACCTGAACATCAGCAGGAGAGGACTCTTTAAAGTAGAGACTACATACTGATATACACCTGAACATCAGCAGGAGAGGACTCTTTAAAGTAGAGACTACATACTGATATACACCTGAACATCAGCAGGAGAGGACTCTTTAAAGTAGAGACACTACATACTGATATACACCTGAACATCAGCAGGAGAGGACTCTTTAAAGTAGAGACACTACATACTGATATACACCTGAACATCAGCAGGAGAGGACTCTTTAAAGTAGAGACCTACATACTGATATACACCTGAACATCAGCAGGAGAGGACTCTTTAAAGTAGAGACTACATACTGATATACACCTGAACATCAGCAGGAGAGGACTCTTTAAAGTAGAGACACTACATACTGATATACACCTGAACATCAGCAGGAGAGGACTCTTTAAAGTAGAGACTACATACTGATATACACCTGAACATCAGCAGGAGAGGACTCTTTAAAGTAGAGACACTACATACTGATATACACCTGAACATCAGCAGGAGAGGACTCTTTAAAGTAGAGACACTACATACTGATATACACCTGAACATCAGCAGGAGAGGACTCTTTAAAGTAGAGACACTACATACTGATATACACCTGAACATCAGCAGGAGAGGACTCTTAAAGTAGAGACACTACATAGTTAGGTGCTAAATAAAGTTAATATGTTATATTTTCCGTCGCTTTAGTTCTTGTGAATGTTTGAAACCGGTTGCTGAACTACAAAACTCTCCCACAGACTCTATAAATAACTCCACAAAACACTTCTCATTGTGTCCTCATGCATTTAAACAACAAACACACGTAATTAACTTGTGTTTCTTGGCAACCACGCAACCATAATGAGCTTAAACCCCAGGGGATTACTGTTGCACCCCAACACACACACACACACACACACACACAACACACACACACACACACACACACACACACACACACACACACACAACACACACACAACACACACACACACCACACACACACACACACACCCACACACACACACACACACACACACACACACACACACACACACACACACCACACACACACACACACACACACACACACACCACACACACACACACACACACACACAATTCTTTAATGTTAAATTATATTAGATATACTTTATTCATCCCAAATTGTCTTTAAATGCTGTTTTCTAGGCTCTTAATTAAGAATATTGGACGTTTTTCTTGGTTTTATCTCATATTAACGCCCAAATCTGTGTGAGGATTTCAACATTTTCCATTTTAAAATACCTTTAAAAGACATGACTAGAGGCGCAACGATCGACAAAGGATACGAAATGTGTTTTAATGCCGATTTAAGCCTTTAAAATATTGACATTTGATGTTTTTCTCTATTTAATATCATTTCTAAGTGAATATTTGTGGGTTTTGGACTGATAAAACAAGACATTTAAAGACTTGGAGAAGCTGGGATGGACATTTTTCATTATCGTTTCACCATTTATACACCGAACCATTAATTAAGACAATTTTCTGCCGACTAATTCTTACTGATGTGAATGAACGCAGATTAGTAAAACACACAGAGATCCTGCAGACGGTTAAAACGCCACAGCAGCAGACAGTTAATCAGATTAGCCTGCAGCCGGATTAGCATGCCAGCTAACAGTGCGACCGGCAACACTAGCCGTTAGCTTAGCATCAGAGCCACGTGGCGTTTCTGGGAATTAGCTGCAGTATGCTATTGCCTAAAAATAGCATGATAGGTGCACTTTAAATTAAAGATGATTTTGTACCAATATGTCTTTTATAAATTGAGTTTGGGCGAGTGTTTCCTGAAGCATTATCCCTAAATGTTTGCCATGTTTGCAGCTGTGTTTCTGCCATTGAATCCAGTTAGGAACCAGTTTGCTATCAGTGGAGGATCGGGGGTTTGCAGCCGATGCCCCGCAGGCTAAAGTGTTCCTAAAATGAGATTAACTGCAGAACAGAAAGCTGACTAATGCTCGCTGTCGTTTCGTCTAAAAGCTTTCCCCCCGTCTCAGCATGACACAGGAAAACCAGTAGTTTGATACACATGACACAAACTCTCTATCTGTTGTTTATCTGTCATTAAAATGAACTACTGTGAGTCTCTGTTTGTGTGTGTGGAGATGATTTAAAGCCTTAATTATCAGCCAGTCAGGCAGGTTACTGTTTACCCTCTAGCAGAGAGAAATATAAACACCGACTGGTTCCTAACTGGGAATCTGTCACTCATCCGTCTCTATACCAAGAAGATAACATTCATTAAAGGAGTAAATGATTTATCCGTCATTAAAATAAACTAGTTTGAGTCAGCGTTTCCGCCAGGGGGGCGTCTTGCCGTCATTTTATTCAGCTAGGAACGCCCTGAACTCGAGCCGAGGGCGTCCAAAATAAATTAACAATTCGAGAGAAGATCGAGTTTTTATCGCTTGAAATGACGAAAAGGAAAAAGGACAAGGACATGCCTCTGTTGGAGGGGCAAAGGAGTCTGGAGGGATTCTTTTCGGAGTATTGAAGATCGTTTCCCGACTTCGGCGGTGCCTGCCACAGGACAAAACGGAACGTGCGCGATTTGGTCGCGATGAGCGGGGTGCTAGTGGAGCACGCGCGTGAACTGCGAGCGCCGGAGCCTCGCAGCGGCGAAACTGAGGCTCCGTGGTAAACCGTGGTAACATGACTCACTAAAAAGAGCCAGAATTCCCATCACTAACGTAGAGATAGTATCTATAAGGGACGCCCTCTCAGCCCTGGTCTGGAGGAAACACTGCCGTCAGTAATAAAACTGGCTTTAAATCAGACTATTACGAAGATATATCTGATAAAAGTCATTTTTAAAAGGTCCCCTATCAAACTGTTCTCATCAATATATCACAGGTCTCAGATATATCCAGAGCCTGTCTCTGATTGGCTGAAACACCAAACAGATCATTGCAGCATCCCATAATCCCCTCTGTTTCAGCCCTGTTTCCAAAGTGCTGATTCTCTGTCTGTTACTTTAGATGAAAATAAGGAGCCCCTCCCCACGCCCCTCTGAGAGAGATTTGGTTACAAAGAACTCAATGGTGCTCTAGGAGGAGATTCAGGTGATAAGGGGGGGGGGGGGTTACCTTGGTTGCTGATTGGCTAATGGTTACACAAGACAAAATCGTTATGACATCATAAGTGGCCAAAATCTGATCAGCTCATTTTCAGACAGGTTTTTATAGAAATGGATCAGGAGAAAAAGAGAGAATCTTTGTTCCTGAAACTTTCAGAGTCTCTTTACACAGAGGGGACACATGTTGATGTAGAAGAGACATGAAGAAGAGGGGACACATGTTGATGTAGAAGAGACATGAAGAAGAGGGGACACATGTTGATGTAGAAGAGACATGAAGAAGAGGGGACACATGTTGATGTAGAAGAGACATGAAGAAGAGGGGACACATGTTGATGTAGAAGAGACATGAAGAAGAGGGGACACATGTTGATGTAGAAGAGACATGAAGAAGAGGGGACACATGTTGATGTAGAAGAGACATGAAGAAGAGGGGACACATGTTGATGTAGAAGAGACATGAAGAAGAGGGGACACATGTTGATGTAGAAGAGACATGAAGAAGAGGGGACACATGTTGATGTAGAAGAGACATGAAGAAGAGGGGACACATGTTGATGTAGAAGAGACATGAAGAAGAGGGGACACATGTTGATGTAGAAGAGACATGAAGAAGAGGGGACACATGTTGATGTAGAAGAGACATGAAGAAGAGGGGACACATGTTGATGTAGAAGAGACATGAAGAAGAGGGGACACATGTTGATGTAGAAGAGACATGAAGAAGAGGGGACACATGTTGATGTAGAGAGACATGAAGAAGAGGGGACACATGTTGATGTAGAAGAGACATGAAGAAGAGGGGACACATGTTGATGTAGAAGAGACATGAAGAAGAGGGGACACATGTTGATGTAGAAGAGACATGAAGAAGAGGGGACACATGTTGATGTAGAAGAGACATGAAGAAGAGGGGACACATGTTGATGTAGAAGAGACATGAAGAAGAGGGGACACATGTTGATGTAGAAGAGACATGAAGAAGAGGGGACACATGTTGATGTAGAAGAGACATGAAGAAGAGGGGACACATGTTGATGTAGAAGAGACATGAAGAAGAGGGGACACATGTTGATGTAGAAGAGACATGAAGAAGAGGGGACACATGTTGATGTAGAAGAGACATGAAGAAGAGGGGACACATGTTGATGTAGAAGAGACATGAAGAAGAGGGGACACATGTTGATGTAGAAGAGACATGAAGAAGAGGGGACACATGTTGATGTAGAAGAGACATGAAGAAGAGGGGACACATGTTGATGTAGAAGAGACATGAAGAAGAGGGGACACATGTTGATGTAGAAGAGACGTGAAGAAGTGGACTTTGCATGATAGGAGACCTTTAAGGTAACTTTAAAGCAAGTGCAGTGTTCTAAGTCTCCTGCTCCTCCGGCTGGTTCCTGAAACTCCGGCTGAATTTGTAATCTCGCTGTAATTTGAATTTAAATAGACGTCGCCCTGAAGAGGAGCAGGTCGATCCGGTCGGACTGGATTCATCACGAGGGAAGAAATATACTTGATATCCAAGGGTTAGGGGAATTTAACCGAACTCACTGCAGGGCTATTACAGTTTGGAAGTAGAAGAGACATGTAGAAGAGGGGACACATGTGATGTAGAAGAGACATGAAGAAGAGGGGACACATGTTGATGAAGAAGAGAACATGGAGAAGAGGGGACACATGTTGATGTAGAAGAGACATGAAGAAGAGGGGACACATGTTGATGTAGAAGAGACATGAAGAAGAGGGGACACATGTTGATGAAGAGACATGGAGAAGAGGGGACACATGTTGATGTAGAGGAGACATGAAGAAGAGGGGAACATGTTGATGTAGAAGAGACATGAAGAAGAGGGGGACACGTGTTGATGTAGAAGAGACATGAAGAAGAGGGGACACATGTTGATGTAGAAGAGACGTGAAGAAGTGGACTTTGCATGATAGGAGACCTTTAAGGTAACTTTAAAGCAAGTGCAGTGTTTCTAAGTCTCTGCTCCTCCGGCTGGTTCCTGAAACTCCGGGTGAATTTGTAATCTCGCTGTAATTTGAATTTAAATAGACGTCGCCCTGAAGAGGAGCAGCAGGTCGATCCGGTCGGACTGGATTCATCACGAGGGAAGAAATATACTTGATATCCAATGGGTTAGGGGAATTTAACCGAACTCACTGCAGGGCTATTACAGTTTGGAAGAGAGATAGAAATACTCGGGGTCATTCACTAAAATGTAGTCAGTGATTTATTACATAAGAATAAGAAGAGAGACGAGAAAGGAAACATAAAGGGAGGTAGGGGACGGAAAGTAAAGAGGGGAGGAGGTGAGGAAGGAAACATAAAGGGAGGTAGGGGACGGAAAGGAAAGAGGGGAGGAGGTGAGGAAGGAAACATAAAGGGAGGTAGGGGACGGAAAGGAAAGAAGGAAAGAGGGGAGGAGGTGAGGAAGTAAACATAAAGGGAGGTAGGGATGGAAAGGAAAGAGGGGAGGAGGTGAGGAAGGAAACATAAAGGGAGGTAGGGGACGGAAAGGAAAGAAGGAAAGAGGGGAGGAGGTGAGGAAGGAAACATAAAGGGAGGTAGGGGACGGAAAGGAAAGAAGGAAAGAGGGGAGGAGGTGAGGAAGGAAACATAAAGGGAGGTAGGGGACGGAAAGGAAAGAAGGAAAGAGGGGAGGAGGTGAGGAAGGAAACATAAAGGGAGGTAGGGGATGGAAAGGAAAGAGGGGAGGAGGTGAGGAAGGAAACATAAAGGGAGGTAGGGGAGGGAAAGGAAAGAAGGAAAGAGGGGAGGAGGTGAGGAAGGAAACATAAAGGGAGGTAGGGGACGGAAAGGAAGAAGGAAACATAAAGGGAGGTAGGGGACGGAAAGGAAAGAAGGAAAGAGGGGAGGAGGTGAGGAAGGAAACATAAAGGGAGGTAGGGGACGGAAAGGAAAGAAGGAAAGAGGGGAGGAGGTGAGGAAGGAAACATAAAGGGAGGTAGGGGACGAAAGGAAAGAAGGAAAGAGGGGAGGAGGTGAGGAAAGGAAACAAAGATGGAGAAGGAAAAATATGTCTGTTTGTAAAAAATGTTTCTGATGTTTTTTTTTTTTTTTAAGAAAAGTATGACGGCCATTTTGTGCCGTTTTTAACATTTTATTATTAAATGTACAAATAAATTCAACAGTGAACTACGTGTGCTTCTCGACATGTTGAGGTGTTTCTAAGCAGGTAATCCATAAGAAGATAATCACCTACAGAGCTTCACTCCATTTTCCATTTCACACTATTGATTTGTATTATTTATATTGACAGTTTGCATCTTGCGTTTCCAGTAAAGAGGCACCGTGCGTCCAAAATACATATGCCAAAGTTAAGATTGTTTGCAGGTGATTTAAGGATGCTCAAATTGTATTGTAAGGGTCTTTAGGGAGATTCAAGGACATTTCCTGGTGGTTTAAGGGAGATTTAAGGGGTTTTGAGAAAGTTAAGATTGTTTGCAGGAGATTTAAGGATGCTTAAGTGTATTTTAAGGGTCTTTATTGGAGATTCAAGGAGTTTCAGGGAGGTTTAAGAGAGATTTAAGGGGTTTTGAGAAAGTTAAGATTGTTTGCAGGAAATGTAAGGATGCTTAAGTGTATTTGAAGGGTATTTAGGGAGATTCAAGGACATTTTCAGGGAGGTTTAAAGAGAGATTTAAGGGGTTTTGAGAAAGTTAAGATTGTTTGCAGGAAATGTAAGGATGCTTAAGTGTATTTGAAGGGTATTTAGGGAGATTCAAGGACATTTTCAGGGAGGTTTAAAAAGAGATTAAGGGGTTTTGAGAAAGTTAAGATTGTTTGCAGGAGATTTAAGGATGCTTAAGTGTATATGAAGGGTATTTAGGGAGATTCAAGGACATTTCCTGGTGGTTTAAGGGAGATTTAAGGGGTTTTGAGAAAGTTAAGATTGTTTGCAGGAGATTTAAGGATGCTTAAGCAGGTTTAAGGATGAATAAATGTGCCATGTCTTCTCCTGGTGGTTTAAGGGAGATTTGGGGCGTTCACGCTGGTTTAAGGATGAATAAATATGCCATGTCTTTTAAAGAGGGAACAGTGAGTAAATTAAGAGAACAGTTTCTCACTTTGCAGCTCCTTCAGTCATGTTCTTATCTTTTTAAATGCAACATTTAAGGGTTTTGTAAAGTGAATGATTAATGAAGATAGCTAATTGACAGCTTGCATGTAATCATTGGTTTGCAGCCTTGAACCTTTTTAAGATTTATTCCAACAGACCTAGATTCAATATTTTTGAATCATTTTACTGAAGTTGCCTTGGAATAAAACCCCTTTAATCGAGTCATGTGAAGCTAACATGCTAACTGCCATACTCATTCAGGGAGACTAATTGACAGTTGGCATATACTCATTAGTTGGCAGCCTTGTTCTTTTTGTATGCTCGTTTCCAACACACCTAGCTTTTAATATTTTGCATCTTGAGCCATTTTAGCACATCTTAGTCCATTTGTAAATCAGGTTTTTACGTTTTTAAAGTGCATTTGCCGAGACTTAAGAAGCTAACATGCTTACCGACAAACTCATTCATTCGTGGATATCAACCCGTGTTTCGCATCGTTTGATATTTTGCATTTTAACTCACATATACTTCTTACTCAGAAAATAAATCTCCACCCTCATTTAATACGAACACGTCAGATTAGGTTAGCTTAGCATTAGCTTCGGTGCTGCTAAGGAGAAGCCACATAGACTTCAGGTTTCTTTAAACAAACACAATTACACTTTTATTCCCCTGGACGCAAAGAAACATTCTCCTTTACATGTTTAATGTGTTATATTTAGTGTTTAACGCAGCATGCTAACGAGCTAGCTCATTTCACCTGTAGTTAATTAGCCACTTATGCTAACAGCATGCTGTGGAAGGAACATCTTAATTTCTAACGGCTAAAACACTGACTTTTTTAACACATAAGAACACAGATGGTTTAAACAACACCACATTTGTCGTAAGGCGGTGCTATCCCGCTGTGTTTACCCGTAAAGATAGTATTTTTTCGGTCTCTTTACTCACCTCGTCTGTTGGATGTTTGACCGCCTGGGAACTACTGAGGAGCGTCACGTGGGGTATCGGAGGGCACGGCTCAACTCCCCCCTGCCGTCGCTGATTGGCTACATCTGACGTTTCCTGGCAACTGTCAACACCGGATGGTCGACGGGGAATCTCAGTCGGACGAGAAGGTGCCCGCCCTCTACCGGAGCTGAACCTCGTGGAGAGCGCTGATTGGTCGACTTGAGGGGGTAAGGGCGCACCGATTGGCTGAAACGAGGCTGATGACATGGCTTGATGGATGAGATTTTAACTGATTGTATTATATTACTATTAGTTTAAATTACAGTCTATAATCATTAGGTATTTTACACTGTATGAGTATTATTAGATTAATTAAGACATTTCCTATTTGATGAATGTGCTTTCACGGAGTCATATGTGGTATTTACATAAATTATAGTATTTAAATCGTGTGCAAAGTGACGTTTTATTGCGGAATTCACTTCCTCTCATTATATTTAGCACCTTTTCAGGGTGTTTAAAGCAGACCTTAGAGATGGATGAAGGCTGGACCCGTTAAAACAACACGAGGTAACCCACCAGAAAAAAATAAGAAGAATAAATACAAATGGACAAAAGTAAAATAAATAAGATAACAAAAAAAAGTACCAAAAATACAAATATAAAAAATACTAAAAAATAAATATATAAATAAAGAATACAGAAAATACAAAAGTAAATAAAACAATTTAATAATAACCATTTATAGTCTGGATAAGTGTGTGACAATAAATCACCTTATTTGAAATTGAATAAATACCCATTCTGTCTATTGACTTGCAGCTCTTGTGATATCTTTAAATGTCTTTAAATAAATTAAATAAATATACACAAAAATCCAAACAGAGAAAATAAATCCGTACATTTTTGCGTGAAAAATTACCAAAAAGAAGATTAACTGATCATCGAATTTTCTGTTAAAGATAATATATTTATTTTTTAAAGAAGCTTCCCTATCCATTTTATTTAACCTTGTTCCGATTTTTTATTTAATGTGTTTTTATTGTATTCGAGCGGATTTGAGTTCTTAATGTTTTGTAATGTTTTTATTATCTTTAAAAAATAGCTCCTGATTCTAAACCCACAAACCCCCCCCCTGTTTCTGCAGCATGGCGTCATGTGATCTCCCTCCATGTGACCTCCTCTGCTTTTACTCCTTTATTCTCTGCGAGCACCGTGAGACCCTCATTACCCCCTGATGATTTACATACTGCATTAGTTACTGAGCTTTGTTTTCACACAGATCACCAGTGTGTGCAGAGTGCAGACCCAGTTAATGTGGGAGTGGGAGGGATCCTCGGTGTGTGTGTGTGTGTGTGTGTGTGTGTGTGTGGTGTGTGTGTGTGTGTGTGTGTGTTGTGTGTGTTGTGTGTGGTGTGTGTGTGGTTGTGTGGGTGTGTGTGGTCCTGTGTGTGTGTGTGTGTGTGTGTGGGAGTGTGTGTGTGTGTGTGTGGTGTGTGTGTGTGTGTGGTGTGTGTTGTGTGTGTGTGGTGTGGTGTGTGTGTGTGTGTGTGTGTGTGTGTGTGAGTGAATAGTGATTCATGCTTTTAGGATGTGGAAAAGTCTCTTCACACACCGATAGGCCTGCACAAAAACAAAGGGAACCAACGTTACTAGTAAGAAATGCAAAATGGTTACACGCAACCACAGTTAGATGCAAACACACAGGAAGAGACGCAGAAGGACCACTAGGGGCGCTAAACCACTGTGGTTGTGAAATTACCACAATGTGAGGCATAAAACAACCAGAACATAGACAGAGAGGGCATAAGAACTTCTCCAAGATGCATAATGTCTTAAAATTGATGCAAAACCCTTCTTCTAAACGTCTTTGCTCCTACAGAGACTAATGTATTAAAGAAATAGATAATAAACCATAATAAGACGCAAAATGATCAAAAATAGAGGCAAAATGATCAAAATAGACGCAAAATGATCAAAAATAGAGGCAAAATGACGCACAAGTGAAAATTAGAATAAACGTATAACAAGAACAGAAACAAAGCCTGAAAATAAAAAACATCGAAAATGTAACACACAACTCAAATGTCCAAAGAGACACAAAACTAACACACAATGACCTTTGACAATGAGTTTGGGGGGTCTTCTTCCTGCACACGTCGGGGTCATCCTGTCAGATGTCGGGTCCACACCTCCTGTCACATGTCGGGGTCACAACTCCTGTCACAGTCGGGTCACACTCCTGTCACATGTCGGGGTCCACTTCCTGTACATGTCGGGGACACACTCCTGTCACACGGGTCACACTCCTGTCACATGTCGGGGTCCCACCTCCTGTCAAATGCGGGGTCCCAACCTCCTGTCACAGCCGGGTCACACTCCTGTCACGTCGGTGTCACATCCTGTCACATGTCGGGTCCCACCTCTGTCACATGTCGGGGTCCCACCTCCTGTCACAGTCGGGGTCCCACCTCCTGTCACATGTCGGGGGACACCTCTGTCACATGTCGGGGTCACACCTCCTGTCACATGTCGGGGTCACACTCCTGTCACATGTCGGGGTCACACCTCGTGTCACATGATTCTTTAAAACCAAATGAAATACATTTTATTTCCCGTCTTATTCTTTTCTGTAAAACACACTTCGGGTTTTCCTCTGAGATGAAACGAGAGACGTGAGGCGGACACTTGTTTTATTTTTAAATTTCTGTCTTTATTACAAGTCACGGATCGGATAAATTCATGAGATCATTTAAATATCTAAAGGATAGAAAAGACACAGGAGATTATAGCAATGCATTCAGTGCATCTCACAGAGGAAGGAGCTCCAGAGGCTCCAAGTTTACTGGACATCTGCAACAAAACTCATGGAAATAAATGTATTTCTGCCTCAGATCACTCTGTTGGTTCCTCAGATCACTCTGTTGGTTCCCTCAGATCACTCTGTTGGTTCCCTCATATCACTCTGTTGGTTCCCTCAGATCACTCTGTTGGTTCCCTCATATCACTCTGTTGGTTCCCTCAGATCACTCTGTTGGTTCCCTCAGATCACTCTGTTGGTTCCCTCAGATCACTTTGTTGGTTCCCTCAGATCACTCTGTTGGTTCCCTCATATCACTCTGTTGGTTCCCTCAGATCACTCTGTTGGTTCCCTCAGATCACTCTGTTGGTTCCCTCATATCACTCTGTTGGTTCCCTTAGATCACTCTGTTGGTTCCCTCAGATCACTCTGTTGGTTCCCTCATATCACTCTGTTGGTTCCCTCAGATCACTCTGTTGGTTCCCTCAGATCACTCTGTTGGTTCCCTCAGATCACTCTGTTGGTTCCCTCAGATCACTCTGTTGGTTCCCTTAGATCACTCTGTTGGTTCCCTCAGATCACTCTGTTGGTTCCCTCAGATCACTCTGTTGGTTCCCTCAGATGTATTAGCGCACTTCAATAACTCCAGGGTGTTGTTTATTTGAATCTTTTAAATTGCATGAAATGTTGTTTAAATTGATAGATTATGAAGCAGGAGCTAGCTGCAGGTTGTTTCCTTATCTTATTATATATGGGAGTTACGGCTCTTTGAAGGGAGCCGGATCTTATGGCTCCCTTGAACAGCTCTCATCCGGATAGGTGAGACACCGGGGTCAAATCAGGGGTCAAATCCAAGCAGGGGTTAGGATAAGAAGTCAAGTTGGAACAATAAACAAAAATAAAAACAACAGGAGGTCTACTAAAGGTCGTAAAACTAGAGAGCCGTTCAAAAGAGCCGTTTTTTTTTAAGGGGGCGGGGTAATAGGTTTATCTGCGAAATAATCGCCAGGATAATGATTGACTGTATCGCCAGGAATCTACTTTTACTCACAGAAAATGTATAACTTTCTACATCTCTCAGGCAGCCGAACTCCTACTCAAGCAGCACGCGTTACGCCATCATCTCTACGGCTCACGTGCACTCAGGAAAGCAGGTCCCGTGAAGGCGAGTGGATTTGTGGCAGGCAGTGAACAACGATAAAAAGAACGGCTCTTTGGTACGACTCGGTTCCCTTCGTTCGTACCAAAGAGCCGTTCAAAAGAATCGGATCGTTCGTGAACGTCACATCACTAATCTACACCTAACTTACATAATTAAAGGGTGTCGATCATTGAGAACAAACAAAGTGTTAAAAGAGCCGAACGTAATAATCTGAGGAAACACGAATAACACCAGAAGATGAAGAGGAGGGCTGAATAACACCAGAAGATGAAGAGGAGGGAAGAATAACACCAGAAGATGAAGAGGAGGGCTGAATGATACCAGATGATGAAGAGGAGGGCTGAATGATACCAGAAGATGAAGAGGAGGGCTGAATGATACCAGAAGATGAAGAGGAGGGCTGAAGAACACCAGAAGATGAAGAGGAGGGCTGAATGATACCAGAAGATGAAGAGGAGGGAAGAATAACACCAGAAGATGAAGAGGAGGGCTGAATGATACCAGAAGATGAAGAGGAGGGAAGAATAACACCAGAAGATGAAGAGGAGGGCTGAATGATACCAGATGATGAAGAGGAGGGATCATTCACACCAGATGATGAAGAGGAGGGCTGAATGATACCAGAAGATGAAGAGGAGGGCTGAATAACACCAGAAGATGAAGAGGAGGGAAGAATAACACCAGAAGATGAAGAGGAGGGCTGAATGATACCAGATGATGAAGAGGAGGGCTGAATGATACCAGAAGATGAAGAGGAGGGCTGAATGATACCAGAAGATGAAGAGGAGGGCTGAATAACACCAGAAGATGAAGAGGAGGGCTGAATGATACCAGAAGATGAAGAGGAGGGCTGAATAACACCAGAAGATGAAGAGGAGGGAAGAATAACACCAGAAGATGAAGAGGAGGGCTGAATGATACCAGATGATGAAGAGGAGGGATCATTCACACCAGATGATGAAGAGGAGGGCTGAATAACACCAGATGATGAAGAGGAGGGCTGAATAACACCAGATGATGAAGAGGAGGGAGATTCTTATCTTTTTATATTATTTTCTACTATTTTTTACCAAAAGTCTGAAAGAGAGACTGAAGATGAGACGAGTTGACGTGAGTGACATACTGCAGTACAGCAGAGTACTTTAGAGTACTGCAAAGTACATCAAAGTACATCAAAGTACATCAAAGTACATCAAAGTAGTGTAAACTACATCAAAGTACATCAAAGTACATCAAAGTAGTGTAAAGTACATTAATGTACTTAAAGGAGGTACTGTAAAATAAATTAAAATACATTAAAGTAAATTAAATTATATCAAAGTGCTTTAAAGTAATTTCAACATGAACGTACTGCACAATACAAACATAATAATACATTAAAGTACATTATATACTAAATTAAAGAATTTTATATTAATTTAAAGCAGAATACATACAAGTATTTTAAAGTATTTTAAAGTATTTAAAGTACCTCTCAGTATTTGAAAGTATTTAAAGTACCTCCCAGTATTTGAAAGTATTCAAAGTACCTCTCAGTATTTGAAAGTATTCAAAGTACCTCTCAGTATTTGAAAGTATTCAAAGTACCTCTCAGTATTTGAAAGTATTCAAAGTACCTCTCAGTATTTGAAAGTATTCAAAGTACCTCTCAGTATTTGAAAGTATTCAAAGTACCTCTCAGTATTTGAAAGTATTCAAAGTACCTCTCAGTATTTGAAAGTATTCAAAGTACCTCTCAGTATTTGAAAGTATTCAAAGTACCTCTCAGTACTTGAAAGTATTCAAAGTACCTCTCAGTATTTGAAAGTATTCAAAGTACCTCTCAGTATTTGAAAGTATTCAAAGTACCTCTCAGTACTGCAGTACAGATGAAACCAGAGAGTGAGTCGTGAAGGCCGCAGTAAATAAAATACACTTTAAGATTCGTTAAAAAAACAGCCGTCGTCAGTTTCAGGTCCGAGGCAGCAAAGGATTCTGGGAACTGCTCGTGTCTCTCCGTTAAGGCGAAGGTCTGAACACACACACACACACGCACGCACGCACACACACACACACGCACGCACGCACGCACGCACACACACGCATGCACGCATGCACGCACGCACGCACACGCACACACGCACGCGCACACACACGCACACACGCACGCACGCACGCACGCACACACACACACACACACACACACTGAGGGCATTCCTATGGTAGTGTGTACTTGTATACAGAGTACTGGGGGGGGTAGCAGCAGTTTCCAGTTTCAGTGTTTACCTTTATGTACATTAAATACACTTTGATACAGTCTCCAGTTAATCTGTGTCTCTCTGCAGTTTCTTCTGCAGCCACAGGGGGGCGCTGTGCCCAAAGAGAGGGGGGGGTCTCTCTGCAGGGGGGCGCTGTGCCCAAAGAGAGGGGGGGGTCTCTCTGCAGGGGGTGCTGTGCCCAAAGAGAGGGGGGGGGGGGTCTCTCTGCAGCCACAGGGGGGCGCTGTGCCCAAAGAGAGGGGGGGGGGTCTCTCTGCAGTTTCTCTCTGCAGCCACAGGGGGGCGCTGTGCCCAAAGAGAGGGGGGGGGGTCTCTCTGCAGTTTCTCTCTGCAGCCACAGGGGGGCGCTGTGCCCAAAGAGAGGGGGGGGTCTCTCTGCAGGGGGTGCTGTGCCCAAAGAGAGAGAGGGGGGGGCTTCACTCTGCTTTCTTTATGAAGATCTGGGAGAACAAGCAGAGAGAACACAGTTGTATATGTTATTAACACTGCATACAATCCATTTAAAAAACACAATCAAAAACACAAAGACGACGAGAGAGAAAGACGCCACTAGATCATACAACGGGCCTCCCTAAGACCCCAAGAGGAAGCAACGGGCCTCCCTAAGACCCCAAGAGGAAGCAACGGGCCTCCCTAAGACCCCAAGAGGAAGCAACGGGCCTCCCTAAGACCCCAAGAGGAAGCTCATAAAAAGCAGATACAAATACAAGAATCCTTTAAATCCTTAACCCATAGAAAAGGACAGGATGAAGCAACGGACAAAAGAGAACACATTAAAGCATTATTTCTCAAAGTGGGGGGGCGCAGAGGCATGACAGGGGGGGCGCAGAGGCATGACAGGGGGGGCGCAGAGGCATGACAGGGGGGGGGCGCGAGAGACCAGGAGGAAAAATGGTTTTGAAAAATAAAAAAAAATAAAAAATCATAATTTGAAAAATGATTGATTCGAAAATAATATGATACAGTACAGTTCTATTAAGTCTGGGTCTCTGTGTTTCATTCAAGCTCGGCTCTGTGTGTGTGTGGAACGAGCCATTTTGTGTGCGTGCGCGAGCGAGAGAGAGAGAGCACCGGTACCGGAGATCGTTGTTGTTAGCTTCTGGTGCAAGCGAGCTACGCTAACGGATATAAGGAGTTCTTTCAACAACAAGGTGGAGGAGAGTCCTCTCCTGACAGACTGAGAGGCTCAGTGAACTAAAGGACTCTCTCAGTGTTTAGATAGTTCACTTTAGTCTAAGTTATCTCAGTGGGTCCCAAACGTTTTGGTCACCATTAATGTAAACAATTATTTCCGAGGCACACGTTTATATGATCATTATAGTTATGAAAAAATAAGAGAATAAATGAAAAACAGGTTTGAAATACTATATGACAGTAAAACAAGAATAAAGTTTAAAAGGGGAGTGATTTGTAAAATATCCATAAAGAAAAAGTAGACCTGTTTCCAGTTCTGTTTCCTCTGGGTGTTGAGAGATGTCCATAGATCTCTTCATGTTGCTCTCAAAGTGCACCAGATTGATGCTTTAACTTCAATATTAAAAAACAAATCTTCCCGGGGGAGCATGCCCCCGGACCCCCCTATGTGAGGTCCACACACCACCTATAAAAACAGCACTTTACCCCTGCTTACACCTATATGCCGTGAGCTGATTATCAAGCCTCCATTGTAACAGTCGCGGGCGCACTGTGTGTGCGTGGGGAGTGTTGCAGTAGAACGTTCCACTCTAGCGCCCGGTACCTTAATGGGAAACCCTAAATGTTTGAGCACCCTCTATGATAAGTCAAGCTACCCCACAGCACCCCAAAAGAAATCTCTGGCGCCGCCACTGAGCCTGCAACCCCGTTTTGAAGAGATGTGCAGAGCAACACAGGCTCATTGCAGCCACCTGTGATAAGACACACTTTTTGGCCAAATATCAGCATTTTCTTTCTTTTCATTTCTTTGCACAGATTGCAAAGTGGAAAAGTATTATAACTTATTGTTCTAGCAAAGGGATTGCACAATTGTATTATGTATTTTTTTTGACCACACAGAATTATGGAGCATTGTTTTATTATTATATTATCACTGTTCTAGCAAAGTGATTTTTTTTATTAAAGGAATTCATATGATTTGAATAAATGTTAACTTGGCCCATTACGGGACTATTTGTGTTGGGGGGCCCGACTTCTTTTTCTCCAAAGGGAGGGCCTGACAGAAAAGGTTTGAGAACCACTGAACTAAAGTATATGTTATTCTTAGTAAGGGTTAATGTTTGAATACTTTAAAATTCAGACTTCCTGTGAATGATCAAAGAGCGTCTTCTCAGCCAGACTGAAGAGTCTCTAACGGGTTAACCCTTCAAACAGAGGTCAGAGGTCAGAGGTCAATCTGAGGCTTCACTGCTCTTTGGTGCAGAGACATTAACCCTTAAACACCAGAAATACTTTAAAGTGTTAAGTGCTCCTTAACCTGAAGCATCTTTGCATCAAACAGTTAATTGTTAAACAACACTTAATGTCAACTAAATTAAACGTGAAGTTAAACTAAAGATACGATTAACTAAAGATACGCTAAATTAAACGTGATTGAAAGCAAGCCTAACTTAACTTAACAAAACTAAACGTAAAAGTACACATAATATATACCAACAAGGAAGCTAGTCTGCATCAGTCCCCTGAGGAACCCCTTTCTTTAGAGAACATTAAGGAACCTTAGATCTGTTCCTCAGACGCGGTTCCTTAATAAGAACGGGTTGAGTCCCGTGGCTCTCACCTCGCTGAGGATGACCCACACTGGAGAGTCTGTCAGAACGGAGAGAGTCTCATCGCCTCCAGCGGGCCGAAGGAGGCGTCCACCTCCCCTCCGCCACGCCCCCGCCGAACGCTCCTGAAGGACAAGAGAGCAATGAAATACGTTTCCCACAATGCACTGCGACATCTTTTTAAAAACATGTGTGAAGTTTTCTTTTTGATAATCCCTGAGAGAGTTTTTTGCGTGTGTTCTGTCTGTCTGTCTGTCTGTCTGTCTGTCTGTCTGTCTGTCTGTCTGTCTGTCTGTCTGTCTGTCTGTCTGTCTGTCTGTGTGTGTGTGTGTGTCTGTGTGTGTGTGTGTGTGTGTGTGTGGTGTGTGTGTGTGTGTGTGTGTGTGTGTGTGTGTGTGTGGTTTGTGTGTGTGTGTGTGTGTCTGTCTGTCTGTCTGTCTGTCTGTCTGTCTGTCTGTCTGTCGTCTGTCTGTCTGTCTGTCTGTCTGTCTGTCTGTCTTCTGTCTGTCTGTCTGTGTCTGTGTGTGTGTGTTGACCCCTGCTGGGATTTGACCCCTGATTTGACCCCTGCTGGGATTTGACCCCTGATTTGACCCTGATTTGACCCCTGCTGGATTTGACCCCTGATTTGACCCCTGATTTGACCCTGCTGGGATTTGACCCCTGATTTGACCCCGGTGTCTCACCTATCCGGATGAAACCGTCCTCGGTCCGATGATACTTTGGTGTTCTCTCTCTGCCCTCCGTCAGAGCCTCCTTCTCCGCCTGGATGTTCTGCAGACACACACACACACACACACACACACACACACACACACACACACACACACACACACACACCACACACACACACCACACACACACCACACACGATCAGGTTATTATTTATCCCTTGTTTATCTGTTATCATGTTATACTGTATATCCATTTAATATTTGTAATTCAACATGTATTTCTACTTTCTTGTTTATTTCTAGTCTTTTTAATTTGTAATGTCATGTGTTTTAAGCTGCTGCAACACAAACTGTGGGGAAACCTCTGAAGCAATTGGAGTCAGGACTCAGAGAGACACGAGGAGAGCTGGAGCTCTGATGGAGTCAGGACTCAGAGAGACACGAGGAGAGCTGGAGCTTTGATGGAGTCAGGACTCAGAGAGACACGAGGAGAGCCGGAGCTCTGATGGAGTCAGGACTCAGAGAGACACGAGGAGAGCTGGAGCTCTGATGGAGTCAGGACTCAGAGAGACACGAGAGAGCCGGAGCTCTGATGGAGTCAGGACTCAGAGAGACACGAGGAGAGCCGGAGCTCTGATGGAGTCAGGACTCAGAGAGACACGAGGAGAGCCGGAGCTTTGATGGAGTCAGACTCAGAGAGACACGAGGAGAGCTGGAGCTTTGATGGAGTCAGGACTCAGAGACACGAGGAGAGCTGGAGCTTTGATGGAGTCAGGACTCAGAGAGACACGAGGAAGCCGGAGCTCTGATGGAGTCAGGACTCAGAGAGACACGAGAGAGCTGGAGCTCTGATGGAGTCAGGACTCAGAGAGACACGATGGAGAGCTGTAGCTTTGATGGAGTCAGGACTCAGAGAGACACGAGGAGAGCTGGAGCTTTGATGGAGTCAGGACTCAGAGAGACACGAGGAGAGCCGGAGCTTTGATGGAGTCAGGACTCAGAGAGACACGAGGAGAGCCGGAGCTTTGATGGAGTCAGGACTCAGAGAGACACGAGGAGAGCTGGAGCTTTGATGGAGTCAGGACTCGAGAGACACGAGGAGAGCCGGAGCTCTGATGGAGTCAGGACTCAGAGAGACACGAGGAGAGCCGGAGCTCTGATGGAGTCAGGACTCAGAGAGACACGAGGAGAGCCGGAGCTTTGATGGAGTCAGGACTCAGAGAGACACGAGGAGAGCCGGAGCTTTGATGGAGTCAGGACTCAGAGAGACACGAGGAGAGCTGGAGCTCTGATGGAGTCAGGACTCAGAGAGACACGAGGAGAGCTGGAGCTCTGATGGAGTCAGGACTCAGAGAGACACGAGGAGAGCTGGAGCTCTGATGGAGTCAGGACTCAGAGAGACACGAGGAGAGCTGGAGCTCTGATGGAGTCAGGACTCAGAGAGACACGAGGAGAGCCGGAGCTCTGATGGAGTCAGGACTCAGAGAGACACGAGGAGAGCCGGAGCTCTGATGGAGTCAGGACTCAGAGAGACACGAGGAGAGCCGGAGCTCTGATGGAGTCAGGACTCAGAGAGACACGAGGAGAGCCGAGCTTTGATGGAGTCAGGACTCAGAGAGACACGAGGAGAGCCGGAGCTTTGATGGAGTCAGGACTCAGAGAGACACAGAGAGCCGGAGCTTTGATGGAGTCAGGACTCAGAGAGACACGAGGAGAGCCGGAGCTTTGATGGAGTCAGGACTCAGAGAGACACGAGGAGAGCTGGAGCTTTGATGGAGTCAGGACTCAGAGAGACACGAGGAGAGCCGGAGCTTTGATGGAGTCAGGACTCAGAGAGACACGAGGAGAGCCGGAGCTTTGATGGAGTCAGGACTCAGAGAGACACGAGGAGAGCTGGAGCTTTGATGGAGTCAGGACTCAGAGAGACACGAGGAGAGCCGGCTTTGATGGAGTCAGGACTCAGAGAGACACGAGAGAGCCGGAGCTTTGATGGAGTCAGGACTCAGAGAGACACGAGGAGAGCCGGAGCTTTGATGGAGTCAGGACCAGAGGGACACGAGGAGAGCCGGAGCTCTGATGGAGTCAGGACTCAGAGAGACACGAGGAGAGCCGGAGCTCTGATGGAGTCAGGACTCAGAGAGACACGAGGAGAGCTGGAGCTTTGATGGAGTCCAGGACTCAGAGGGACACGAGGAGATCTGGAGCTTTGATGGAGTCAGGACTCAGAGAGACACGAGAGAGCCAGCTCTGATGGAGTCAGGACTCAGAGGACACGAGGAGAGCTGAGCTTTGATGGAGTAGGACTCAGAGAGACACGAGGAGAGCTGGAGCTTTGATGGAGTCAGGACTCAGAGAGACAGAGGAGAGCTGGAGCTTTGATGGAGTCAGGACTCAGAGAGACACGAGGAGAGCTGGAGCTCTGATGGAGTCAGGACTCAGAGAGACACGAGGAGAGCTGGAGCTTTGATGGCAAAACACTGACGGTTTATTTGGAGTTACGGCCGGAGAATTGACAAAACAGGTGGTGTGTCACGAGTTGACACAGCGGTTGCCAAACCAATTCTGAAGAACTCTTTCTGCAGCTCGAGTTTTAACTAGTTCGGAGTGTAATAATCAACATTCTTCATCAGTGAGACTAAACATTTATGGACCCTGAATCTAACTAGAGCTCTCGTCCATAGGAAAGAATGTGCGCCAGGGAACCTCCGTCCCTGAACAGTAAACTACCTCATGGCGGCTTGTGCTCTGTCATAGACTGGCAACAACAATGTGCCCAAGCTGCTCCTCCTAAAGAGAGATAGCAGCAGAAACCCAAGGCCGTAGACCTATGCCGTGAGAAAGAGAGAGTACAGAGAGAAAACGATGAACTGGGTCGAAGGTTGAATACCAGAGCAAATTATCCCTAACACAAACATTTCCCAAATTGGGATCAATAAAGTACTTCTTATCTTATCTTATGATTGTTTCTACTTTTTTCCTCACTTCTGTTCACATCCCAAATCTGTTTATATTTGACACATTTCCTCTGTTTAGATTTTGTATATTGTGTGAAAAAATTGCTTTGTTTATGGAAGAGAAACATGTTGTTAGGATGTATTCTGTAAATGCATGGCTTTAATCTGCTCTCAGCGAAAAGAGAAACTGTCCGTCTGTATTTCATTGAAATGATGTCAAACTCACGTCGAACGGCAGCACCTCCACTGACGTGTTGAACAGTTTGTCTCCAGGGTGCTCCATGTGCCCGCTGCGGAAGAAGAACCTGACGGGAACACGGACAGACGTTTAAATATAAATATATATATATATCAAACCTGTACTTTATAGAATAATTAAAGCTGGTGTACATTTTTTTTTTAAATATCTCAATGTTATTTATGATTGATGTTGTTTGTTGTTATTGATGTTATTTATGATATCTATGTATCCCCACCTCTCGATGCGGACGGGCGTGAAGAAGCGTATCCGGATGAAGTCCCCTGAGACGGGGTGAAGGCCCAGAAGAAGTCCTCCCCCAGGTAGGCCTTCTCCAGAGTGAAGTGCTGGTAGGTCTTCAGAGAGGTCGTGACCTGCCAGGGGGTTAGCGTGACCTTTGTGGAGCGTCTGCTTCCCAAAGTCCTTATCCTGAGATCAGACATACATGGTTACCATACAGGTCTATACACACTGTTGGGAACATCCTGAACGTCCTCTTCCAACATGAGAGTAACATGATAACAAAGGTATCCCAACTGTAGCTGTGTGCATGACAGGATGTATGATTACCTAGAAGAGCATCAGGACTGTTTGAGGCATATGATAGCTATGTGATTAACATGATGATTCAGCCTCTATGGAGAGAGACAGATGACAAGCATGATCATTTCTGACGTGGCTAATCTGAAGTAAACATTGAATACTGCTTTCTATTCCTCCATCTTGTGACTGTGTAACTCCCTCTCTTGGATATCAGCATGTGAAGGACACTGTTCAGGAACTAGTTGATGCTCTGTATGTGATGACTCCTTCCATTCTGGAGAGGATCACAGAATACATGGATCCTGAGATTGAAGCTCAAGCTGGGGACCAGTGAGATTTTTCTAACACCATAAATAATGCTCTGAACCTGCTTCCAAAGTCCTGATCCTGATAGCAACATACTTAACATTCAGGTTTATATACAATATATGATGGTCCTAATCTGCTTCTTAAAGTCCTGATCCTGCACGGAAACACGTTTATATATAATTTATCTATATGGAAAAATGTGATTAATGATCAATTCATCTTTGCAGTTTCCAGGTTTTTTACAAGATGTGTGCATATGAAGATATTATTTAGTATGATATGGGGTACTACAATGATCCTGTACACACACACACACACACACACACACACACACACACACACACCACACACACACACACACACACACACACACACACACACATACATACACACACACACACACACACACACAACCACACACACACACACACACACACACACACACACACACACACACACACACACACACACACACAACACACACAACACCACACACACACACCACACACACACACATACACACACCCCCTGTACCTTGAGTTTCTGTATTTTCCCGGCCAGAGAGGAGTGTGTTCCGACGTGTTTGGAACAGCGACGGTTTGAAGCGAATCCTCAGGTTGGCTTTCTGTCGGTCGCAGTGTTTCTGAACCAGACAAACATGTATATACATATTTATATATTTATATATACATACAGAGTTGGTCGTGACCCTTTTAAAGATATTTAGACTCACGGCATCCTTCTCGGGGTTGCACACTTGACCCACATGATGTGGTCGAGGAGCCAGTCGATGGGCTTGTCTTTGTAGAAATCAGCATGAACTCCACGATGAGAGACAGGTCCAGAGACTTGAACATCTTACCTACCACAGAAGAAGAAGAGGAGGAGGAGGAGGAGGAGGAGGAGGAGAGGAGGAGGAGGAGGAGGAGGAGGAGGAGGAGGAGGAGGGTTAGTGCAAAGAAACTCACTGTTGTCAGTCTACTTTATGCAAAAGAAAAAACACATATTTTTCTGAAAATCCAATTTGTTTTTGGTGAATTTTCGTGTCAGCGTTCAGAGATCCGGCAGATATTTTTCACATATAAAGAAAAAATAATTCCTTTATATTTTGGACATTTTGTTCACATATTTCTGTCATTTTTAACACATATTTCTGTCATTTTTACACACACACACACACACACACACACACACACACACACACACACACACACACACACACACACACACACACACACACACACACACACAAACAACACACACACACACACAAACACACACACACACACGTTTCTGTACGAACTCAGTTTGGAGATCTGAGGGAAACTAAAGGTCAGAAACTGAGCCTGAAATAAAGAATTAAAGAGGCCAACATGGCGCTCACGGCCCCTTCAGGTTCCCTCGATGTGTCGGGACGTTTCAGACTCCAGAGCTCCGGAGAGCATCGAGGCGGCGGAGTAATAATAATTAGAATAAAAGATAGAAGATAAAGCCTGCAGACGTTCAGAGGCCGGAGAGAAGCTGAAGTTAGAAACAGCTGAGAGACGATCTGCAGCCGGGCGTTACTGCAGGGGGGAATCACCAAGTGAGAAATCATCTTCATCTTCATCATCTTCATCATTGTGCAGCTCAGCTCTCTGCAGCAGCACGGTATCTTTAACACTGAGCAGTTCTGTTTACATGCTAATATCTTACTCTACTCTTTTACATTTATCTGAACGGTTTAGTTTCTTAAATGTTTTTTTTTTTTTAAATACATATTAAGAAAAAATTGACAAAATGTATGTGAACATTTTTTTAAATGTCCATGTTTTCTTTTTTTATATCCAAAGAAAATATGAAAAATCCTCAAAAATATGTATTTAGAAAAATTGAAAAAAGTCTTATAAAATGTTTTAAATATAAGTGAAACATTTGAAAAAAGTTTCAAATGTCGATGTACATTTTTTTATATCCAAAGAAAATATGAAAAATATTCAAAAAAATATATATTTAGAAAAATTGAAAGAATATATCAAAAATATCATACTTTAAAAAAACAATATAATGGACAAATTCCCAAAATATGAGAAAATTGTCAAAAATATATGTGAAAAAGTTAGACATTTTCAGGGGTTTTATTTAGATCCAAAGAAAATATGAAAAACCTTCCAAAAATATATAACATTTTTACAAAAAAATATATAATTAAAAACACAGGTTCATATTTACAAAAATATGTGAAAGTTTATCAAAACATATTTTTTAAAAACTGTGAAAAATGTACAACAAAATACATCAAAAATGTGAAAAGTATCAAATATATTTGTTGTAATTTTCCACAAATGGTGGAATATAATACTGAAGTGTATTTCATGACTCGGTCTCATTATCACGGCTTTGTGTAAAGTTTACAGCATCAATTATAATAATTATTACATTAATATAACAATGTGTTGCATCAC
>JAAKFY010000022.1:39202163-39212163 GCA_011823955.1 Dissostichus mawsoni
ACATACTGATATACACCTGAACATCAGCAGGAGAGGACTCTTTAAAGCAGAGACACTACATACTGATATACACCTGAACATCAGCAGGAGAGGACTCTTTAAAGTAGAGACACTACATACTGATATACACCTGAACATCATCAGGAGAGGACTCTTTAAAGTAGAGACACTACATACTGATATACACCTGAACATCATCAGGAAAGGACTCTTTAAAGTAGAGACACTACATACTGATATACACCCGAACATCAGCAGGAGAGGGACTCTTTAAAGTAGAGACACTACATACTGATATACACCCGAACATCAGCAGGAGAGGACTCTTTAAAGTAGAGACACTACATACTGATATACACCCGAACATCAGCAGGAGAGGACTCTTTAAAGTAGAGACACTACATACTGATATACACCTGAACATCAGCAGGAGAGGACTCTTTAAAGTAGAGACACTACATACTGATATACACCCGAACATCAGCAGGAGAGGACTCTTTAAAGTAGAGACATTACATACTGATGTACACCTGAACATCAGCAGGAGAGGACTCTTTAAAGTAGAGACACTACATACTGATATACACCTGAACATCAGCAGGAGAGGACTCTTTAAAGTAGAGACACTACATACTGATATACACCCGAACATCAGCAGGAGAGGACTCTTTAAAGTAGAGACACTACATACTGATATACACCCGAACATCAGCAGGAGAGGACTCTTTAAAGTAGAGACACTACATACTGATATACACCCGAACATCAGCAGGAGAGGACTCTTTAAAGTAGAGACACTACATACTGATATACACCCGAACATCAGCAGGAGAGGACTCTTTAAAGTAGAGACACTACATACTGATATACACCTGAACATCAGCAGGAGAGGACTCTTTAAAGTAGAGACACTACATACTGATATACACCTGAACATCAGCAGGAGAGGACTCTTTAAAGTAGAGACACTACATACTGATATACACCCGAACATCAGCAGGAGAGGACTCTTTAAAGTAGAGACATTACATACTGATATACACCTGAACATCAGCAGGAGGGGACTCTTTAAAGTAGAGACACTACATACTGATATACACCTGAACATCAGCAGGAGAGGACTCTTTAAAGCAGAGACACTACATACTGATATACACCTGAACATCAGCAGGAGAGGACTCTTTAAAGTAGAGACACTACATACTGATATACACCTGAACATCAGCAGGAGAGGACTCTTTAAAGTAGAGACACTACATACTGATATACACCTGAACATCAGCAGGAGAGGACTCTTTAAAGTAGAGACACTACATACTGATATACACCTGAACATCAGCAGGAGAGGACTCTTTAAAGTAGAGACACTACATACTGATATACACCTGAACATCATCAGGAGAGGACTCTTTAAAGTAGAGACACTACATACTGATATACACCTGAACATCAGCAGGAGAGGACTCTTTAAAGTGAGTTTTGTTACTGGACTTTTACAGTTTTATGTGATTCTCTTTTATTAAAGTTTCTCTATCTTTACTTTTTATTGAAGGAGTCATGTTTTTTTTGGGTACTCTGGAGGATACTCTGGAGGATACTCTGGAGGATACTCTGGAGGAGACACGTTTCCAGCGGTTCCAGATGAGATGTTTCGGATCAATAATAAAGTTTCTGGTCTCAGAGCTTCAGGACAGGGTCGACATGTCGGAGACGTTTAATTATTCTGTCCGGACTGATCAATAATCACAGAGCTGACGCTTGAATTGACCAGCAGAGCGGTTTCTGTTCAGGATCCTCTGAAGGAGGGGAGACGAACAACATCCGAGCTCCAGCTTTTATCCAACATGCAGTAACTAAATACAGTTCAAACCAACGTCAGATTATGAGCTCGAACCTGAATCACCTTTTCCCCTCGTTCAGCCTTTTTTAAATTGTGTTGGTTTAGTTTTGATGTGACTTTTGTTCCTCGCTGTCAGACTCAAGAAGTGTCTAAGTGTTCATTATTAGTTAAAGGTCAACTATTCTGCAAAGTCCTCTTCTTCATGTCTCTTCTTCATCAACATGTGTCCCCTCTTCTTCATGTCTCTTCTACATCAACATGTGTCCCCTCTTCTCCATGTCTCTTCTTCATCAACATGTGTCCCCTCTTCTTCATGTCTCTTCTACATCAACATGTGTCCCCTCTTCTTCATGTCTCTTCTTCATCAACATGTGTCCCCTCTTCTCCATGTCTCTTCTTCATCAACACGTGTCCCCTCTTCTTCATGTCTCTTCTTCATCAACACGTGTCCCTCTTCTTCATGTCTCTTCTACATCAACATGTGTCCCCTCTTCTCCATGTCTCTTCTTCATCAACATGTGTCCCCTCTTCTTCATGTCTCTTCTACATCAACATGTGTCCCCTCTTCTTCATGTCTCTTCTACATCAACATGTGTCCCCTCTTCTTCATGTCTCTTCTACATCAACATGTGTCCCCTCTTCTTCATGTCTCTTCTACATCAACATGTGTCCCCTCTTCTTCATGTCTCTTCTACATCAACATGTGTCCCCTCTTCTTCATGTCTCTTCTACATCAACATGTGTCCCCTCTTCTTCATGTCTCTTCTACATCAACATGTGTCCCCTCTTCTTCATGTCTCTTCTACATCAACATGTGTCCCCTCTTCTTCATGTCTCTTCTACATCAACATGTGTCCCCTCTTCTTCATGTCTCTTCTACATCAACATGTGTCCCCTCTTCTTCATGTCTCTTCTACATCAACATGTGTCCCCTCTTCTTCATGTCTCTTCTACATCAACATGTGTCCCCTCTTCTTCATGTCTCTTCTACATCAACATGTGTCCCCTCTTCTTCATGTCTCTTCTACATCAACATGTGTCCCCTCTTCTTCATGTCTCTTCTACATCAACATGTGTCCCCTCTTCTTCATGTCTCTTCTACATCAACATGTGTCCCCTCTTCTTCATGTCTCTTCTACATCAACATGTGTCCCCTCTGTGTAAAGAGACTCTGAAAGTTTCAGGAACAAAGATTCTCTCTCTTTTTCTCCTGATCCATTTCTATAAAAACCTGTCTGAAAATGAGCTGATCAGATTTTGGCCACTTTATGATGTCATAACGATGTTTTGTCTTGTGTAACCATTAGCCAATCAGCAACCAAGGTAACCCCCCCCCCACCTTATCACCTGAATCTCCTCCTAGAGCACCATTGAGTTCTTTGTAACCAAATCTCTCTCAGAGGGGCGTGGGGAGGGGCTCCTTATTTTCATCTAAAGTAACAGACAGAGAATCAGCACTTTGGAAACAGGGCTGAAACAGAGGGGATTATGGGATGCTGCAATGATCTGTTTGGTGTTTCAGCCAATCAGAGACAGGCTCTGGATATATCTGAGACCTGTGATATATTGATGAGAAACAGTATAATAGGGGACCTTTAAGATAACAACAGCAGTCTCACCGATGAAGCCCAGCTGGGAGAACTCGAGGATCATCCACTCCTCCGACGGCTGCTGCAGGGCGAAGTTCTTCAGTGGTGAAGAAGTTCGGACGGGCCACGATGTCGTCCTCCAGCTGAGGGACAGGAGTATTTATATATTATTTTAAAGTATTAAGATATTTACTGAAGTATAAATACAAGAAAACAATGTCCGCAGCCAAGGTTGACGCCTCCAATTTTCTCCTACCTGGACGTAGTAGGTTCCTTTGGACTGAGCGTACATCATCAGGTAACAATAGTCCAGGTTCTGCTTCGTCCTCCACCTGAAACACAAGTACAACATAATGAAGTTAAAAAGCTGACAGAAACAGATGAGAAAAATAAGCATGATGTGGAAGAAGAAAACATTTCCAACACATCTTTAAATATTAAAAACGCTCTTTTGTTCTGCTCTGTGGTGTTTCTGATGAGTAAAGAACACACACACACACACACACACACACACACACACACACACACACACACCACACACACACACACACACACACACACACACACACACACACACACACACACACACACACACACACACACACACACACACACACACACACACAGAACACACACTGAACACACACAGAACACACACTGAACACACACACAGAACACACACAGAACACACACTGAACACACACACACACACACACACACACACACAGAAACACACAGAACACACACTGAACACACATGAACACACACAGAACACACACTGAACACACACACACACACACAGAACACACACAGAACACACACACACACACACACTGAACACACACTGAACACACACTGAACACACACAGAACACACACAGAACACACGCTGAACACACACAGAACACACACTGAACACACACAGAACACACACAGAACACACACTGAACACACACAGAACACACACTGAACACACACTGAACACACACACACACACACACAGAACACACACACACACACACACACACACACACCACACAGAACACACACACACACACACACACACACACAGAACACACACACACACACACAGAACACACACACACACACACACACACACACACACACACAGAACACACAACACACAATGCACACACACACACACACACACACACTCACACACACACACACACACTCACACAAACACACACACACACACACACACACACACACTGAATAATCTGCAGTTTCTCTGAAGAACAGAGCAAACATGTACCATCAATACCTCAGTGTGTGTGTGTGTGTGTGTGTTGTGTGTGTGTGTGTGTGTATGTATATGTGTTCATGCAGCAGTGAATTAGTGTGTGCACAGACATGATTAGCAAACAGCAGCAGAGTAAACACACACACTAAAGACACTAAACACCACACAAACACACACACACACACACACACAACACACACACACACACACACACACACACCACACACACACACACACACACACACACACACACACACACACACACACACACACACACACACACATCCAGAGGGAGGAAGTGTGCAGATATGTCACTAAATCAAATACATCCGGAAACTGAAAGGACCAGAAACATAAAGAGTGATTATGCAGAACGGCCCGTTTCATGTTTTTACATTTCATTAACAGAAAGAATTGTCGTCCAAGAAATGTGTCAAAAGGTCAATGAGGGTTCTAATAGACATTTCACTTGTTTCCCCCTCCCTATTAAAACACCTTTGCCTAAAATAAGATCTCTACTGTCCCCTGCAGCGGCTCAGACTAACACTAGAAGGCATCCTAATACAAGCTTTATCATTCAGAGTTCATGTTCACGACTCTCTTTGAAAGCAACAGAGCTTTTATTCTCTGAGGTCAGTTAAAGCTGCAGGCGTCAGGATCTAAAACGACCCCCGACCTCTGACCCCCGAGCACGTGGATCAGTGAGAGCTCTTTGTGTTCCTGCGCCATGTGATGAGCACACGCTGCAAGAAACTCTCTATCAGTTTAAAGGTTTTACTCAGACGTCTTGTCTGCTGAGGAGCGTCCACACAGAGGACGCTGTCTGTGTCTTTCTGTCTGCAGGACGAATAACGTCAGCTGCTTCTGAGACACAACACACCCAGTGTTCAAACACAAGTATTAATATCTCTGGAGGCAAACGGATGAAGAAGCGTGACCAGAGACAATTAACGTCAGCTGTGAAAAAAAGTCAATACTATTCACAAATATAAAGCTAATGTACTTTATATCTACATTTACAACCGAGATAGAAAAAACAAGATGATGGCGGCTAAATGCAAAAACCCAACAGCTAACACCAAGACGGTTTTAGTATGACTAACAAATCCTATAACAACAGACAGACAGAGACGCCTAAAAAAAACAAGATGTAGAAGGCGAAAGCAAAACCAAGTTGCAGAAATGAAAATGACACAGTCCAAAAACAAGATGGTGACGGAGAGAAACCAACACGTAGATGGTAACAGAAGATATTGAAGATAGCCAGACCAAAAACAGAGGTATTGATTAGGGGTCGACCGATTATCGGCCTGGCCGATTATCGAGGCCGATATTCCGCATTTGACAGATTATCGGTATCGGCCTTTTTTAAATCAAATTGCCGATACGACTTTGGCTCTGATGCGGCCGTTTCTCTGGCTGCAGTCACCACTGTTCACGAGCAATGTCCCGCCCACAGCGCTATCTGATAGGCTATTACTGAAGTGTCAATCAACACTGAAGATTTCCGGGCTGCAGCCAGCCAGAGAGGCGGGACCTTCTCAGATTACAGGCAGGTGCGAAGAACGCAGACACAGACAGAGGCAAGCAGCAGCGCTGAGCGGTGCTCGAAGGTAAATCAGTTGAAAGCCGAAGTTCAATAAACATCCCAATCCCCCTATGCTGAAGTTGCAAAAACACCACGATCTTATGATCCAATTCTACCAGTTTCCCAGTTACAAAGGGAGGGGGGGGGGGCGGGTAGCGTCTCGCAGCGAGAGAAACTGTGACGCGCTGGGACGACTGGGACTGTGACCGCTGCTAGTGGAGCCTCGCAGCAACTCTGCTTTCTGCACCACAATCTGGTGCTGCTGAATTGGGACTACTAAATGAGTGAGACTCAAATACCAGAAGTTCAGAACAAGTTTAGTAGTTTTATTTTATTTTTACTTCATTTACTTGACTCAGGGTCACAGAGAGGAAACCAGTTTTAAGATGTTGAAAAGTTAATTAAACATAAAAAGGCATTTCAAAGAAGTTATTCTACATTTTGACACCAAGATTTTCTGATTTTACTGCAAATGTATATCGGTTCCAAATATCATTTATCGGTCTCTTGATACTAATTATCGGTATCGGTATCGGCCTTGAAAAAAAATAGGGGTCGACCCCTAGTATTGATTCCCTAAGTCCAGGATAGCCAAGAGGAAAAACCAACAAATACATTGGAATGGCGACGGTCAGAATGGATTGTAAAGAAAACAAGATGGTGACGGGCTGAAACCGAGTTGGCATTCCCAAAAACAAGATGGTGACACAGAGTTTAATATGGCGAGAGTTACAAACATATGGCAACAGACAGAAACCAAGAGAGTGACGCCTAAAAAAAACAAGATGGCAAAGGCCAAAAATCAAGATGTAGAAGGTGAAAGCAAAACTCCAGGATGGAGGAGTCAGAAACAAAAAGGACAAAACCCCAAAACAAATGTTGACAGACAGAAATCAAGATGTAGAAATCAGAAGATATTGAAGATGGCCAGATCAGAAACCAACATGTAAACGGCCAAGAACCTACAAGATGACCATCAAAACCAAGAGATCACTTCCCAAAAACCAAGATGGCAACTGGCACAAACCAACAAGGTCGCGCCAAAAATCTACTCACTAAAAAAACTCACCTTGTAAAAAATGGCGAGTTTATAAAAATCCAAGACGGATGTGAAACGATACCAAACTGGAAGCGTTAAAAAGGTCATGAAGAAACGATAGATGATGTCATCCTCCCTTCTTTTAACTTCCTGCCCCCCCTCTCTGTTACTTTAGTCCCTCTCTTCCTCTCTCGCCCCAAAACCCTCACCTCACATCTCTCTCTCCTGTGTTACCACGGTAACAACAAAGGGCGGAGCCACACTTTATTACCTAAAACAATGTCACCTTGATCTGCACTGTGTGTGCGTGTGCGTGTGTGTGTGTGGTGTGTGTGTGTGTGTGGTGTGTGTGTGTGTGTGTGTATGGTTAACTCAGTGTTTTTTGGAGCCTCATGAATTAGCCATGACAGGCTGACAGACGCCTAGGGAGCTGTTTAACACACACACACCACACACACACACACACACCACACACACACACAACACACACACACCACAACACACACACACACACACACAACACACACAAACACACACACACATACAGTAAGGTTCATACAGGAGTGTGTGTGTGTGTGTGTGTGTGTGTGTGTGTGTGTGTGTGTGTGTGTGTGTGTGTGTGTGTGTGTGTGTGTGTGTGAGCTTTAATCATGATTAACTGCAGGTATTTAAAGTTAAAGAAAGTAAACATTCAATGAAGTGAAGTGTTATAAAATCACTGGATTCATTTCACACACACATGTACACCTACACACACAACGTACACACACACACGTACACACACACACACACACCAACACACACACACACACGTACACTACACACACACACACACACACACACACCTGACTCTCTCTTTGGGGTCTCCGAAGGACTCTCTGAGTTTGGAGAAGTCGGGGTAGAAGTGGACGGACGGAGAGACGACCTCCAGCAGACCCGACTGGATCTCTGCGGGGAAACTGAGACGGAGAGGAAGACGGTTAGTATTATATCAATTATATTAAACATTCAAATATATAAACCACCCAATGTTATGACAGGTGAGGGACGGTAGCTGAGTCATAATGAGAGCGACTACGTTTACCTGCACAGATATTCAGTTTCCGCTCTGAATGCTAAGCTGTGGATATTTTAATGTTTCTGCTAAAAATGCAGATTTTTTTGCGATAACCAGATTATTTAAACGTCTTGATTTTTGTACATTATTTCCTTTAATAATGTTCAGTGTAAAGGTGAAATCTAAGCCTTTGATAAGGTTTTCTTTTTAGCTTTCGATGCTTGGATATCAACAGGTGTTCACTTCTGCACGTACATTTAAATATTAGTCGAATTTCATTTTCATTTGCCATTTTAAAAATGCATTAGGAACATTGAGGAAAGCAGAACACTGAATATTTGATTCACTAAAATGTAGTCAGGGATTTATTATAAGAATAAGAAGAGAGGCGAGAAAGGAAACATAAAGGGAGGTAGGGGAAGGAAAGGAAAGAAGGAAAGAGGAGAGGAGTGAGGAAGGAAACATAAAGGGAGGTAGGGAAAGGAAAGGAAAGAAGGAAAGAGGGAAAGAGGGGAGGAGGAGAGAAAGGAAACATAAAGGGAGGTAGGAGAAGGAAAGGAAAGAGGAGAGGAGGTGAGGAAGGAAACATAAAGGGAGGTAGGAGAAGGAAAGGAAAGAGGAGGTGAGGAAGGAAACATAAAGGGAGAGGTAAAATCTGTCTGTTTGTAAAAAGGTTTTTACAAAAAGGTTTTCTGATGGCCGACATGGTTCACCCGCAGGCTGAGTGTGTGTGTGTGTGTGTGTGTGTGTGTGTGTGTGTGTGTGTGTGGTGTGTGTGTGTGTGTGTGTAATAAATGAACCATGCTCTAACATGCTGCACTTTGACTACACGCCGTGAACAATGACACGGCTGCAGAAATCAAAGGCGGCCATGTACAAGATGACATCAAACACACACACACACACACACACGCTCACACACACACTCACACACACACACACACACACACACACACACACAAACACAGGGGTGGGGCAGTTGCCGTAGGAACAACATCCCATCATTGGAGAGGACTTACAGGCGCTTCAGGTTTTCTGCTACACTGCGGCGTACTGCTGGTCAGCCTGAGGACACAGAGACACAGAGAGACTGTTTACACCCTGCATATCAACACACACACACACACACACACCACACACCACACACACACACACACACATTTTTTTATTATTAAAATTGTTTTCTCCTTCAGTCACAAAAACACACATCATATAATGAAACAGATTCCCCTTAAGAGACGGCTAATTTCACTCAAAACATCTCTAACTGCAAGATGTGACTCATTACATTTTAATACTTGTATTTCTTTAATGTAATGCAGATTTACGTGTTAGTAAAATAAACTCTTATTGACAGATGTTCTTATATTGTCTCCACCCGTCATTTCAGTGAGAAAAAGGACTCAAAAAGGGCCAACACACACACACACACACACACACACACACACACACACACACCACACACACACACACACACACACTGAGGTCATGTGAATATTTTCTCTCTCTCGAACATCAACAACAACTTGAGCAATCGATGACATCACAGCTCGGCCTCGGCCAATCAGAGAGCAGATGGGGTTCCCTTGTGGGATCTAGTCATGTGGAGAGGGGGGGGTCGGTG
>JAAKFY010000022.1:39219663-39224663 GCA_011823955.1 Dissostichus mawsoni
CGGAGGAAAAGAGAGAGGGTTTTATTTCCTGACGCTGCGTGAGTTCCCTGACACACCGGGGACACACCGGGGACACATGGTGATGTATAAAAGACATCAAAAAGTGCATTTTGCATGATAGGAGACCTTTAACTTTATTGATCTATTCGATTTACTTCAGATGTTTATGTACATTTTTTTACAGATATTTAATTTTATGAATTAATACATTTTTATTAATTTATTATTTTTATCTATCATTTTACTTATCTAACATCTTATGTTTATTTGAATATATATTTTTTATTATATTCGATGTTTTTTCCACATTTTAACATAAGTTCCCGTGTTTGTATAATTCTTTTTAAAAACAATTATTTAACTATATTGTACACATTTTATTAACTTCATTTGTTTAAATAATATTTTATTTTATTTTATCTTTAGAAAAAGTCATAATTTTTAGAAAAAGTCATAATTTGTGTGTGCCGGTTCTGACCCGAAAGGCTGCTCCAGGTCCGGTTGATGTCTCTCAGCGCCTGCTTCTCAGCGATGGCTCTCTTGATCTCCTCCAGAACCAGGTTCAGTTCTTTGGAGCGCCGCAGGTTCTCCTGTTCTGCAGAGTGGAGCCGCTCCCTCAGCGCCAGGAACTCCCGCTGGTAGATATCCACCACATCGCCTGCAGGGACACAAACAACACGTTCAGAAAGGGTTAAAGAGGTTCTGTAGGTGTTAGTGCATGTCAATGGCCTGCAGGGACACAAACAACACGTTCAGAAAGGGTTAAAGAGGTTCTGTAGGTGTTAGTGCATGTCAATGGTCTGCAGGGCACAAACAACACGTTCAGAAGGGGTTAAAGAGGTTCTGTAGGTTTTAATGCATGTCAATGGTCTGCAGGGACACAAACAACACGTTCAGAAAGGGTTAAAGAGGTTCTGTAGGTGTTAGTGCATGTCAATGGTCTGCAGGGACACAAACAACACGTTCAGAAAGGGTTAAAGAGGTTCTGTAGGTGTTAGTGCATGTCAATGGTCTGCAGGGACACAAACAACACGTTCAGAGAGGGTTTAAAGAGGTTCTGTAGGTTTTAGTGCATGTCAATGGTCTGCAGGGACACAAACAACACGTTCAGAAAGGGTTAAAGAGGTTATGTAGGTGTTAGTGCATGTCAATGGTCTGCAGGGACACAAACAACACGTTCAGAAGGGGTTAAAGAGGTTATGTAGGTGTTAGTGCATGTCAATGGTCTGCAGGTACACAAACAACATGTTCAGAGAGGGTTTAAAGAGGTTCTGTAGGTTTTAGTGCATGTCAATGGTCTGCAGGGACACAAACAACACGTTCAGAAAGGGTTAAAGAGGTTCTGTAGGTGTTAGTGCATGTCAATGGTCTGCAGGTACACAAACAACACGTTCAGAGAGGGTTTAAAGAGGTTCTGTAGGTTTTAGTGCATGTCAATGGTCTGCAGGGACACAAACAACACGTTCAGAAAGGGTTTAAGAGGTTCTCTAGGTGTTAGTGCATGTCAATGGTCTGCAGGTACACAAACAACACGTTCAGAAAGGGTTTAAAGAGGTTCTGTAGGTTTTAGTGCATGTCAATGGTCTGCAGGGACACAAACAACACGTTCAGAAAGGGTTAAAGAGGTTCTGTAGGTGTTAGTGCATGTCAATGGTCTGCAGGTACACAAACAACACGTTCAGAGAGGGTTTAAAGAGGTTCTGTAGGTTTTAGTGCATGTCAATGGTCTGCAGGGACACAAACAACACGTTCAGAAAGGGTTTAAGAGGTTCTGTAGGTTTTAGTGCATGTCAATGGTCTGCAGCAGTGGTGTTAAACTCAAGGCCCGGGGGCCAAATCCGGCCCTCCACCTCATTGTATGTGGCCCACAAGAGCTTGCAAAGAATATAATAAGTTTATTATAAGGTTACGTGCCGCTTTACAGGAGCACGTTGCCCGTAAACTACATGTCCCACAATGCATCTCATTTTGTGAGATGCGCACTGAAGAGACTTGCAATTACTTTCAATTATTTGCCCTAGACTTCAGCTTTCAGACGTAGTTAATTATGAAGTTATTACCCTATCCGATAATAATCCAATGCAGAGGAAATATTGTAATAATACATTATATTATATATATTTATCTATGTATATTTATATAGTCTTAAAGTTACCACCGGCCCTTTGAGTGCAACCATCATTCTAATGTGGCCCGCGATGAAATTGAGTTTGACACCCCTGGTCTACAGGGACACAAACAACACGTTCAGAAAGGGTTTAAGAGGTTCTGTAGGTTTTAGTGCATGTCAATGGTCTGCAGGGACACAAACAACATGTTCAGAGGGGTTTAAAGAGGTTCTGTAGGTGTTTGGTGCATGTCAATGGTCTGCAGGGACACAAACAACACGTTCAGAAAGGGTTTAAGAGGTTCTGTAGGTTTTAGTGCATGTCCATGGTCTGCAGGGACACAAACAACATGTTCAGAAGGGGTTAAAGAGGTTCTGTAGGTGTTTAGTGCATGTCAATGGTCTGCAGGGACACAAACAACATGTTCAGAAGGGGTTAAAGAGGTTGTGTAGGTGTTTAGTGCATGTCAATGGTCTGCAGGGACACAAACAACATGTTCAGAAGGGGTTAAAGAGGTTCTGTAGGGTTTAGTGCATGTCAATGGTCTGCAGGGATACAAACAACACGTTCAGAAAGGGTTTAAGAGGTTCTGTAGGGTTTAGTGCATGTCAATGGTCTGCAGGGACACAAACAACATGTTCAGAAGGGGTTAAAGAGGTTCTGTAGGTGTTTAGTGCATGTCAATGGTCTGCAGGGACACAAACAACACATTCAGAAAGGGTTTAAGAGGTTCTGTAGGTTTTAGTGCATGTCAATGGTCTGCAGGGACACAGACAACACGTTCAGAGAGGGTTAAAGATTCTGCTGTTTGAGGTGTTCCTCTCCTGTAGTGTGTTCTGCAGGTTTTAGTGCAAGTAAATGGTCCGCAGAGGCTAAAATCCCAAATGTACGGAACATGATGACATCACTATGTAACACTTGCGCTCCTATTGGCTAGCCTCCAACATATTGTATTTCATATATTAATGAATGAAGCTCTAACACTGTTCAGGACATGATTTTATTTCGTTTTTTAATTCACAAACATGAGTTCTGCAGATTTCTGATTGGTTATATTTCAATAACACAGATGTTTATCTACTATGTGCATGTTTCTGATTTAGATGACATATTTTCCATTCCTCCTGAACATTATGTGACACACAGACAGATTTAGGATTACTGATATGGGCGTGAACAGGTAGAGAGGGGGGGTGGAATAATCTGAGTGAAGACATGGGAATAAAATGTTAAATCCTTCAGCAAACATCATCCTCTGGGTTAATGCACTGTGAAGGTAAATCTGCAGTAATCCCACACACACACACACACACACACACACACACACACACACACACACACACACACACACACACACACACACACACACACACACACACACACACACACACACACACACCACACACACAGCTTTTATTTACTAAGTACTCTGACTCTAAAATCACGACAGACTATGTTGCATGTTTGGTTCTGAAAATCCATTAATCCATAAATACTCAAAAATAAAAGGGAAGTGTACGAAATGTAAGTGAAAAATATTCTAATGATCTTTACACCACAGGCTGTTTTATAAAAGGTTTATTTTCTGCACTTATATTATCATCCCACGTCGTTATTTTCGAAATATGTATTTTTAAAATGTTGAAAGTAACCCTCGCGCTCCTATTGGCTAGCGCTCCAACACATTGTACGTGATAGGCTAAGGGGCGGGACATCTCATTAATGGAGAACAATTATCTCATCTGTTTAGCTGATAACTGAGTTCACACACACACACACACACACACACACACACACACACACACAACACACACACACACACACGGCCGGCTGAGTCTTTAATGATCTCCTTCCTGCAGCAGCGGTCTGTTACACAACAAACTGTGTGTTTCTGCAGCTGCACAACAACAACAACAACAACAACAACATACTGACAACAACGACATGCAAACGATAGGAAAGGACTTTATGTTACAGTATGTGGAATTTTTTGTTCCGATTTTTCATTGAATTGGAAGAGGGGATCAATATTGTAACCTTCCTCGCTTTCAGTTTGGATTTGATTTATTCTCATGGATCTGAGATCTGTCCGTTTTTATTCTTAACATTCAGTCAAATATTCTCTATTAACAGCAATCAGCTTCAGTTTGCAGCGTCATTTAAGGTTTCCTTAATATAATTAGCATGAAGCAACACACCCTTAAGTCTGCACCTTAAGACTTCCTTAAAGACACCTGTTGCACGAAAGACCTTAAGTATTGTCCTTAAAATAAACTTTATTGTGCAAGAACCCCCTTAGACTTTCTCTTTAGAGTTTCCTTAAGATGGAATATGATGCTCCCCAGGATGGTTCTGCAGCCTCTATCTTCTCTGACTTCTAAGCTGATTTATGGAAATGTATTCTGGTTGATATCAGATAAAAGGATATCCTGTGTAAGTCTAATTCACACTAAATCGAATGATGTGTGTGTGTTCACATTCACAGAGTTATGATGAAGAAAAGGAGTGTGTCTTTTATCTCTAAATGGCTTCTTCACCTGCTGAAGAACTACAATGAATAACTTCCTGAAGTTAATTAAAACACCTGTGTGGTGTGTGTGTGTGTGGTGTGTTGTGGTGTGTGTGTGTGTGTTGTGTGTGTGTGCAGTGCATCCTGTAGGGGGCGCTCAAAGGACTTATAACTGCGTCTAACAAATTTAACAAGGTTTTACTTTCAGGTTCCAGCGGGACAAAGCAAAGAAAATTGGATTTACATGCACAATAAAGAGTGTGTGTGTGTGTGGTGTGTGTGTGGTGTGTGTGTGTGTGTGTGTGTGTGGTGTGTGTGTGTGTGTGTGTGTGTGTGAATAACACTGTGACAACCCTGATTGTGTTTCAAAGCAGGCACTTTAC
>JAAKFY010000022.1:39226765-39311765 GCA_011823955.1 Dissostichus mawsoni
ACATCTCCAGGGAGTGTTTACATTTTAGAAAGTGACAACATTTGGGGGAAACTGAAACATTTTTTGAGTTGAGATTAAGGAAGTTTTTAAAAAGAGATTTTTAGAAAGGGACTTAATAAAGTAATGAAAATATTCTTGCAAAAGTGCATTATTAAAATGTGGTTTCAGTTTAGGATTGTGAGGACATTCTGGGGAAATAATGAAATGTTTTAAAAGGGGGAAACTCTCCGGACATTTTCAAAAAGTGAAGATAAGGTTTTGGAAAGTTAACATTTTGTAGAACATTTGGGGAATATTGTGGATATTTTTCACTGTCTTTTCTTCTTTATCTTCTTTGTCTTCAGCCGTCTGATGGACCAGACTGCGTTTAGCGCAGAATCTAAGTCTTGATTTGTTTCCTCTACAACATTATTATTTATCCAGAAGTAGGACTTGTTTTTATGAAGTAAAAGTCAATGTTTAGTTGATACTACAAGTATAGCGTATGTCCTCCACGTTTAGCGGGCGGTGCAGACTTGTTAACTTTCTGTTTGTGTCTCCTAAATATTTTTCTTTGCTGAGCTTCTCTGTGAGACTCAGTGCATGAAAGTCTCTCTGTTGGACAATCTGCACAGGTTTCAAGTTAAGTTTCAAGTCTGATTTTAGCGTCCTTACACTATAAAAACACACATTGCGTCCACGTTTAACGGAGTGTGTGCAGAATCTAAGTCTTGATTTGTTCCTCTACAACGTTATCATTTATCCCGTAGTAAGACTGGTTTTTATAAAGTGAAAGTCAATCTTTAGGGTCTTTGGGGGTCCTCACAAGTATAGCGTAGTGTCCTCTATGTTTAGCGCAGAATCTAAGTCTTGCTTTGTTGCCTCTATACAACTTTATTATTTATCCCGAAGTAAGACTTGTTTTTAGAAGTGAAAGTCAATGTTTGGGGTCTTCGTGTAGTCCTCCATGTTTTGCGGGCGGTGTGCAGACTTGTTGTCTTTCTGTTTGTGTCTCTTAAATATTTTCAGTTTGTTCCCGCTGTGAGACTCAGTGCATTAAAGTCTCTCTGCAGGACAATCTGCATTAATGTGCTGACAATCGGCGGGGGGGAATCGATCCGTCCTGTCAGGAGTCATGTAGAGAGTGTAGTGGAGGAGTGGGAGTAAAGGGAGGGTGTAGTGGGGGGGGAGAGATGTCAGGATTATTGTCTCCAGTGTGCCGTCGCTGCGCCACATTAGGACATATTGATCCGTTTGGTGACGCTTTGTCGAGGAGACGAAGCTTCATCGATCGATTCAGAACATGCCGACAGGAGGGAGGGGGAGGAGGGAGGAGATGAGGAAGGGAGGAGGGAGGAGGGAGGAGATGAGGAAGGGAGGAGGGAGGAGGGATGAGGTGAGGAGGTGAGGAGTGAAGAGGGAGGAGGTGAGGAGGTAGGTGAGGTGAGGTGGGAGGAGGAAGGAGGGAGGAGGGAGGAGGTGAAGAGGGAGGAGGTGAGGAGGTAGGTGAAGTGGGAGGAGGAAGGAGGGATGAGGTGAGGAGGTGAGGAGGTGAAGACGGAGGTGGGGAGGTAGGTGAGGTGAGGAGGGAGGAGGGAGGAGGGAGCAGGGAGGAGGTGAGGTGAAGAGTCAGGAGGGAGGAGGAAGGAGGGAGGAGGGAGGAGGTGAGGTGAAGAGTCAGGAGGGAGGAGGGAGGAGGTGAGGTGAAGAGTCAGGAGGGAGGAGGGAGGAGGGAGGAGGTGAGGTGAAGGTCAGGAGGGAGGAGGAGGAGGGAGGAGGTGAGGTGAAGAGGCAGGAGGGAGGAGGGAGGAGGTGAGGTGAAGGGTCAGGAGGGAGGAGGTAGGTGAGGAGGGAGGAGGGAGGAGGGAGCAGGGAAGAGGTGAGGTGAAGGGTCAGGAGGGAGAGGAGGAGGGAGGAGGTGAGGTGAAGAGTCAGGAGGGAGGAGGGAGGAGGTGAGGTGAAGGGTCAGGAGGGAGGAGGTAGGTGAGGAGGGAGGAGGGAGCAGGGAGGAGGTGAGGTGAAGGGTCAGGAGGGAGGAGGTAGGTGAGGAGGAGGAGGGAGGAGGGAGCAGGGAGGAGGTGAGGTGAAGGGTCAGGAGGGAGGAGGTGAGGTGAGGAGGGAGGAGGGAGGAGGGAGCAGGGAGGACGTGAGGTGAAGGGTCAGGAGGGAGGAGGGAGGAGGGAGGAGGTGAGGTGAAGAGTCAGGAGGGAGGAGGGAGGAGGTGAGGTGAAGGGTCAGGAGGGAGGAGGTAGGTGAGGTGAGGAGGGAGGGAGGAGGGAGGAGGTGAGGTGAAGAGTCAGGAGTGAGGGGGAGGAGGGAGGAGGTGAGGTGAAGAGTCAGGAGGGAGGAGGTAGGTGAGGTGAGGAGGGAGGAGGGAGGAGGGAGGAGGTGAGGTGAAGAGTCAGGAGGGAGGAGGGAGGAGGTGAGGTGAAGAGTCAGGAGGGAGGAGGGAGGAGGGAGGAGGTGAGGTGAAGAGTCAGGAGGGAGGAGGTAGGTGAGGTGAGGAGGGAGGAGGGAGGAGGGAGGAGGTGAGGTGAGGAGGGAGGAGGGAGGGGGAGGAGGTGAGGTGAAGGGTCAGGAGGGAGGAGGGAGGAGGGAGGAGGTGAGGTGAAGAGTCAGGAGGGAGGAGGTAGGTGAGGTGAGGAGGGAGGAGGGAGGAGGAGGAGGTGAGGTGAGTGAAGAGCAGGAGGGAGGGGAGGAGGTGAGGTGAAGAGTCAGGAGGGAGGAGGGAGGAGGGAGGGAGGAGGTGAGGTGAAGAGTCAGGAGGGAGGAGGTAGGTGAGGTGAGGAGGGAGGAGGGAGGAGGTGAGGTGAGGAGGGAGGAGGGAGGAGGTGAGGTGAAGAGTCAGGAGGGAGGAGGGAGGAGGGAGGAGGTGAGGTGAAGAGTCAGGAGAGGAGGGAGGAGGGGAGGAGGTGAGGTGAAGAGTCAGGAGGGAGGAGGTTAACAGGTGTTTAGATGTGATGTGTGTTCTGTAAGGGAGAGCAGGTTTTTTCCTTTTTCGATTAATATAAAGGAATTTTTAAAGTGATAATAATATTAATATAATAATAATAAAAAGTAAAAATGTATGTGGGTAAAAACGGCTCTTTTGTCGGGAATGTGCATCAGTAAAGTCTGGGAAGGCATGATACGTGTACTTATGTAGTATTTTGTTAAAGACTAAGCTATAAATAAGCTGTAATATTGTAACCGAATGGACCACGAGGACTTAAAGAAATACATCTACCAACAACAACAACAACAACAACAACACCAATAAGATGCATGATTGTTTAGTTGTGTTGCCCTGCGTCTGAAATCCAGTCCACTAAACTTTATATTCTCAGATGAATGTTGTCAGAGCGGAGGATCTGAACTGCAGGAATGAATCTGGAGGAGGAGGACGATGGAAACATGTGTGAGGTTTTCTTTGGACCAGAACACTTTCACAGGTTCAAATCCCAGAGGGAGGAGGACAGGAACAATAAAGAGAGTTTGAGGAGTTCCTAAGATTACTTTCCCGTCTGTGTTTACGTGTAATAATGTCCACGCTTTTATTTTGAAAGTTCGCACAGACCCATGTTAGCAGTTCCTCTTTATAGTCAGTTTTTTAACACAATAAAAGAGAGATCTTCTCACCACTTTGGTCATGGAGTCGATCAGCCGGACAAACAGATCCTGTTCTGTCCTGATGCCTGAAACACATAAACACACACATATTAGCATGCTGACACACACACACACACCACACACACACACACACAAACACACACACACACAGCTGTAGCTTGTTATGCTAATGCGATGTCAGAACGTAAAAGAAAAGTAGAAACGTCATAATGTTGAGTAAATGTTTTTGTATTTATGTCCCACCGGCAGAAAGAAACATGAGCTGCAATTGGGGAAAGTTTAGGAGTGAGGAGATTTTATTACGTGTTAAAAAAACAAATATTAACAAATATTGTATTTACTGCAATTTAGATATTCCATATTGTGTTCATGATAACATTTTGATTAACTTCGCAGCCCTGGTTCTGAATCAGAGAGAAATCCCTCCACACTTTCCCTCCGATGGACAAAACAGAGTTCAGATACACCGTCAGATATTCCAGATGTCAGTGTGTGTGTGTGTGTGTGGTGTGTGTGTGTGTGTGTGTGTGTGTGTGTGTGTGTGCGTGTGTGTGTGTGTGTGTGTGTGTGTGTGTGTGTGTGTGTGTGTGTGTGTGTGTGTGTGTGTGTGTGTGTGTGTGTGTGTGTGCTGATAAACTTTTTCCACTCTTAAACCCCCCCCCTCTCTCAGTGACCTTTAATAGAAGCTGCTGCTCTACAGATGTAACTCCTGCAGGAGTATCACCTGAGGGAGCGCTCATTAGCTGCCTGTCATCAATCACACACACCTGAGCTGCACACACACACACACACACACACACACACACACACACACACGCACACACACAGCACACACGCACGCACGCACGCACGCACGCACGCACGCACACACACACACACCACACACACACACTGACCTACACCGCTGCCATTTGCACTTTTAATTTCATGCCGTCAGTCAAGGTGTGTTAACTGTACAGTCTGCAGAAAATCCTGCTAAATACACCTGTATTCCCAATCACTTCCTCACAGGACACACACCTTTACCTGCACGGTGTTTACGTTTACACCTCGAGAAAGAGAGACATTTTTAAACATAATCTCATGGCAAGGGGAATAAATAGCGCCCAACTGTTAAGGATAAATTGCAAGCATTAAAGAACAGGTTGTGAATCCACGCTAACCCTCGTATGTTCACACGAGGAAGAGAGATCTTTTTAAACATCATCTCATTGGGAAGTTTACAAATTGCACGCCACTTTAAAGGATCATTTGTGAGCTTTTCACACCATTAAAGGACGTGTCAAATCAAAATCAAATGTGCACACGAGTTCAGTCAGACATGTTATTCCACGCTGACCCTCGTCATATCAAACACACACTCGCAAATATGTCCCAGGTAAGTCTGAATGTGACCATAGACAACCTTAATGTGGCAAACCAAAGTCAGAAGCTGTGACTGAACTTCTCTGCAAGACGAGAAGAAAACGACTTTAAAAAAAGTAGTTTGGTTGATCAGGGCTACGCTAACGTTACAGCTAATGCATCAAGAATCAGAACCTGAAATACTAATAAAGGGATTCTGATTCTGAATTCAGACCAAATCAATTACACACCTTCTTCTACACCTAGCTAGAGATGTGATGTGGGAAAAACCCTCAGAAACAAGACGTATCTTTATACTTCTACTGTGGGTTTTTCTCTGGAAGTGTTTCCTTGTACGATGTGAGGGTCTCAGGACAGAGGGGTCGTGTTGTCGTACTGATATTCTGTACAAACTGTGAAGTCCACTGAGACCAATGTAACATTTGTGATATTGGGCTATATAAATAACATTGATTGAAACATTGATTCTACTTCTCTACATCAGTGTTAAATAGCTAGCATTACATCTCACAGCAGTGTTATTCCCCAAATATTACGACTTCTTTCCTCCAGATATGATGTTGTTTTCCTAAGAATATAGTGTCTTTATTTACCCAGCTATTACAACTTCTTTATCCAAACAAAACACCCACTGTCTGAAATTATTACATCTTCATTTATCCAATGCTAACAACATCGTTCACTAAACTGTCCACAGTATGTTCAGCTGATGTACCAGAAGTGCTAAACGTACAAATACTGTGTGTCAGTTTGCATACTTTTGTACTTAGACTTGCTGTTTCGTGTGCATAAATGCTTCCAAAAGTGTGGCAAAATGCCCTCTGTTGCTGATCTCAGAACAGTCAGAAAGAGGAACGCCGGACACTTCTAGCACTCAACAACTACGTAGCTGAAGCAGCGCGACCGTTAGCCGTTTCATGTGTGAACACAACCCAGTCTCACTGCATTTTGTGATATAGTCACGACATTAATGTAATCTATTGATTACTTGATTACTATTTGTTCGTGTCACACAGAACGATTTTAAAAGCAATGTATTTCTATTGGTAGTATGTTTCGTGCCTGCACCACGTCTTTTTGTCCTGTCGGGTCTTGGAAGACCAGAAGCTGTGTGGTTCATAAAAACATGTTCTTACTCAATATCTTACCCTAAGCCTAACCCTTTTATTTTAAATTGTATAATGTCGGAGTTTTGTTGCCGTCCGCGAGGAAAAGAAATGTCTCAGAGCCTCAGAATACTGACATCTGTGTTTTTTTTATCTCTTTTTCCTTCAAATTTGTTATTATTTACATTGCTTTTAAAACCGTTCTGTGTGACACGAAAACAATGCAGAAATCGTGTCGGTGAACACGAATCAATAGATTAATATCGTGACTATAACACGAAATGCCGTGGGACTGGGTTGGTGAACACGGCCAAACACAAGTAACAGTTATACATGTGGGTGTGTTTCCTGTATATTGAATAAACGTTCCACTATTCTGGTGTTGAGAAAGCCACTTTATTGGGGTTATTGAGCACGTTGTATTGATCTGGCACCACAAACGTTTGCATTATTAGCTCGCTAACAGCGTTGATCGTCACAGAAGCCGTGTGCAGTTTAAAGAAATGCTGCACATGTTCATACGTGTGTGTATTGCTTAATGCTCTTAATGTCACCATGTTTGTATTCTGTGAATGATCTTGTGTTGAAAGGTGCTGTATGAATCAACTAAATGCACACAATGTATACAATATCTTGTTTTTCATTACTGCATATATTTTATACCAATTATATTTCTACGATTTCAACCATATCAATGTCAATACTGCTATATTTTTTTATTCTGATTTCTAATTCTTTGCACAGTTTTGATGCTAAACCACCTCTCAGTGTTCGTACTGACACACATGCGCAAAAACAACAACGCTGAATCTGATATCTGAAGATACTCATGTTTTCTCACCGTTGCTGTAGAGGAGCTGTAGCCTGTAGTGGATCCCATTGTTGGTCTTTTCTCCGTTATACTCCTGTCACACACACACACACACACACACACACACACACACGCACACACACACACACAGAGAGAGAGATGAAGGTGTGAGAATAAAACCTTTTCTGTCCTGCTGAGCTGTGAAAGTCAAACCTGTGTGCATGAACCGGGTCGTTTCAGTGTTCTAACCACATTTCTGCTGAACAAAAATAAATATAACATGAAACAAATAACAATGAATGACCAAAAATCACCTTTTTCTCTCTGTCTGTTATGACCTCGACAAATATCTCATACTTTTGTCTAAAAAAAATCATAAATGTGTTTCAGTATGTGGTAATTTTAGTAATCATGCCTTAAATAAATCATCATTTAGTCAATAAAATACACAATAAAAACGAATAAATCACATTGTCTTTTGATTATTTCCCACTTTATAAAACAGTATAACACAGACAAACATTTTTAAATGATATTTTATATACTATATTATATTTCTATACACTTTATCATGTCATTTGTCTCCAAATTGTATTATATTGTCTCTTTATTATGATATTTCATTCTCATTTCTGTTATTTTCTTTACTAACCTGTATGTATTTCTGTCTGTGCTGCTGGAGATCAATACAAAATATATATAATATTTAGTTTTTATTCATAATTTTCTTATTTATGTGTTTTTTTTACAGTCTTTTTTTTTTTAATCTTCATTTTTAAATTTGTACTCTCTTTTTATTTCACCATCGCTGCCAACGGAGCCGCGAGTGTTGGCTCAGCCCCAGTGTGTGTGTGTGTGTGTGTGTGTGTGTGTGGTGTGTGTGTGGTGTGTGTGTGTGTGTGTGTGTGTGTGTGTGTGTGTGTGGTGTGTGTTGTGTGTGTGTGTGTGTGTGTGTGTGTGTGTGTGTGTGTGTGTGTGTGTGTGTGTGTGTAGAGGTCAGTGTGAGGTGAGTGTGTGTGGGAGGACTTCAGTGCCAGCTGGCAGTCGATCAGACAGCAAACCCTCTCAAACTGTCTGGATATTATCAAGCTTATTATCAAGTAGGATTATTAGTGTTTGTAAATGATAAGACGTTACGTCCGTCCCCCTCAACCATCTCACTTCCTGTCTGTGTCTCTGAGCACTTTGGTTCCTACTGAACATGGAAATAATAAAGTCTAACTTTTGCTCAACTGAGGAAATAATGCAATTTTAATTTCAATTTAAGCAGCGATGAATTGGTATTATACTCTTTAAATTAAACATCTGGAATATTAATATTGGAAACACATCTTTTAAACTACAAAGAAAGTAAAAAAGTTTTAGAGTATTTTCTGAAACAGCTGTTTAAGGTGCATTTACTGGGGACTACTTTCAGCGGCGGATGAATCCACAGGTAGGGATTGTGTGTGTGTGTGTGTGTGTGTGTGTGTGTGTGTGTGTGTGTGTGTGTGTGTGGTGTGTGTGTGTGTGTGTGTGTGTGTGTGTGTGTGTGTGTGTGTGTGTGTGTGTGTGTGTGTGGTGTGTGTGTGTGTTGTGTGTGTGTTAGGGGTTTCACCAACTACTCGACTAGTCTACTACTTCTACCACTAGTCTGCGCTGTAGGCCCTAGTCATCTAGTCGTGAACAAAATGGAGGCAAACGTGGGAGATGAGGATGCCGACACTGGCGTTGAGGTGCTGCAAAAATGCTCCAGCAAAACACGCCCGACATTCAGGGGTCCTCATTTTATGCGTAAATGCGCTATGCACTCTACAGTTTCAGTTTTAGCTCCGGCGCTAAAAGTTCACGAGCGTGCTCCACTAGCACCCCCTCTTTGAACAGCTGTTTGGACCTCATTTCGAGAGCAACAAGAAAACACGGGTCAACAGTGGCGCGGATGAGCTACGGGATTACTGCCAGCAGACACCCCATATCCCCACAATGGATAACCCTCTGAAGTGGTGGGCACAAAACGCGAACCGCTTCCCCCGTTTAGCCAAGCTTTCCAGGAGCTACCTGGCTACACCAGCACCCCAAGTGAACGGATGTATTCCCAGGCAGGCACCACTGTCACCCGACAGCGGTCAAGCCTCCTTCCCTCACATGTTGATGCTTTGGTCTTCCTTAACGCAAACCAAAAAACCTGGAAGGGTGGACATCCTTATCGAGGAGGACAGTGACAGCGAGTAAAGTGTTGCGCAATGCGCACTGGATTTACGTTGCATTTATGTTCTTAACAGAGTTTTTGCAGTAGATTTGGTGAGTCCAGTTACTGGTTTTTATTTAATCAGCCATGTAACCCAAATTAAAATGCTGCTTTGTTACAGTCTTTAACGTAACTGTATGCATTGCAATTTTACACCTCTCCTTGTGTGTCTTTATGACGACGTAACAACTAGTCGACTAGTAAATATTGGTAGTTGTGAAACCCTGTGTGTGTGTGTGTGTTGTGTGGTGTGTGTGTGTGTGTGTGTGTGTGTGTGTGTGTGTGTGTGTGTGTGTGTGTGTGTGTGTGTGTGTGTGTGGGTGTGTGTGTGGTGTGTGTGTGTGTGTGTGGTGTGTGTGTGTGTGTGTGTGTGTGTGTGTGTGTGTGTGTGTGCCTCACCTTGTCCTTCTCCACAAAGTCGATGTAGGACGTCCTCTCGATCTCCACTGGTTGCCCCTGACGATCGTACAGCGCCAACACGAAGTGGAAGAAGTTGGACTTCCTCAGGTTGGAGGGAGGCTGTTTCTCAAAGTGAGCACGAGCCAGACCCACACCACTGAAACACACACAGATACACACTCTGTTAGTCAAGACACACACTGAAACACACACACACTGAAACACACACAGATACACACTCTGTTAGTCAAGACACACACTGAAACACACACACTGAAACACACACACTGAAACACACACACACTGAAACACACCAGATACACACTCTGTTAGTCAAGACACACACACACACTGAAACACACCAAGATACACACTCTGTTAGTCAAGACACACACTGAAACACACACACACTGAAACACACCCAGATACACTCTTGTTAGTCAAGACACACACTGAAACACACACACACACTGAAACACACCCAGATACACTCTCTGTTAGTCAAGATACACACTGAAACACACACACACACTGAAACACACACCACTGAAACACACACACACTGAAACACACACACACTGAAACACACCCAGATACACACTCTGTTAGTCAAGAGACACACTGAAACACACATCTGCAAAAACTGGTGAAACAATATGCTTCCTTCAGAGAGGAGGGAGAGGAGGAGGAAGAGGAAGAGGAAGAGGAAAACAAGGTAGAGATAAGAGGTACTTTATTGATCCAATATTGGCAGATGTTTGCGTTGCAGCAGGATATAAAACCAAAGAAGGCATTTCACACAAATCGAATGAAGGAATTTAAGGAAGATCTTGAGGAAGAGGAGGAGGATGAAGAGAAAGAATAGGAAGAGGTGAAAAAGGCAAATGAAGAGGAAGAGGAATCAGTGATCGGTTGATTTTAAAATAATCATCTTTCCTCCCGGAGCTCCTCGGCTCCTCGGAGGAAAGTCTTTAACAAAACCTCTGAATATTTCCCTCTCATTTCCCGCTCGTTTCTTGTTTCCTGAAATGCTTTGTGATCGATACGACGGGGGGGGGGGGGGGGGGGGGAGATAAAAGATAAATATTTATTGGAGCGCGTTGTTCCCACGGCGACGGATTAAATACAGCGCTGACCTTTCTGCTACACCCAGGGGGGGGGGGATTAATGCAGAATATATTCTACCATAATTGTTTATTTTTTAAAAAGTATGTTGGGGTTATATTTATTATTATATTATTGTTGTTTTTGTTAAAGTGATATATATAATTTATTTATCACATAATGCAGATTTTTGAACACCTGAATCTCCTCCTAGAGCACCATTGTGTTCTTTAAACCAATCATCTTTCAGGGGGCGTGGCCAGCAGCAGCTCATTAGCATTTAAAGCTACAGACTCAGAATCAGCACTTTGGAAACAGGGCTGAAACAGAGGGGATTATGGGTAATGCTGCAATGATCTGTTTGGTGTTTCAGCCAATCAGAGACAGGCTCTGGATATATCTGAGACCTGGGATATACTGATGAAGAAGAGGATGATAGGGGACCTGGGATATACTGATGAAGAAGAGGATGATAGGGGACCTGTGATATATTGATGAAGAGGAGGATGATAGGGGACCTGTGATATATGATGAAGAAGAGGATGATAGGGGACCTGTGATATACTGATGAAGAAGAGGATGATAGGGGACCTGTGATATATTGATGAAGAGGAGGATGATAGGGGACCTGTGATATATGATGAAGAAGAGGATGATAGGGGACCTGTGATTATTGATGAAGAAGAGGATGATAGGGGACCTGTGATATACTGATGAAGAAGAGGATGATAGGGGACCTGTGATATACTGATGAAGAGGAGGATGATAGGGGACCTGTGATATATTGATGAAGAGGAGGATGATAGGGGACCTGTGATATATTGATGAAGAGGAGGATGATAGGGGACCTGTGATATATTGATGAAGAAGAGGATGATAGGGGACCTGTGATATACTGATGAAGAAGAGGATGATAGGGGACCTGTGATATACTGATGAAGAAGAGGATGATAGGGGACCTGTGATATATTGATGAAAAGAGGATGATAGGGGACCTGTGATATATTGATGAAGAAGAGGATGATAGGGGACCTGTGATATACTGATGAAGAAGAGGATGATAGGGGACCTGTGATATTGATGAAGAAGAGGATGATAGGGGACCTGTGATATACTGATGAAGAGGAGGATGATAGGGGACCTGTGATATACTGATGAAGAAGAGGATGATAGGGGACCTGTGATATACTGATGAAGAAGAGGATGATAGGGGACCTGTGATATACTGATGAAGAGGAGGATGATAGGGGACCTGTGATATATGATGAAGAAGAGGATGATAGGGGACATGTGATATACTGATGAAGAAGAGGATGATAGGGGACCTGTGATATACTGATGAAGAAGAGGATGATAGGGGACCTGTGATATACTGATGAAGAGGAGGATGATAGGGGACCTGTGATATATTGATGAAGAGGAGGATAATAGGGGACCTGTGATATATTGATGAAGAGGAGGATGATAGGGGACCTGTGATATATTGATGAAGAAGAGGATGATAGGGGACCTGTGATATACTGATGAGAGGAGGATGATAGGGGACCTGTGATATATTGATGAAGAGGAGGATGATAGGGGACCTGTGATATATTGATGAAGAAGAGGATGATAGGGGACCTGTGATATATTGATGAAGAGGAGGATGATAGGGGACCTGTGATATATTGATGAAGAAGAGGATGATAGGGGACCTGTGATATATTGATGAAGAAGAGGATGATAGGGGACCTGTGATATATTGATCAAGAGGAGGATGATAGGGGACCTGTGATATATTGATGAAGAAGAGGATGATAGGGGACCTGTGATATACTGATGAAGAGGAGGATGATAGGGGACCTGTGATATATTGATGAAGAAGAGGATGATAGGGGACCTGTGATATATTGATGAAGAAGAGGATGATAGGGGACCTGTGATATATTGATGAAGAGGAGGATGATAGGGGACCTGTGATATATTGATGAAGAAGAGGATGATAGGGGACCTGTGATATACTGATGAAGAGGATGATAGGGGACCTGTGATATACTGATGAAGAGGATGATAGGGGACCTGTGATATACTGATGAAGAGGATGATAGGGGACCTGTGATATACTGATGAAGAGGAGGATGATAGGGGACCTGTGATATACTGATGAAGAGGATGATAGGGGACCTGTGATATATTGATGAAGAGGAGGATGATAGGGGACCTGTGATATACTGATGAAGAGGATGATAGGGGACCTGTGATATACTGATGAAGAGGATGTAGGGGACCTGTGATATACTGATGAAGAGGATGATAGGGGACCTGTGATATACTGATGAAGAGGATGATAGGGGACCTGTGATATACTGATGAAGAGGAGGATGATAGGGGACCTGTGATATACTGATGAAGAGGATGATAGGGGACCTGTGATATATGATGAAGAGGAGGATGATAGGGGACCTGTGATATACTGATGAAGAGGATGATAGGGGACCTGTGATATATTGATGAAGAGGATGATAGGGGACCTGTGATATATTGATGAAGAAGAGGATGTAGGGGACCTGTGATATACTGATGAAGAGGATGATAGGGGACCTTTAAAACAAAAATATGTCACGTTTAATCTAGAAAATCCTACACAAGATGTATTTTCAGCTGAATTACAGACGTATTTCTTCATGCAGCTGGTTGATGTTTACTTCCCTCTTCTGATGTGGTTATTTATCATGTTGTATTTAATGAAGCAGCGGAGTGTCAGAAAGGTGTAAAATAAGAGCGAGAGGAATCGCACCGTCAACACTTCCTGCGAGAAAATCATCCACGAGCATCTGTTTCTATGTATGTTGTTTTTCTGATGTTACCACGTCTGTCCTGAAGTAAAAGTACTAATACATCACTGAAAATACTACATTGAAATGTCACTGAAAGTAAGACAGCACATCGTCTTCAAGTACTCAGAAACACATCACCTGTGAGGGATATCTTAATATTTGACCTATTTTATATGAAAAACGGTATTTGATCGAGCTGAAATAATGAACACATCAACAGGACTTATTGCCAACTATTGTTGTGATTTATTAGTTTTTATTATTAATATTTCGAAGCAAAAAGCATCAGAATAAGTTTCTAGCTTCAATGTTATCAATACAATAAACCTACAGACATATCACCTCCAAAAATGGACATATAATAAAGATATGTCATAGAAAAAAGAAATAATACAAAATATATAAAATCTGCAAAAATTGTACTTGCAGCCCTTAATTATATTATATATAATTTTACTACTATGAGACCTTCATACAGCTCTGTTGTGATTGGTCAACCGCTTAGAGATGTCCCGCCCCTTAGCCTATCACGTACAATGTGTTGGAGCGCTAGCCAATAGGAGCGCGAGTGTTTCATAGTGATGTTCTAGAAGTAAACAAAGGAGTCAAATGAGGCGTTTCAGGCGGATTGTATCCTCTGCAGACCCTTTACATGCACTAACACCTACAGAACGCTGCAGGAGGGGGAGGAGTCCTGAACCTGGAGTTCTGTCAGTGAAAGGACGTTGAACTGGCCCTATGTTGCTGTAAAGAGAAGTCCTTTAGTCCCAGTTTTACAGCGTAGCTTCGCAGACATGGAGCCTCTGATCTCCGCCACGGAGACAAAGAGCGGGTAAAACGTCAGCTTCTCTAAAACAAACTGGCACCTGTTCCCACCAGAATCACAATCATCACTGAAACACACCATTATCCAAATTACCCAGAGTGCCGTGCGGCTCGTTAGCATTATTATTATTTCAATTATGCTAATTGCTGCTGCATGCACTCGTATCCGGCTGTTAGCACTTGGCACAAGGTGCGATAAAAGAATTTTAAAAAACAGTATCGATGCAGAGGAGAGCTGCAACTCCCTGAGAGTAAACCACACACACACACACACACACACACACACACACACAACACACAGGGAGCAAAACAGAGGCCGGCGATGTGAAATGAAAGGTCAGCGGGAGTCGTGTCGAGCACTCTGCAAACAATTATGAGCACGACAGTGGTGTGTGTGTGTGTGTGTGTGTGTGTGTGTGTGTGTGTGTGTGTGTGTGTGTGTGTGTGTGTGTGTGGGTGTGTGGTGTGTGTGTGTGTGTGTGTGTGTTGTGTGTGTGTGTGTTGTGTGTGTGTGTGTGTTTGTGTGTGTGTGGGTGTGTGTGTGTGTGTGTGTGTGTTGTGTGGTGTGTGTGTGTGTGTGTGTGTGTGTGTGAGAGATTCCCTCAGAGGTGCTGACATCATGTTGAAGGTGTGTGTGGATTTGCATGAAGCTAGTTATTGTTATTTAAATCTGACTTATTATAGATGAGGACCAAAATAACTCTTCCGTAAACGTGTTTTCATCCACAAGAACTCTTTAAAGTAGAGACACTACATACTGATATACACCTGAACATCAGCAGGAGAGGACTCTTTAAAGTGGAGACACTACATACTGATATACACCTGAACATCAGCAGGAGAGGACTCTTTAAAGTGGAGACACTACATACTGATATACACCTGAACATCAGCAGGAGAGGACTCTTTAAAGTAGAGACACAACATACTGATATACACCTGAACATCAGCAGGAGGGGACTCTTTAAAGTAGAGACACTACATACTGATATACACCTGAACATCAGCAGGAGAGGACTCTTTAAAGTAGAGACACTACATACTGATATACCTGAACATCAACAGGAGGGGACTCTTTAAAGTAGAGACACTAAATACTGATATACACCTGAACATCAGCAGGAGAGGACTCTTTAAAGTAGAGACACTACATACTGATATACACCTGAACATCAGCAGGAGAGGACTCTTTAAAGTGGAGACACTACATACTGATATACACCTGAACATCAGCAGGAGAGGACTCTTTAAAGTGGAGACACTACATACTGATATACACCTGAACATCAGCAGGAGAGGACTCTTTAAAGTAGAGACACAACATACTGATATACACCTGAACATCAGCAGGAGGGGACTCTTTAAAGTAGAGACACTACATACTGATATACACCTGAACATCAGCAGGAGAGGACTCTTTAAAGTAGAGACACTACATACTGATATACACCTGAACATCAACAGGAGGGGACTCTTTAAAGTAGAGACACTACATACTGATATACACCTGAACATCAGCAGGAGAGGACTCTTTAAAGTAGAGACACTACATACTGATATACACCTGAACATCAGCAGGAGAGGACTCTTTAAAGTAGAGACACTACATACTGATATACACCTGAACATCAGCAGGAGAGGACTCTTTAAAGTAGAGACACTATATACTGATACACACCTGAACATCAGCAGAAGAGGACTCTTTAAAGTAGAGACACTACATACTGATATACACCTGAACATCAGCAGGAGAGGACTTTAAAGTAGAGACACTACATACTGATATACACCTGAACATCAGCAGGAGAGGACTCTTTAAAGTAGAGACACTACATACTGATATACACCTGAACATCAGCAGGAGAGGACTCTTTAAAGTAGAGACACTACATACTGATATACACCTGAACATCAACAGGAGGGGACTCTTTAAAGTAGAGACACTACATACTGATATACACCTGAACATCAGCAGGAGAGGACTCTTTAAGTAGAGACACTACATACTGATATACACCTGAACATCAGCAGGAGAGGACTCTTTAAAGTAGAGACACTACATACTGATATACACCTGAACATCAGCAGGAGGGACTCTTTAAAGTAGAGACACTACATACTGATATACACCTGAACATCAGCAGGAGGGGACTCTTTAAAGTAGAGACACTACATACTGATATACACCTGAACATCAGCAGGAGAGGACTCTTTAAAGTAGAGACACTACATACTGATATACACCTGAACATCAGCAGGAGGGGACTCTTTAAAGTAGAGACACTACATACTGATATACACCTGAACATCAGCAGGAGAGGACTCTTTAAAGTAGAGACACTACATACTGATATACACCTGAACATCAGCAGGAGAGGACTCTTTAAAGTAGAGACACTACATACTGATATACACCTGAACATCAGCAGGAGAGGACTCTTTAAAGTAGAGACACTATATACTGATATACACCTGAACATCAGCAGGAGAGGACTCTTTAAAGTAGAGACACTACATACTGATATACACCTGAACATCAGCAGGAGAGGACTCTTTAAAGTAGAGACACTACATACTGATATACACCTGAACATCAACAGGAGGGGACTCTTTAAAGTAGAGACACTACATACTGATATACACCTGAACATCAGCAGGAGAGGACTCTTTAAAGTAGAGACACTACATACTGATATACACCTGAACATCAACAGGAGGGGACTCTTTAAAGTAGAGACACTACATACTGATATACACCTGAACATCAGCAGGAGAGGACTCTTTAAAGTAGAGACACTACATACTGATATACACCTGAACATCACAGGAGGGACTCTTTAAAGTAGAGACACTACATACTGATATACACCTGAACATCAGCAGGAGAGGACTCTTTAAAGTAGAGACACTACATACTGATACACCTGAACATCAGCAGGAGGGACTCTTTAAAGTAGAGACACTACATACTGATATACACCTGAACATCAGCAGGAGAGGACTCTTTAAAGTAGAGACACTACATACTGATATACACCTGAACATCAGCAGGAGAGGACTCTTTAAAGTAGAGACACTACATACTGATATACACCTGAACATCAGCAGGAGAGGACTCTTTAAAGTAGAGACACTATATACTGATATACACCTGAACATCAGCAGGAGAGGACTCTTTAAAGTAGAGACACTATATACTGATATACACCTGAACATCAGCAGGAGAGGACTCTTTAAAGTAGAGACACTACATACTGATATACACCTGAACATCAGCAGGAGAGGACTCTTTAAAGTAGAGACACTACATACTGATATACACCTGAACATCAGCAGGAGGGACTCTTTAAAGTAGAGACACTACATACTGATATACACCTGAACATCAGCAGGAGGGACTCTTTAAAGTAGAGACACTATATACTGATATACACCTGAACATCAGCAGGAGAGGACTCTTTAAAGTAGAGACACTACATACTGATATACACCTGAACATCAGCAGGAGAGGACTCTTTAAAGTAGAGACACTACATACTGATATACACCTGAACATCAGCAGGAGAGGACTCTTTAAAGTAGAGACACTACATACTGATATACACCTGAACATCAGCAGGAGAGGACTCTTTAAAGTAGAGACACTACATACTGATATACACCTGAACATCAGCAGGAGAGGACTCTTTAAAGTAGAGACACTACATACTGATATACACCTGAACATCAGCAGGAGAGGACTCTTTAAAGTAGAGACACTACATACTGATATACACCTGAACATCAGCAGGAGAGGACTCTTTAAAGTAGAGACACTACATACTGATATACACCTGAACATCAGCAGGAGAGGACTCTTTAAAGTAGAGACACTACATACTGATATACACCTGAACATCAGCAGGAGAGGACTCTTTAAAGTAGAGACACTACATACTGATATACACCTGAACATCAGCAGGAGAGGACTCTTTAAAGTAGAGACACTACATACTGATATACACCTGAACATCAGCAGGAGAGGACTTTTAAAGTAGAGACACTACATACTGATATACACCTGAACATCACAGGAGAGGACTCTTTAAAGTAGAGACACTACATACTGATATACACCTGAACATCAGCAGGAGAGGACTCTTTAAAGTAGAGACACTACATACTGATATACACCTGAACATCAGCAGGAGAGGACTCTTTAAAGTAGAGACACTACATACTGATATACACCTGAACATCAGCAGGAGAGGACTCTTTAAAGTAGAGACACTACATACTGATATACACCTGAACATCAGCAGGAGAGGACTCTTTAAAGTAGAGACACTACATACTGATATACACCTGAAACAGCAGGAGAGGACTCTTTAAAGTAGAGACACTACATACTGATATACACCTGATCATCAGCAGGAGAGGACTCTTTAAAGTAGAGACACTACATACTGATATACACCTGAACATCAGCAGGAGAGGACTCTTTAAAGTAGAGACACTACATACTGATATACACCTGAACATCAGCAGGAGAGGACTCTTTAAAGTAGAGACACTACATACTGATATACACCTGAACATCAGCAGGAGAGGACTCTTTAAAGTAGAGACACTACATACTGATATACACCTGAACATCAGCAGGAGAGGACTCTTTAAAGTAGAGACACTACATACTGATATACACCTGAACATCAGCAGGAGAGGACTCTTTAAAGTAGAGACACTACATACTGATATACACCTGAACATCAGCAGGAGAGGACTCTTTAAAGTAGAGACACTACATACTGATATACACCTGAACATCAGCAGGAGAGGACTCTTTAAAGTAGAGACACTACATACTGATATACACCTGAACATCAGCAGGAGAGGACTCTTTAAAGTAGAGACACTACATACTGATATACACCTGAACATCAGCAGGAGAGGACTCTTTAAAGTAGAGACACTACATACTGATATACACCAGAACATCAGCAGGAGAGGACTCTTTAAAGTAGAGACACTACATACTGATATACACCTGAACATCAGCAGGAGAGGACTCTTTAAAGTAGAGACACTACATACTGATATACACCTGATCAGCAGGAGAGGACTCTTTAAAGTAGAGACACTACATACTGATATACACCTGAACATCAGCAGGAGAGGACTCTTTAAAGTAGAGACACTACATACTGATATACACCTGAACATCAGCAGGAGAGGACTCTTTAAAGTAGAGACACTACACACTGATATATAAATATCATAATAAATTAAAGTGTTTAAATATAACGCAACATGAACATAAAGGCTCTAAAATTAAAGACAACGGAGTCACCCTAAGATATCTAAAACACACACACACACACACACACCAGCCTAATGAGCCGTACAGCAAACACACACACACACTGTTTGGCTAGCAGCCAGTGTGTTAATCAAATAAACTGGATGTTAAATCTGATTCAAAGGGAAACAAACTCCGAGCAAACACACGACGACACACACACACACACACACACACACACTTATCTACCCCCTTTCAACATGCTGAGTTAATTGCCTGCATGTTTTAGGTGTTTCTAACTTTGTCGTATTTGCATTCTATTTCATTGCATGTGTTAAATCATCGTCTCCGTGCACGTCCTGCAGTGTGAGTGTAAAGTATTTCATTTACAAAGAGACGGATTTGTTAAACTGCAAACAGTACACACAAATCACCATGTGAATACTTTTACTTTACTACATCTCTTTAAATATGTATGTTATTACTTCCTCTTAACAGTAATATCTTAGATTTATCTGGTCTTTTTTCAAGGTTTCACTTCATCAGACTCGCCGTTAGAAACCTCCAAGTTCAATTAGAAAAATCACCATTTATACCGAACTCCATTGGAAAGGACCAGTTTTACACGGTGTTTTTCTGTGTGTGTGTTTACCTAATTCGACTCATTAGAAACCACCAGACTCCATTGGAAAGGACCAGTTTTACACGGTGTGTTTTCTGTGTGTGTGTTTACCTAATTCGACTCATTAGAAACCAAACTCCAATTCGTTTTCGATGTCTTTGTGGATATTACTTGTTTTTTCTAACAGTTAACTGAAACTTCAGAAACCACCTATTCTGCATTTAGTGATTTCTTTCTGTATGTCTACTACTCTTGCCTCCATACAAGGTTTAACCTCATAAGACTCATTAGGATCAATTTCACAATCAAACGTTTTTTAGATGTCTTTGTGGATATTATTGGATTTGACTCTTCAGAAACCGCCATGGGAAAAATCAGCAATTCTGCATTTAGTGATTTCTCATAAACTCATTACGTGGACTTAATCAGACATGTTAGGACCACCAAGCTCCATTAGAGAAATCAGGGAATTCATATTTTGTATTTACTTTATATGTGGTTATAACTACTTTGTCTTCTTTTCAATTCAAAGTTTGATCCCAATTAGACTCAAAGAAACCACCAATTCTACATGTTGTGTTTTCTTTGCGTCTCCATTTAACTCAGTTTTTATCCAATAGAGTAGAAAGGAATCTCAGCTCAGTTTGTTTGAAAAAAATGTGATTTGAGTTCATATTTATGAATCTACTTCGCCTACAGGAACATGCTAACACGCGCTGATTTAAGGGTGTGTGTGTGTGTGTGTGTGTGTGTGTGTGTGTGTGTGTGTGTGTGTGTGTGTGTGTGTGTGTGTGTGTGTGTGTGTGTGTGTGTGTGTGTGTGTGTGTGTGTGTGTGTGTGTGTGTGTGTGTGTGTGTGTGTGTGTGTGTGTGTGTGTGTGTGTGTGTGTGTGTGTGTGTGTGTGTGTGTGTGTGTGTGTGGCCTGACTGATTTCTATGTGTGCGTTTAATCGCGTGTCGTTCCTAATTAGTCCGAGGAGCGGTGGCTGGATGGCTGCTGCTGTCACGCTGCAATTACCAACAAATTAGTCTTTATACCGAGGGGCCACACACACACACACACACTCTCTGGACCGTGTGTGTGTTAATTAGTACGTTCTGCGAGGTGTTCAGGGTGTGAGAACGCGTTGTAAACGTCAGCCCTGCAGCTGTTTGTTCTGCACGACAATAATAAGACGCATTAAAACACATAAATAATAATAATAAAAACAATTAAAGCCTTAACGCCCCACGCTCAGCAACATGTCGGGGCATTAAATCACACACACTCATCTGAAGAGAGGGGAAGCATCTGGTCCCTGAAAGCACCGAAAGCTGCTCCGCGTGGTGCGTTCAGGCGTCGTAAATCTGGGGGTTTCATTTCTAATCTGATTACTTTCAGTGCATCTGATTGGAGCGGTGGATTTGCCTCTTTGAAATGACTCAATGAAGACGTAGACGGGATTTGGTGAATAACGCTGTAAAACCACCGTTTGTCATCAGGATGTTTAGGAGTTTTGAAGTCCTTTATTTCCTCATTAAACTCTGCTGTGGTGCATTCAGGGTTCAGGATATCTGAGTGTTTCTGCTCTGGTGTTGTCATGTGATTACTCTCAGATTCATTCACCTCACATTAACACAACTGATAAAAGAAGAAATGTGGCGGCAGATTTGTAAAAAGGTGAAGTGATTTTTAAAATGTAATTTGTTAAATTAATCTGTTTTGACAAGTGACATTAATGTGTTATTAGTGTTTGTAATCATATCGTTCAAGTCTCTTATGTTGTCAGTCCATGAATAAACCTCCTGTCTATGTGGTGCATTCATGAAGACGTGGAATGGATGGTTTCTCCGATGGGATTTGGTGAACGCTGCAAAACTCTTTTTATCCTTCATTTATTTATCAACCTCTGGTCACTGTGGTGCATTCAGGGTTCAGTAGATTGCAGTATTGATTGTCAAGTGACCTCCTGTAAGACTCCTAAGATTTAGCTTTTAAATACAAAGTCAAAAGGAAGAAAATGAAACTCTAAATGTGGTCATAAAGCTGAAAAAAGGGGATTTGGTGGATTTCTGTCCTCAGTAATGGTGCGTTCAGGGTTCAGCACATCTAAGGGGTTTTACCCGTAAAAGAGCTGCGTCCAAAAAAATGTGTATGGAGGGAAATCATTTTCAGTCTCTTGTGTCGAACTCTCGAAGATTTCTTTCATCCCGAGGAAGATTTTTTTGTATATATTTTACCTCTCAGGATTGATGAGGAGTCGAAGCTAAAGCAGCTGCAAGATTCACTACTCAGCTGTTTCCTCCCAAACACACACACACACACACACACACACACACACACCGGCCCATTAGCCCGGTCACCTGCTCCTCTCAGACGAGGTTAATTGTTTGCAGGTTTTTTTTTGCTGCTTGTGATTAGAAGCCGAGGCGTTCAAGTGCCGAGGTGTAAAGTAACTAAGTACATTTACTCAAGTACTTAAGTACAATTTGAAGGTACTTGAGTATTTCCAGTTCAAGCTACTCTGTACTTCTAGTCTCCCACAGATGTTGTGGCTATAAATCTCCCCGTGGTGCATTCAGGTGCGTTTGTTTACCCGCGGTACGGAGAATAAAACTAATCCTTATCATTCATGTAATCAGATTACCTTCCACTCATGTTCAGAGGCTTTTATTTAGAAATGTGTTGAAATCTCTGGTGCGATATGAAGATGTGAAACAGAGGATTTTCGCACTGTGTGAACAGCGCTGGGAAACTGACAGAATATTTAAATGTTGTATTCCTCAAACTCTCCGTGGTTTTTGGCACTGAGCGTACATTTCTTTTGTTGTTATTTACGACACGTTTTGACATTTCTACCTGACGTTTTCTACTGACGTTTTCTACCTGGTGTTTTCTAGGTTTTCTACTGACGTTTTCTACCTGACGTTTTCTACCTGACGTTTTCTACCTGACGTTTTCTACCGCGTTTTCTACCTGGTGTTTTCTACCTGACGTTTTCTACCTGGTGTTTTCTACCTGACGTTTTCTACCTGGTGTTTTCTACCTGACGTTTTCTACCTGACGTTTTCTACTGGCGTTTTCTACCTGCGTTTTCTACCTGTGTTTTCTACCTGACGTTTTCTACCTGGTGTTTTCTACCTGACGTTTTCTACCTGGTGTTTTCTACCTGACGTTTTCTACCTGACGTTTTCTACCTGGGTTTTCTACCTGTGTTTTCTACCTGACGTTTTCTACCTGACGTTTTCTACCTGGTGTTTTGTGGCTAAATCTCTCCTCAATGAGTGGTGCCTTCAGGGTGCGAGAATAAAACTAGTACTTACATTAGTAACCAGATTAATTCCAACTCATTTATTATATTATGGCGGGCAGGTGCTCTGAAAACCTGAAACATTGACTTTAATTAAATGTATTAAGTCAACAGATTTCACATAACTGTATTAGCTGAGTTCAAAAACATTAACCCTCAGATGCAAAAGTGGGTCTTTTTTGACCCGGTGAGGTGGTTTTCTTAGAGTATCTTTGTAATTCCTTTTTCATCATTTCATATTCCAGCTATTCCTCAAAAAACATGTTTTGGATTTCATGCCATTTAAATTTAAATTGTATACATTTTAAGAAATTGTAGTTTTTGTATTACTACCCCAAGCTTCCATAAGTGGGTCAAAAATGACCCGCATGCCTTTTCTATGGAATTTCGTTTTTTTTCAAAATGTCTAGAAAATGTCTAAAAAAATTATAAATAGTGAAAAATTAAATATAAAACATTTCTAGTATGAACCAAAATATACTAAATATTATACAAGTGATTTTTCTTAACCAAAATGACAAAAATGGCATCAAAACACATTATTCTAATACGGGCCCTTTTTGAGCCACTTATTGAGAGGAGGGTCCCGGCACTCGGGCATCTAAGGGTTGAATAAACATTGTTAGGTTCAACTTAATATTATTGATTTCAACTAACGTTTATACAGTAATGTGAAATCTGTTGAGGCTTTTCAGTGTACCTCTCACGGTGGTGCATTCAGGGTTCAGTAAATCTGAGTTATCGTTGTGACTCTATGATAATTCTCTTTTAAAAAAACGTGAAAAATAATTCTAAATGTTTTCAGAAACCTGTAATAGTTCCTGTAAATCTGAGCTTTTTTGGTTAAAGGGGCCATCTCCAAATGTCTATGTTGGCAGGAAATCTTTTTGAGTCTCGTGTCGAACGATCTTCACATTTTTTGAGCACGTTTTGAAATGTTTACCTCGTGTTTGGTGGCTAAATCTCTCCTGAAATACAAGTGTTTTTCAGATTCATTTAAACAGAAAACCACTCTTTTATTATATTTGAAGCTGAAGAAGAAATTAATTGCCATTTCTACACGGTAGCTTTGTGCATCTGACAATAAAACCTTTGAATCTTTGGAACTAATATCAGTCTTTTATTAGGTTTCAAGCTGCCGTCGGGTCAGACGTCTCTCAGATCCGTCGCTGCCAGAATCTACGGATCAGTGGATGAAATGTAAAAAAAGTAACTCTAAATGTTTTCAGAACGCTGTAAAAGCTGCAAAATTAATGCACATTTGAGCTTTTTTGTTAAAGGAGCTAACGCCTTATTCCTATGTTGGCGGGAAATCATTTCCAGTCCCTCGTGTCTTCACATTTTTCTGGGACATGTTTTGACATTTTTACCTCAGATTCAGAGGATGAATCTCTCCTCAAATACACATATTTTTCAGGTTCATTTCAACAACAACCCACCCTTTTATTATATTTCAAGCTGTATTTAATTTTGTCTTAATGTACATTATTTAATTTCGATGAATAGTAAAAAAAAAATAACTCACGAATGCTCTTCAAATTTTTTGGACACGTTTTGACATTTTTACCTCGTGTTTTGCGTCCAAATCTCTCCTCAAACACAAGATTCATTTCAACAGAAAACTCTTTCATGACATTTCAAGCTGCCGTCGGATAAGACGTCTCGCTGCCAGCCTCTACAGATCAACGAATGAAATCCCACTAACCCCCCCGCCCTATTTTACGCCCCCGGGAGGCGCCGGGTGGAAAACCAAGCGCTCCCTGATGATTGAGGCGATGACGGATAGCACCGCCAACGAAGAGGGGAAAATCCCCCCGCCGACCATTATTCACCTCCTCCTCCAAACCTGGACCCCCCCCTGAGAACCTGGACCTGTAGTTTACAACCCACACACACACACACACACACACACACCTTTAACCCCAGAGGACAAAGATAGGGCGTGGAGGCAGGATCACTCACTCGGCTCGCTATTTTTCAACCCTATTTCTTTTTTTTTTTTCTTTTTTTTTGTTGCCTCTTTTCTACAGGAGGGGTCGAGGGAAATCTGTCCACCTGAAGAAGCGTCAACACGCACGCACGCGCGCACACACACACACACACACCTGCCAACACTGCAGGAAAAACCTCCATCTTAAGACTTCATTTCCGTCTGTTTTTGTCTCCTATGAATGTGATTTATTTCCTAAAACTCGTGCAAAAGCCAGCAGAGATCTACACACACACACACACACACACACATACACACACACACACATACACACACACACACACGCACACACACTCACACACTCACAGGTATCTGAATGAACACCTGAGTGTCCTCGTTACAGAAGACATGTTGGAAGCTAAATAGCCCAAAAGATCTCCGCATTGATCCGTGCATTTATATGCCTGCAGAGTCTCTCCTTCACTCATCATCTCTGCCTCTTATTGAGTCCTAAATGTCTGTGTTTGAAGAAAGTGAGACTCTTCTCCACAAATCAGCCGGTTTAAGGGTTTAACAGAAAAGAGCTTCAGGGTCACTATTAAGAATAACAAGATGTCTGCACGTGCATCAAGAAACTGATCCTAAAAACACGTCACTGTATTTTCTTATTCACCTCTTTGGTTTAAATGACTGATAACATTACAATATATTCCTCAATACAACATATCAAGATGTTTTGTGGACATTAATGATCAAGTGTTGCACTTTTTAAATCTGATTTCTCTTGAGTTTTCACAGTCCTACATTCATCAAGATGTAGAAAGTAAGAACTAAAGAATGCAATCCAACGAACAGACGATAACGGCAGCTCCGACGCTGTTAAAGATGATCGAATGGAAGATTATTAAACTAGTTTTTTTTAAGATCATGTTGGGAGTTAAACACGCAGGTGGAAACCAGATTCATCTTCACATTCTAATCTCTATCTCAATCTGCAGAAAATCTCCTGTCTCTCAGTTTGAATCGTGTGAAGTTAGACGTGAAGAAGTCACACATGAAACCTAAAAAAGCTGCAGTAAATATATCTTCTATTAGAGTTGAATATCCTTTAATACGTGCGTTTATTCGCAGCCTCGTTGAATATCCTTTAATACGTGCATTTATTCGCAGCCTCGTTGAATTAGGGTTAGAACGTTTTACAGATCAACGTTTTAAAGGAGCATAAACACGAACACTGATACACGTTAAACTGATGAAATCCTGCAATAAATCTGTTTTCTTTGAGTGTTTTATATATTTTTAAGTTGCATTTATAAGATGAACCCTTCAAGTGTCTTCTCTACATGTTCTCTCTCTTTCTAAACACTTAAATAACTGAAACACAAACAAACAAAAATCTGCAGAACGTCTGTGTTCTTTAAGGGTTTTATATATTCATTAATATTTAAAGTATATTCATACATGCATTTATTAGAGTTCGGTTTCAAAGCGAGTCCTCGACATGTCTTCTCTCTTTTGAACAACATTTCTGTTAATATACTTCCTCCTTTAGAGGAGCGTTAGCACGAATACACGAGTTATACTGATGACATCCTGAGAGAAGATGCAATAAGTCCGTTTGATAAACACTGACACAGTAAACGGATATCTTTCCTAACCGCTGCACCACGTCTGTTTTGTAGATTTACATACGTGCATTTATTACGTTTTTAAATTGTCTCTTTCAAAATGTTCTCTCACTTGTTATAATATACTTTTGACATAAAAACACTAACTCTTAAACAAACGTAACACGAATGAACTCTCCAGAAAGCTGCAGTTCGCTCAGTGGATGTTTTGGTCTTTGGATTTTCTTTTCACAAACGACTGGATATTTAATTTTCGTTTTAAAATTGAAAAACCAAAATTGAAAAACAAGGCGTTTTTCTTTATCATGGTCGAAAAGGGATTTACTAAACTTAAGAAACGGGATGATTCATTTTCTACTTCTCAAAACTAAAAAAAATCACTAGAAAACAGAAACAAAAAATAGTTTTTTCATATTCTGCTGCCGGAAGTTAGCTTTCAAAACAGAGCGCAGATGAGGTCAAAGATCCGTGTATCTACGGTCAGTAAACAGAAGAGCGTCTGCGAGGCCTTTTTGCTTGTCACCTTACTAAATGGTCAAATTGTCTTTTTATCACTCATCAAAGATAGCAGAAAAACATGCATTATGTCTGAGGGGACTCTGACAGAGGATTACTCACAAAGTACACAGTAAAAGTACTTCATTTTATTTCTGGTAGCAGTCAAACTAGTACCGAGTCCAACAGTGTCAGTTTTATTAAGAACTTGTGGTAAAGAATATTTGTATCACTCAAAAGAAAATGAAGAGCAGCTGATTTGAAAAAACAAAGTGGAGAGGCGGCTGAGTGACCGCAGAGCAGAATCGCTGTAGAGTTTAAATCTCCTAACAATGTGGTCCATTTTAGACACAGGCTTATTATTTTCACAGCCCTGAATAACTTCCATTTTCTGGGCTCAAAGTGTGTCTTGGCCGTTTTCGTTGTGATCACTAAATTCCCCTTGTTTATAATAATCACCGTTCCTTCAGCCGGATACTGCAGTGACTCAAAGTGTGATTTTAGCAAACGAGTGCTTTTGTTTTGAAATCACTTCCGTGAGTTTCGTCTGCGATCCATTTGTGAAAAGAAAATCCAATGACCAAAACATCCACTGACCCAGTTCGTCTGTTTTCTTTTAGATATTCATGTTTTCTTCCATCATTAGATTAGCTTTCAGAGGTTTTCTCTCTGCTGTACAGTTTCCACTTGAGTTTTACAGAAGCAGCATGAACACTAAAACAAACGTAACTCGAGTGAAATCATCACAAAAACCGGCGATAAGTCAGTTTTCTTTTAGTGTTTTATATGTTTCCATACATTTATTAGATTGAGGTTGTAATTGTGTCCTCTTCATGTTTTTCTCGACCGTGCACGCTTTACTTTAAGAAGCATCAACACTAACATTAATACAAGCTTTAAACGGATGAAATCCGGCCAAATCACACACTAAGAGTGACCTCACGAAGTGAAACACACATGTCTTCACCGTACTGCAACTGGAGGTCATAACATTCACAATAACTCATATGTTCCTGTCGTTCTGTCTGCTAATATCTTTAATACTTATTTGTCTTGCACCAATAAACCAACCGCAATAACGTCACATTCCTCGCCTATAATGATCTGCATTATTCCTGCAGATATAAGCTGAATATATGAGAATAAATAATATCCACGGCACCTCAAACGTCTCGTCTCTCTGTGCAGATTCAAGCTGAACATCATCCGCTCTCTCATTCTAGTGAAGAAATGACTAAATAAAGCACATTTTTTACACGTTTTTGAACACAAACTGCGACCTGCGCAGCCTCCTAACACACACACACACACACACACACACACAAACACACACAGACACTGTCACTGATATATCATCTGTGAAACACACACACACAAACACACACACACAAACACACAAACACACACACACACACTGTCACTGATATATCATCTGTGAAACCACACACACAGGCGTGACCTCTGACCTCACACACCTCTCACGGAGCCACTTAAACTCTCACAGGTGGATTGAAACAAACTGCGAGTGTCGACTCTGCGCTGAAATGAAACCTTTCTTGTGTTTGTGAATCAGGTCATTGAGCGAGCCGCGTCTCCGTGTGAGCGAGCCGCGTCTCCGTGTGAGCGAGCCGCGTCTCCGTGTGAGCGAGCCGCGTCCGTGTGAGCGAGCCGCGTCTCCGTGTGAGCGAGCGCGTCTCCGTGTGAGCGAGCCGCGTCTCCGTGTGCGAGCCGCGTCTCCGTGTGAGCGAGCCGCGTCTCCGTGTGAGGGGCGAAGAACGTCCAATGAAACGCCTCGAAATGAGCTTGAAGATATTTGGGATAAAAACTCAAAGAAGTGAATATTTCTCGACAGGAGTTTCTAGTTGCATTCATTGATAATATGATGTTTATATTTCCAACGTGCAGCTCCTCAGGATGAATACAATAACTACATGTTCCTCTACTTTAGATATTTAGTTTTCTATCCTGTGACTTCTCGATGCTTCAGGATGTGACGTGTACTTTCATATTTGTGATATTTGTGATTTCAGTGAAGAGCTTTCTGTCCTGAAGAGAGCGCGGGAAACAAAGTGCAACACTCACGGAGAAAAGCTCCAGTGTGTGTTCCCACCGCTGCCTCTCTGTGTGCAGGACACACACACACACACACACACACACACACACACACACACACACCAGCAGCCCTCTACTTGCTACAAACTTAAATATGAAAAGGTTCAACTACGCACACACACACACTCACACACACACACACTCACACACACACTCCGTCAGATATCAGAGCTTCATTGTTTTAATGTCTGCAGAGAAATGACCCGCTCACAGCTGCAGAAACACACCTAATCTTCCCTTAAATACACACCTTAAAGAGGCTCAATCCCTTAAATAAACCCTTAGTACAAGTTTAACACTTCCATAAATAAAGCAGAGGAACATTTACTCTAAACAATCAAGTTTAGTTTGAGATTTAGCTTTGAGTTTAACCTCCAAAGCATCTTTTAAACTGCATGTATTACATTAAGGCCCCAAATGTCTGCCTTGTTATTTCATCAGAAGTGTTTCCTTCAGACGGTGAAGTTTGTGCAGAAACACACTTTATTCTGTTTCACATTAATGTCACAGATTTTAAAGCACGTAGCCGACTAAGCTTCTAACATCTAAATGTCTTCTGCTTTTCTTTAATCTTTTAACATTTAGTATCTTTGAGTTTTGAAGAAAAACATTTAAATGCAAGACTTTTTGCAATTTAATGAGCAGAAATAATGTGAGTGATGCATTTAAATACGACTGTTTTCCTCCACATTCTTTGATATCTAATGCACTTTGTCTGTTTGACATGAATGTGACACATCCTGCTCTAACTTAGAAGACAGCAGAGAGATCATTTACTAACGCACACACAGACAGTTATTACATATATATTTGTATTTAGTACCAATATCATATTAGAGGTTAAATGAAATGACAGAAAATGTGATGTTTTGAAGACAAAATGTCTGCTTTCAGCTTCTAAAATCTAAATGTGTTCTGCTTCTCTTGACTCCTCTACGATGAAGTGACTTTGAGCTTTGCAGGAAACATGTCAATGCAATGTAATGAGGTTTGAACAGAGCTAGAAAAGGTCCATGAAGCACAGTTTGTTCTGCAGGAGTGCATGTTTCTCTGCAGGTTGGATGCGTGCTGATGGGAACCAGGTGTTAGACACGTGGTTCTCATCAGAGCTTTTGAACCTGCACACTTTCTGAATGATGCCTTGTTCAAATGAGATGTATAACTCTGCAAATGAAACTCCTTCTTCCAGTGTGTGTTTCCGAGCATCTGGAGAACAGTTTGCATCGATCTGTTCCTCAGAAAGGATCACATTTCACCTGAGCTCACCTGCCCTCTGCCGCTCAGCAATTAACACACACACACCGGATTAACGGCACATTCAACCGGTAACTACGAGATGTAGAAGAGTCATTGTCATCTTTAAAAACACACGTTGGTAAATTTAAAACTCCACATGTATTGAGTTGTTATAATTATGGCTTTTGATAATTCCAATTCCCGCTTTTAAATGAATATTTCTATAATTTGAAGACGTTTTGAAAGCTTTAATTTGTGATTTGGATTCAGTGGAAAGTGAAACTCACGGAGGTCAAACTATAATATATCTAATTGCTGCTAATGTGTTTTAATTAAATCTGCAAATACAATTAGATTTATTTCCTGTTTATAAATAAAATAACGTTAAAAATCACCTTTTTTTTATTCTACCACGCCTTAGAATAGAAAGTAAACGATGTGTGTGTGGAGCAGGAGCAGCAGTAAATACTGGTGTATTCATTATAATTAAACATCAGTTAAATCCCGTTAAATTGTCCTAAAGAAGCCCGGAGAACACACGCGTTTTTCGGCCGCGTCTCCGCGCTCCTTTCGCCGCGTCTCTGCCGCGTCAAACACCGCGCGTCAGATTTTGGGATAAATCGGTGTTAACGTTAATTCAGTTTGACTTTCTGGTGTGTAATTGTTTGTAGGAAGCGAGGGGGGGTGCTCCGGTGATCAGCGGCTGCTGGAGGAGCCCGATCCGCCGGAGAGGGGCTGCGAGGCGGGGAGACGCGGCTGAAAACACCCGGACGATCTCTCTGACGTTGCGGTTCAAATCCTGATTGACTTCTCCTGGTTTTATTATTATGAGGTCACTTTTACATCTGTTTGAAGAGACACTTTATTTACCCTTGCTTTGAGGAAATAGAGGCGCACAGATCTATCCCATAATGTCCATCTGATGCTCTCTGAAGTTTGCATTAGTCATTTGAAATCCTTTAGTTTGATGTCTTCTTATTTCTCTGTGATGATCTAACTCAGGATGCTTTTCACTTCTGTTTGTTTTTTTCCTGCAGGAGGCTCACAGGACTCTGAGCTTTACTAACATTAAGGAGGAGAGGAAAGTGTGTTTTAGTCATTTCATCCTCCAGATAAAGGTTTGTCCTGTTGGGAAATATTTGACAACTAAAGATGTTTTTAACTTCTGTTTGTTGTGCACTTTCTCCTGCAGCGTGCACACAGGACTCTGAGCCTCTCTAACAGTGGCATTAACCAGGAGCAGAGGAACATGTGTTTTAGTGCTTTCATCCTCCAGATAAAGGTTTGTCCTCTAGTTATGAAATCTATGATCTAACTAAAGATGTGTTTAACTTGCTGTGCAGTGTATCCTGCAGCGTGCACACCCAGAGCCTCTAACAGTGCATTAACCAGGAGGAGATGAGAGGAAATGCTAAGTGTTTTCTCGGGGATATTTGTACCTCTGCGCCGCGGTGTTGGCGTCCAGGATCCCCGCGCCTGCATCCAGGACCGGACCGGGGTCATGCCGGTGGGAGAGCGGCTCCTCCTTCATGGTCAGGGCCCCCCGGGGGAGGCTGTCCTGGATGGAGAACATCAAAAACCTTCTGGGAGTCTTCACCAGAAACAAGAAGAAAGAAGAAGAAGAAGAATAATCCTCCCTGCTGTACCAGACACTCAAAAAAGCCAAAAGGACCACCTGGATTAAGGTGGAGAAAAAGCGCTGCAGAAAGGAGGAGGAGGAGAAGAGGAGGGGAGGAGGACTCCCAAAGTACCGGGTCCTGATCCAAAGAAGAGCCCGGGATCCCTGTGGGTTTCTCCGGGTGGTTTTTTAGATCCCAGTGTTCAGAGCAGTCCTTTAAAGCTGGAGTTAGAGGAGGAGAAGAGGGGGATCTCCAGGGGAGGAGAGGCGAGGATCAGCCCGGAGAGGAGAGCCTGGCGCCGGGAAGAGAGAGAGAGAGGAGAGCCGGTGGAGGACGAGGAGGACTCCCAAAGTACCGGGTCCCGATCCAGAGCAGAGGATCAGAGGCAGAGAGCAGCCGAGCAGGAGGAATGAAAAGTGGGATAAAAAAAACAAGGCAGCGCTTCAAAAAGGGAGTCAAATGAAATGATTAGCAAACAAGAGGGAGGGACGGGAGGCTGAACGGGGGGATTGGTGGGGAAGAGAAACCTCATCCCCCCCCTCCCTCCCCGGCTCTTTATGGCTCCCTCTGTCCCGGCGGAGAGCTCCTTCTCCCGGGGTCCGGAGCTCCGAGGTTCCCCCGGGACCAGGAGCAGAATAAGGGGCGTGGTCATGCCCAAAAAAGGACATTTTGTTTGCATATCGGTCGCACCTCCAGCGTGTGATTGGTGGAAACAGCGCGTTGCGTCATCGCTGTTCTCCAAATAGGGGTTTCCGCGTGTTGGGATGTAAAAAAGAAAGTGGATTTATAAAAAAAGAAGTTAATGAGAGGAAAAGTGATTTTTAAACATTTCATTACACAGGGTGACATGTGGACTTCTGTCATGGTGCAGAGAACCCGTCATTAAACCTCTGTTTTATCCAAAGCTCTCAGATTGATTTCACTGTGAAACTCTGAATCTGTATTCCTTCCTCCTTCCTTCACACACTTCCTAAAGATTTGGGGGATTACCTGGTTTCATGTGGAATAATCTCCCCTGTCATCCCGGGCTAACTGACACAAGCGGCGCGTACATTTGGCACCAATTTGCGCTTTATTTTACGCACGGACATATGGCACTCTCTCACACACACACACACACACACACACACACACACACACAGAGGCCTCGCATCAGTAACACAATAATAGGTCCAATAACACCGAGTGTCTGTCTCTGATCATCCCTTTGATGGTTGTTTTTTTGGGGTGTTTTTTTATTTCTTTGACATCTCCGGCAGTCATTTTTGTTCATGTTCGTGGCAGGAGCAGAATTCCTCTAATTAAGCACAAACTCCAGAGCAGCCTGATTAAATATTTATCCTGCTTTAGCCCTAACCCTTCCTCCAGGGACACAGAAACGTCTGGAAAGCTGGAACAGATTTCAGTGCGCGGAGAGAAGAAGTCAATGAGATGTTGGAGAGGAGGAAGAGGAGGAGGAGGAGGAAGAGGAAGAAGAAAGCAGACGGCAACAGGCTGCAGTTATTATTACACATATGATGAACACTTGTTCTTCAGTGTGTTCAGTGGAAACGCTTCTGGTAAATACAGAGCTTTCAGTTCAAGGTTCAGTCCTTGAAGAGTCTTTCTTTACGGTGAGATGGAAGTCAAAGCACATATTGAGGCCAGAGTTAACTCACTAAGATGTTTGCGTTCATTTTATCTCAAATATAAATTACATTATAATATATTTTCATTCTTTAAATCTAATGCATTATTTAAATAAAATGATAATACACATTTTATTTTGGTGATCCTTCCTCTTCGTATGAAAACACCTGATAGTGCTCTCACAGTGGAGACGTGTTCAAATAAAACCCCTTAAAATCCCCCTTAAGAGAACCCTTTAATATAAGAGATTATGGTGTGCTCCTTGAAACCCCTTAACAACATCTGGAACCTCTCTTGAAAACCCCTTATCTCTTATGGAGCTTCCATAAAGCCTGTGTTAAACACTTAAAACCCTTAAATTATCCCTTAGAGGCTGTTTAGATTACTCAGATCTTCTGATTCCCTTAAAATCACCAGATTCTCCCTTAGAAACTTTTGCAAATCTCCTGGAACATAATTTAAAGCCGAGATGCATCAGAGAACATCTGGATTCCTTGAAAGCCCTTAAAACATTCAAAACCCTTTAATAAGAACACCTTATATCTCATCCCTGATACCCCTTAAAAATATCACATTCAATATTCTCTAGATACACAAAAATATCTTTAACAATAATAAGAAATGTTCAAACCCCCCCCCCAGGTCCCCCAAAACACCTTAAAAATATCAGAACCCATTAAATATTTCCTGAAACCCCTTAAAAATGTATTCGTACACCTTAAGTTTCCCTATAACCCCTTAAAGATCACACAGAAACCCTCAAATCTTCCCAGAAACTTCCTAAAGGTTTATCAAAACACCTTAAATCTTGCCTATAACCCCTTAAAGATGCATCAGAACACCTTAAAACATCCATAACCCCTTAAAGATGCATCAGAACACCTTAGAGCATCCCTAAAACCCTTAAAGATGCATCAGAACACCTTAAATCTTCACTATAACACCTTACAGATGTATCAGAACACCTTAAATGTCCTCCTTAAATCCCCCCAGGTCCCCCCAAAACCCATTAAAAATCTCAGAACCCTTAACCTTTCCTGGATGTTTTATTCTGACTACACGTATACTTTAAATGTCCTGAGAAAGAACTTTACAAAGTGGATTCAGGATGTTTTGATTTCCAAGACCCAAGAGTAGAAAGGCTTCTGGAATGCTCTTTCTTTACGTGATAGTATTCCTGGAGCAGGTGTGTTTGAACGCTTCCAGTCAATCTGCTTTATTTCATGTTTACTTGACATTTCCACATGTGAGGTATCCGTGTGCAGCCGGTGGGTTTCTATCTGTAAATAAAAACACAGCCGTGTAACTTAGTGTTTCTTTACTAAGTGTTCCCGGTGGTTTGCTTCCTGTAATTAACGCTGAACTTCCTTTAAATCCCTGCAAGGCTTCAAACATTTAGTAACATTTGAAACAAACAATAAATAATCCAAGCATTAAAACACAGAGAAATACAGCAGGGGAAATACTTTAGAAATCAAACCTCAAGGTGTTCTTTCAATCTCAGGGACCTGTGTGACTCTTTGTTCTGCGGACACATGGCGCCTCACAGTGGGCACAGGCGGTACTGCAGACCTCAGATTCACTGCTCAGAATGTTTTATCTTTCTACACTTTTATACAATTTAGTCTTTATTTTAGTCCGAAATGTACTTATATAAATCTTAACAGGAGCAGGATAGGGACACTTAAGTATAAAAGGATCAACAAAGACGTACTGCTGTAAGTAAAAAGCAGGAATAAGTCACTTTAAACATGTGAAATAGAAGAAGGTCAAACAGAATGTAACACTGAACATTAGAATATAGAATATATTGTCATTACATATCCTGTAGTGTAAATAAGTGAAAGTAACTGATGTACGGAGCAGTGCGTTGTACAGAGTATTTAGGAGAAGGTAAAGAGTGACATCTAGTGGAGGAAACTGCACATTACCGACCTGTTTACACAGAATTCAATCTGCAACTACAAATCCAAATATGTTTTTAATATGTTAATAATGCAGTCCATCAAATGTCAAGAAATACGTTTTTACTATATTCATCTAAGAAATATGGATATTTAAAATGAAAACCAACTCAACATTGCAAAGGCCAGGCAGGTTTATGTATACAGCAGCTTTCAACACAAGGCTATTCCAAGAGCTTTAAACGAATGAAAGACATTCAGAGCATCAGAAACAGCGCAGCGGAAACACGTTTCAAACGAGTCATTAAAAAGAGAAGAGAATCAAAGAAACAGGAAACAAGACCTGCAGGTTTCTGGGAGTTTGTTCCAGATGTTTGGAGAATAACAACTGAACTCCTCCAGGTTTAGTTCTGGTTCTGGGGACAGAAAGCAGACCCAGAAGACCTGAGAGTTCTGGTTCTGGGGACAGAAAGCAGACCCAGAAGACCTGAGAGTTCTGGTTCTGGGGACAGAAAGCAGACCCAGAAGACCTGAGAGTTCTGGTTCAGGGACAGAAAGCAGACCTGAAGACCTGAGAGTTCTGGTTCTGGGGACAGAAAGCAGACCCAGAAGACCTGAGAGTTTCTGGTTCTGGAGACAGAAAGCAAACCCAGAAGACCTGAGAGTTCTGGTTCTGGAGACAGAAAGCAGACCCAGAAGACCTGAGAGTTCTGGTTCTGGAGACAGAAAGCAGACCTGAAGACCTGAGAGTTCTGGTTCTGGAGACAGAAAGCAGACCCAGAAGACCTGAGAGTTCTGGTTCTGGAGACAGAAAGCAGACCCAGTAGACCTGAGTGTCAGCTGTGAGTGACGGGGGGGGGGGGGGGGATCACTCCTGCCATGGGCATGTTCCCCCCACTTTTCAAAATCCCGTTTGTGTCCCCCCCCACTTTTCAAATGTCTATTTTTATATTTTTTTACGCAAGTGGTCATTGGCACGGAGGAGCACAGCGTCTCTGTGTGCGTGGCAGGAGCGCATTTTGTGTGAGTGTGTGAGCAACAGAGAGAGAGAGACAGACAGACAGACAGACAGACAGACAGACAGACAGACAGACAGACAGACAGACAGACAGACAGACAGACAGAAGAGAGAGAGAGAGAGAGAGAGAGAGAGAGAGACAGCGCATCAGTTACGGGGTTGTTGTTAGCATCTGGTGCTAGCTCGGAGCTAACGGAGATTAGAAGGAGAGTCCTCCTGTCGGCTCAGTGAGGTAAAGGACTCTCTGAGTGATTCGATTGTAAACTTTAGTCCAAGTTATCTCAGTGGGTCTCAAAGGGTTTGGTCATCTATGCACCCTAAACCAATATTCCCATCTATTTAATATAAGAAATCATTCCAATATAGGTCAGTAGTGGTGGTCTAATGGATAGTGAGGTGGGCTGAAGATCGGAAGGTTGTGAGTTCAAATCCCGCCAGGAACACCACCACTAGTGTGCCCTTGAGTAAGGCACTTAGCCCTTAGTTACTCCAGGAGAATGTCCCTGTAAGTCGCTTTGGATAAAAGCGTCAGCTAAATGAAATGTAATGTCAGTAAAAAATAAAAACCACAGATTGAAAGGAGAGTGATTAGTAAAATATGCATAAATAAAAAGAACATATGCAGACTAGGTAAGATAAAGATAGGAGTTTATCAAATATTGCTTGTGAGCATATTCTAATGGTTTTTTGATTATTTAAATGTATACAGTTCTGTTTCATATGAGTGTTGAGAGCTGTATCCATACATCTCTTAATTTCCCCTCAAAGTGCACCAGATTGATGCTTTTAACTTCAAGTTAAAGAAACAAATCTTCCCAGGGTGCATGCCCCCAGACTCCCCTAGAGCAGTGGTTCTCAAATGGGGGTACGCGGCGGACCCCTAGGGGTACGTTGGAGTACTGCAGGCGGTACGTGAGATTTATTTTATGTTAATGAAAAAAAAATATATATATACCAATTTTAGGAAAAGTAACGAAGTTTGAGCAGTGTGGGTTTCATATGAACAGAGTTACACATATTTCAAAACACGAAATGTAATAACTGCAGTTTGCCTCCCTGTCAGAATGACAAAGATCCTCAGTGAAGCACAAGCCCATGTTTCTCACTATTGTTCGTACAACTTATTCAAAAGATCAGTTCAATGCAACTAATGTCGTCTTAGTGTTATTGTATGATTTTAAAATTGGTTTGCCATGAATTTAGTGATGGATTGTAAACATTTGAAATGTAGCATTTAAGTGTTTCTCAGTCACAATGTTGTCACAATGTTATCAGACACTGATGGTGCAGCGCTGTACTGTACCTCTTTATATAGGCTTCTTGTCCCTAACAAATAGTTTTTGCGCTGATCAGGGGGTACTTGGCTGAATTTTCTTTTCAAAGGGGGTACATTATTGAAAAAAGTTTGAGAATCACTGCCCTAGAGGATGTGAGGTCATCACAAATAAAAAAGGTCCACATGGATAGGATACTAGATAAGTGTGCACACTCATTATATACACTACACATTTTTCTTGGATTAGTTAACACCATAGTCCCTAATATATATGTAGAAAGGCGGGAAATGGAATTAAATCGAGAACATTTTTCATTGCGGAGGACCCCCTGTTTTGTGTCCCCCCCACTTCTCAAACCAAAAGTACACGCTTGACTCCTCCAGAGGAACCAGAGACACTGTGGAACCAAACCCAGACAAAATCCAAAACCCAGCATAGAGAGGTTCAGTGAATGTGGTTCTGAGGTGTGGAGGAGGATCAGTGTGTCAGAGGAGACTGTAGAAGGAGAGAGAGCCAGCAGGATGATCCACATACACTGCTACTCTACCAGAGGAGGAGGAGGAGGAGGAGGGAGGAGGAGAGGAGGAGGAGGAGGAGTCTGTTCCTATCTTATTGTGCCACACAGAGTAACCACTAACAGAGCACTCCAGACTCCAGGACTGATCATTCCATCCAAACACACCGTCCTCTCTGTCTCCTCTCCTGCTGATTCCTCTGTAAGTCACTGATATATGAACCTGTCCTCTCCACTCGACCTCCCAGTAACAGCGACCAGTCAGAGCTTCTGTACACATCAGCTGAGACCAGAAGTCAAACCTCTCTGGATGATCAGGATATTTCTGCTTCTCCTCCACACGTGTCACCTTCCTGTTGTTGTGGGACAGTTTGAGTCCTCTGTGTGCTGTGTTTGAGTCCAGTGTGAGTCCACAGGAATCTGATGAGAGACACAGCAGGTATTAAAGGTTATTAATGTCCCTGTGATGTCCCAGTGTGAAGATGTTCATGATTAAAAACACACTTACACTTCCTGAGACCTGGCCTCAAGAACCGGACTGCAGCAGGCTCCAGGCTGCAAGCAGAGAGGGGGGGGGGGGGGGGTCAGTTAGTCTTTAAATGATCTTATATGTCCACAGACTGCCCCCCCACAGCACTCCTTTTTTTGGAATATATTATGGGACTCAGAGATATATAAAAATATATAAAAAACTCAAAATACCAAACATATCATGCATTTTAGAAATCCCTCATATCCCTCTATCTCAGGTCTGTTAGAGAAACGCTGATTCCGGGTCCTTAGGTTTAAAAAGAGGAGGGGGAGCTAATGCCTGCTCAGATTTACGAGATACAGCTAAATGCTGCCGTGATTAAACTCTGCTGGTGTCACTGTTGGTGATTTATTCAGAATTCAAGACACACTTAACCAGCATGGCTCCCACAGCATTCTGCAGTAGCCAGCAAAATATAAATAATATTCTGGAATTTGTACCACTTTTTTGTTAACTAGATAATTCCATATGTTTCTTTCATAGTTTTGATGTCTTCAGTTTTAATTTACAAAGTAGAAAACAATTAAAATAAATAAAAAACTTTGAATGAGAAGGTGTGTCCAAACTTTTGACTGGTACTGTATATTTTACTTCTTATTTCATTATCTGATATTCCCCTGCTCTACTGTATCTACATGCATTCATAAACTCTGACCAAGCTCAGTCCGTTTACCCTCCAGCTGTAGACACACTAACAAACTGCACTTTACATTTTTGACGGGGGGGAATAAACGGCTTTTCATCAATATTTGACTGTTAACTATTTGTTGTAATATAATTAGACTGCCATACAAGCGGAATAAAGAGACTTGTGTTTAGTTGAACAGTTGATGGCTGAGCATGTGTTCAATGTGTGCTAAAGAGGGGAAGAGGAGAGAGAGAGAAGAGGAAGGAAAGGGATGTAGTTCATCATGACACTGGACTTCAGTGACTGAAGAGGGAATGAGCCTTGTCTCATGTATACACCTAAAAAGGTGTTGTGGTTTGGAAAGCTGATGCAGCAGCAGGAAGTTGGGTAATAGGGTATGATGGCTTTAGTTCTTCCAAAGTGATCACAGGAGACAGACAGACACAGGCTGGCGGAGGACACATGTCCACTAAGCAGAAAAACTATATCCGGTCACAGAGATCTGCTATTTTAAAGTAAAGTCACACATATCGACCCTAAATATAGTCTACATTAAGAACGAGAAAAGTTTTAACATATATATCGTTTTTTGTAAAAATATGACAAATGTGCGAGGGTGATGACGTCAGAGCATCGTCCTCCGTGACCCAATGTAACCCTTATAGACACTCCAGCCAACACTTGCTGCCCCCCTACATTAGATCTACAAATACTGAGGATTCTCTTTTATGATTTCTATGATTTCCTATAGATCCAGGTTTTGGATATACACACCTGTTGCTTTGCTGCTGATGTGATGATGAGTATTTGTATTGTCTCTGAGAAATCAACAAACTGATAAAGGCTCTTCTGATTTGCAGTTTGCTAGGACTCAATAAAAACTTCTCGAAATGACTCTGGTTTATTTATTCATGATGTCACTTCCTGTGCTAAATCTGTGTGAACACTAAACCCCCCCACTCTGTTCCTGTTGGTGGTTCCAAGATGAACATTGACCCACTGAGGGGGGGTTTCCTCTCAGTTGGGGAACATTTGTGTTTGATGCTACAGCTGACGGCAGACAGTGTGAAGAGTCAGGGTCTATCAGCTCTGGATGTTTCAGGTCATAGGAACCAGTTTCTACCTCCTCTATCAGACTGAGTGCCTCTCCATACCTGAGCGTGTCCAGTCCAGCAGACAGCAGCCCCCCTGAGTCTCCTGGATGATTGTAGCTCAGGACCAGCTCTCTCAGGGAGGGGTTTAAAGCTGAGGCCAGAGCATCACAGCCTTCCTCTGTGATCAGACAGCCTGACAGCCTGCAGACACACAAACAAGCCGTAGGATAATCTGAGGGTCCAGGACTGGAAGGGGGGGGGGGCTTATTACTGCATCACCTCTGGGTCATCTCTAAATCTCCAGTCAATGCTTCACAGTTCAAATGGACAGCCATGGTAAGGGTCTTATTGATATGAACTAATCATAAAACAAGGAATAGAGAATAATGTGAACAAAGACACAGAGAGATGACTACAAGAAGATCTGCAGCTGACACACTCTACTACAGTTTGAAGTTGGATGGAGAAAAGTCATAATCAATATAGATGTTTTTATTTCAAAGTAAATTCAGATTGAACATAGTAAAACATAATTAATTATAGTTTCCGTACAAAAAACCCCATGACTTATAGTGAAAACCAGCCTTGAATGATGGGATCGGAGACTAAAAGCTTTAGGAATCCAAACTATAACATATAATAAGTACCCTGTATCAACATTGATGCAAAACAAGTGAAATCTGACCTTTTTAGAGAGATTTAGGAAAAAAAACCCACCTCTGGGGTCATTTGGGTGGATTTGCCATATCTCTGGAACCCATCGGTCGATTTTGGTGATTGACATCTCTTTTTAACTGTTAGAACCAATCTAAACATTTTCCATTGAGGAGTTAGAAGGACGCGCACGCAGTTTGCCCAAAACCGGAAGCTGCGTTACACTCTATAGAAAAATACGTTTATTTCCATAAATATGATGATGGATTATCAGTAATCATTTCAAAGTGAGACATACACATTGGATTAACCTTCAGCAGCGTTTATATGCGTTTTAATGCCATTGAACACAACTTTTGATCAGAAACAGCAAAGGTAAGACGTATTTGCAGTTTGGCCCCGTAAAGCTAAGTTGTGTGTTGTCTTTCCTGGCTTTCGCTGCAGTGAGTTTCGGACAGTGATAATACTTATACCATTGGCATCTGTGGAATCTCAGCTTTCATATGATATCTAGTTTTTGCAGATCCGATGAAGTATAAAATATTAGTACCATGAGTTATGTTCCAAGTGTTCTAAGTGTATAAAGTTATTCTTAGTATATGTCACATGGTCCAATTACCCACAAAGAAATCAGACTTAACGATGTTGACTGAAGTGAGGCGGGGGGAGCTAGCTAGGTAACTTTGTCTCATTTATGGTTTAATTCATATCCAATTCATTCAATCCAGTATCAAGGTTTCCAAAGCTAATCAAGCTGTCATATTTCGCACATGGGTACTACACATTATATATAACACATTTGTTTTAGTTAGTTGCTAAAACAAATCTAGCTAAGGCTTCGGCTAAAGTAACTTGGTTAAATGTAGCTAACCAAAAGATGACGCATGCATGTGAACGTGTGTTCTCTCATTGATGCATTACAAAGATACAGATGTGAGTGATGGTATTCCCACAGCACAGCAGCATGGCTGATGTTGGTATTGACTTTTATTGCTGGCTAAGTCAAACTGTTCTGTGCTCTGACCTGAGAGTCTCCAGTTCACAGTGAGGACTCTCCAGTCCAGCAGACAGCAGCGTCACTCCTGAATCCTGCAGGTCGTTGTTACTCAGGTCCAGATCTCTCAGACTAGAGGACTGGGAGCTGAGGACTGAGGACAGAGCTCCACAGCTTCTCTCTGACACTCTACAGACACTCAGCCTGAAGAGACGATGAGGACAACAGTTATTCAGGAGACAGCAGTGTGTTAATAACTGATTCACTAAATCAAATGATCTCTGTACTTACAGAGCCTTGTTGGAGGCTTTGACCACTGGCAGCAGCCTCAGAAGAGCCTCCTCTGAAGCAGAGTATTTCTTCAGATCAAACACGTCCAGATCTTCTCCTGATGTCAGTAAGATGAAGACCAGAGCTGACCACTGAGCAGGAGACAGATTCTCTGTGGAGAGACTTCCTGATCTCAGGGACTGTTGGATCTCCTCCACTAGAGAACGATCATTCAGTTCATTCAGACAGTGGAACAGGTTGATGCTTCTCTCTGGAGACAGATCCTCATCCATCTTCTTCTTGATGTACTGGACTGTTTCCTGATTGGTCTCTGAGCAACTTCCTGTCTGTGTCAGCAGGCCTCGTAGGAGTTTCTGATTGGTCTGACGCACTTAGCACAGAACTCACGGTATAAATACTTTATTACTTATCTGATCTGCACAGACAAGATATCAGATTAAAGCTGAGATTCCACAGATTCTAGAGGTATAAGTATCATCACTGTGCGACCAAATCTCACCGCAGCGAAAGCCAGCAAAGACAACACACAACGTAGCTTTACTGAGCCAAAACGGCAAATAGTCTTACCTTTGCTGTTTTTCTGATCAAAAGTTGTGTTCAATGGCATTAAAAGGATAAAAATGCTGCTGAAGGTTAATCCAATGTGTCTGTGTCACTTTCAAATGATTACTGATAATCCATCATCATTTTATGGCAATAAGCCTAGTTTTCATTTTTCAGTTTTCAGAGCGTAACATAGCTTTCGGTTTGGCCAAGCTGCGTGCGCATCACTCTCACTCCTTATTTGGTAACGTGAAGGTGGATTCCAGCTTGGCTTCACCACCTGACTTGGTTTACCAGTGAACTGGCATATGTGGCATGCTTTAATATAACTTGCAACATCGCGCTTTAACCGAGGCCAGAAAAAATAGCGTAGGACGCGGTCATAGGTTTTTTATCCCCAAATGTCCACCGCTATCATGCGCAGTTTGCAATACCACATCACGAAAGCTACTCGGCACCACCACCTGAAAAATTGCCTCCCCCACAGCGTCACCAACGCAGGGCACCCACTTACGCGCCAGCAAGTCCCCTGAACAAAGTAACCTGGGCTACGTCTCTGACCTTCTCTGCCGGCAACAACTCAGTCCACAGAGCAGAAAGAGATGAATCGTCCTTCTGACTCCTCACCCAGTCCATCTTTGACACCGACGAAGGGAGATCAGGCAGTGAGACCACATGTTCACCATTACTTTTGCTACACTCCGAAACAGGTGGGTCAGCGGACATTTTACGGCTCCGTGCACGTGTCACAGCACAAACTGGAAACACACTTGGAAACTGCAAACCGCTCTCATCTGATTGCCACCGGCCTGGAAAACCACAGGCGGTGGCACCCCTGCCCACACAGCACTACCAGCGAGATCGTTGCCCAAGATCATATGTATCCCATCAAGTGGCAACGCGGGACGCACGCCGATAGACACAACTCCCCGCACAGCTCACAATCCAGCACTATTGTATGCCGGGCACAGGGATCAAGCCCATCTCCATGCCCTTCATCAGCACAAAATCCCCCGTCTCTGTCTCTGACGAAGAAGGCAACACTGACTCAACAATGAATGAGTATCTAGCTGCTGTGTCACGCAACACCTTAATCGGAACATATTTGTCACTACCGACTACTGATACAACAGCTTCCGTGATGAACGGCTCAAAACCAGAACCCGCATTCGGGTCGGCACAGACCGGCTTCTTATCAGGCACCATGCCGAGCCTACACCCAACGGTTTCTTACCCAAAACGGCAGAACAACACATGGCTGGAGCATGTGATGAAAAACGAGGCTTCCCCTCAGGTTCCAGCAACGGACACTGATCCTTCCAATGACCCTCTCCTCGGCAATAATGACATGGGCCACTTTGGCCCCCTCGGGTCGCCCCGTCCCTGCAAATCTACGGGAGGAGCCTGGTGAAACCTTTGCACCACCGCGGGAATAGCCACCATCTTCTCCACGTCTCCAATCACCCCTAGAACACTTCTCTGTAAAACTGCCCTTATGCGTCAACACAAAATCATCCGCTAATTCGGCAGCTCTAAGCGCGGTGGAAGGCTTCTGCTCATTTACATAAGTGGCCACACGCTGAGGGATAACATCTTTAAACTGTTCCAATACAATCAGCTCACAAAGACCGTCAAAACTGGCAACCTTTGCTGCCGCGCACCACCGCTGAAAATGAGAAGTCAAATCACGGATAAACTCCACATTTGTCTGCTTATCCCCCTTGACCCAACTTCTGAACTTTTGACGATACGCTTCAGGAACCAGTTCGTATGATTTTAACACCGCTGATTTTACCCTAGCATAGTCCAAAGCATTTTCGCCACAAATAGCTGAATAGGCCTCTTGTGCTCGCCCAGTGAGTACACACTGAAGTAACAGCACTCTGTCCGAATCTGACCAGTTTCTTGCCGCAGCTACGCGTTCAAATAGGGTGAAAAAAATGTCAGGGTCACGCTCATTAAACTTTGGCACCAACCGCAAGTTAGAAATAACATCGCCACTACCTGATGCAGAACTATCGGAACCAGCCCCCCGAAGAAAGCTTGCCCTCTCCAATCAGCCGTAATCTAGCATGTTCCACCTCACATTTCATCTTTTCCACCTCCAGCACCTTCTCCACCTCTAAACGCTTCTCTACCTCCTGCTGCTGACCCTCAACTCCAACTGCAACTTCTCCTGCTCCAACCTCAACTCCAACTCAACTTCTCCTGCTCAACCTCAACTTCTCCTGCTCAAACTGCATGGCCAAAAGCTCTTTTTGCTGCTCGAACGTCAAACCAGCTGTCTGAACCACTACCGGCACGACCCCTGCCGCACCAAACTCACTCTTCTGCAACACCCCCTGCTCAAACAAAGATGACACGATGACAGCCTTAATCTCATCTTTCCGCTTGCTCCCTACAACAGCAATTTTATAATGCTCTGCTATATCGACCAACTGCGCCTTCTTGCAATCATCTAAGAAAGACACGAGGGCGCATCCACAAACGCCGACAAAGAAGCCATAATATTACCTATAACCAATCAGAAAGAAATGTAAAACTGCCACATGCATGGGCAAAAGACAAACCCAACAGAGAATTTCCCCCTAACTGCCTAACCAAAATCTTACTAATCTCACCTAGTCTTCATGTGGCTTGCGGCGGGTAATTACGCACTGGAACCCAGCGGAGTTGTGGAGCGACCTGCACGCAGGCAACACCACAAAATCACGCGGACGTGCCCCCGAGACAGCTGTCCGAAAACAGCTGACACTAACCACGTCGCCACAACACTATGAAAAAAAACAAACAGACGCAACCCAAGGGGAAACGCCACTTAAGCCTAGCGGGGAAATCCCTTTACAAAAGCTTAACCAGCAACATCTTACCTTCTGATTGGCACACAAAACCTGACGCCATGTCAAACACTAAAGCTTCCTGAAACACAAAAGACATGATGTGTCCCCCAAATAGCAGCGCCAAGCCAGCACACAGCTGGACCACACAACTGATCAGCTGCTCAATGACACCATGTGCTCTGAGCACTACACAAACTTTTAACCAAATAACCCGTAGGACGAGCCCCATTTGTTATGACCGGCTCAGAAGGCCACAACAAAGAGGAGACACACCATGTCAACGGTTATCAAAAGATGTTTTATTTAGAACAAAACAATTCTGATTGAATGGAATTGGTTATAATCAACAGCCAGGTGCCTGCAGGGAAAAACAGAGAGGAGCAGAGAGGCTTTAAATAGCTGTGAGGTGGACGATGGGTTCCAGAGATATGGCAAATCCACCCAAATGACCCCAGAAGTGTTTGTTTTTTCTAAACCTCTCAATCTTGATACAGGGTACTTATTATATGTTATAGTTTGGATTCCTAAAGCTTTTTGTCTACTATCCCATCATTCAAGGGTGGTTTTCACTATCAGTCATGCGTTCTTTTTGGACGGACACTATAATTTACATATGTTCAATCTGAATTTATCTATCCAGGATCCTCAGATCGATTGCTTTTGTCTCCACCCAAATATCTGGAGACTCGCAGTATTTAAGTTCTCGCTGAGGAAAAACGACTTCCTCTCTCCTGATTATGTGGCCGTAAAACATGCTGGAGAAAAACTGCTGGAATATAAGTTGAACAAGACTTCATACGGACTAGTTTTGTTCTATCATAACCGCCTCTTACTGTGAGTTACAGCTTACCTCTGATCAGCAGATGGAGGTCGTCCTTTAAAGTTTATGATGTCGTCCTTCGACCAGTCGCTCTTGAAGGACAGACCGCTGGGAGAGTCTGGTCTCTGCTGCTGGACCCTGAAACAGAAACAGATGAACGTGCAAGCTGGACAAAAAATGATGGAAATTATGTTAAATGTCTTAAAGGCACTTTATATAAACCATAAAGGAAAATCCTGGAGACGTGAAGTTTCAATCTGCCTACCGAACACACCGCAGCACAGAGACCGCCCTCATCAAAATCACCAATGACCTAGGGCTGGACGATAAATCGATTTTATCGATTAACTCGAGTGTGTAGTTCACGTCGACTTGTTTAAATGAAAATGGTTTTCTCTTCAACATCCGCCAACGCTTCCCTCTGGGCTCCCGTAGTTCGGAACGGGCTCAGCCCTCCCCCCCGCACAGTGCGTGCATTTACCAAATAGAGTGATACACAAACAACATGACAACGAGCAGGGAAGAACTTGTTCCAAAGAAAGGCACGGTGGCATCCGTTATTTGGAATTGGTTTGCGTTCGCGAGGTCAGATTCAGACAGAAGTCTGTTGCTAGCAAACGACACATTTACTGCAGCACCTCAAACAAAAGCTTCCCGCTGGAAAGCCATTACAGATGCGGTCGGTATGTATATAGCAAAGGATATGGTGCCAATATATACGGTGGAAAAGCCGGGGTTTATTAACCTGATTAAAGTTTTGGACCCCAGGTATGTGTTACCAAGCCGAAAGTTCTTCTCCGAAGTTGCCTTGCCTCAGCTATATAATAGCACAAGACAACGGGTCGCAAAGGAGTTGGAAGAGGTGTCCTTTGATTCTGCCACCACAGATTTATGGTCGAGTCGGACGATGCAGCCGTATATGAGTCTTACTGTGCACTTTATTAACAACGACTGGACTCTGCGGAGCGTCTGCCTCCAAACGGCATACCGTCCAGAGGACCACACAGGTGAAATTATAGCCCAGGGGCTAAAAGATGCCCTAAACTCATGGAACCTTGCCGAAGACCGACTCATTTGCATGACTCCTGACAGCGGCAGCAACATGATTAAAGCTCTGAAGGACAATGTGTGGCCCAACCTCCAGTGCTTTGGACACAGATTGCACAATGCTATCGGTAAGTAAGTCTAATGGCTATGCATCAAGTTGTGGAAATTGCGTGAAGAATGAGGCAAAACTATTTCTCACGTTGACCCCGCAAGTGCGTGAGTCGTTTATTTCTGTGAATGACATGAAAGACATACCGCTCGTCTTAAAGGGGCCGTGGTCACTTAACAGCTAAACGTACCACATCACGACTGTGCATGTAAAACATGAAACACAACACACTGAAAGATGGTGGTGAATTATGAATCTCACATTCACTACAAAGTGACATTTTTCCCATTCGCAAGACAGTCTAATTAATGCATCATGTAATTAATGCATTATATCAAGCGCGTGTGTGTTGTGCGTGTGTGTGTGTGTGTGTGCGTGCGTGCGTGCGTGCGTGCGTGCGTGCGTGCGTGCGTGCGTGCGTGCGTGCGTGCGTGCGCGCGTGTGTGTGTCCTTTGTGCATTAATATTTTGCAGAAATTGAAGCAAGACAAGTTTGTGAATGTAGTGGTATGTTCCACTAAAATGTGTTTTGATTATGTATTCTTCATTTACTACAGAGAATGGTATGAAGGACCCACGGATCGATCGTGCTATTGGGGTATGTAAAAAGGTTGTGTCTGCCTTTTCTTACAGCTGGAAAAAAAGAAGAGACATGAGTGAATTACAGGCAGAGCTTGGTCTACCCACTCATCAGCTGATAACAGAGTCCCCGACCAGATGGGTTCACGCCAAAGAATGATCGAGAGATCTCTGGAACAGGAGAAGGCTCTAGTCCGTGTCCTGGGTTCGGACAAGAAAAGTCGCCATCTTGTGCCCACTTGGCAAGATCTGGATGTGTTGGAGTCGATAAATAAAGCTGTAAGCTGATGCACTCTCCGGGGAGTCTTATGTTAGTGTTTCATACATCAGACCAGTGCTCCATCTGTTCAAAGCCAGTCTCCTACAGCCAGAGAGGAGGAAGACTCAGAGCTCACCAAAACAATAAAAGGAAAAATAATGCGGTACCTTGACGACAAATACAGCGACCCTGTAAAAGATGAACTCTTGGACATGTCCTCACTGGTTGACCCAAGGTTCCGCACAACCTACATTGACCCAGACAAGGTGGAACCAGTCCAAAGAAGAGCTGTTGCTGAGATGATGTCTACCTGCTCCTGCACAGCAGCCTGGCACGGTGCTGTGCAGGTGCGCCAAGAAGATGCACAGGTGCGCCAAGAAAAAGATGACTTTAGCGGCCATTTAGCGTGTCATCTCCCAACCAGTCAGAGGCAGAAAAGATAGAGACTGAGCTGAAACCTTTCTTATCGACCCCTGAGCTAGACCACACACCAATCCTCTTGAGTGGTGGAAGCGCCACCAACCCAATGTTCCTAGGCTAAGTGTCCTGGCAAAAAAATACCTCTCAATCCCAGCAACAAGTGCACCCTCAGAGAGGGTTTTCAGTGTGGGGGGGGGCATTGTTACATGCCACCGGGCATGGCTAAAGCCAGAGGTGGTAGACAGGCGTGTCTTCCTGGCTAGGAATGTTTAGAAAAGAGGATATTCAAACTAAAACAGCACAACAAAAAAACACCTTGTGCTCTCATGCACTGATAATTAATGCTTGAATGTTTTGTTGGCACTTTATCAGAACTACCTCCAATCTACGAACAGCAAGATGTTCAACTTGTGTTTAAAGAAATATTGTATGTTACATTTTATGTTATGTTACATTTTCACTGTTTACAATGGCAGGGCCTGCCATATTGTCTTTTTGGCTAGTTGTTCTTGATTGCACTTTAACCCCAAGGGGGAAAATCTAAATAATCTTTTTTTGGAACAATTACTTTGTCATCTGCATATGAATTGGGGGGGGGGGGGGAGAAAATCGATTTAAATGTAAATGGGATTTTTTGTGAAAAAATCGGGATTTCTTTTTTTGGCGATATCGCCCAGCCCTACAATGACCTCCTCATCGCCGCTGACTCAGGTCACATCAGTACACTGATCCTCCTCGACCTCTCTGATCCTCCTCGACACCATCTCCCATGATATCTTCCTCACCTGTCTGAACCTCTTGGCCTCACTGACTCCGCCCTCTCCTTCTTCCACTCATACCTTTCTGAATGGACACAATTTGTGACCTACGCTGGCTGTAGCTCCTCCTAGGCCTCTGTTAACCATGGTGTCCCTCAAGGCTCAGTGCTCGGTCCCCTTCTCTTAGCAATACATACTTCCGATTGGTGAAATCATCCACAGCCATGGTCTCAGGTTCCACTCATACGAAATGACACCCAACTCTACATCAGCACAAAGCCTTCTGCCCACCTCCCCCCCTTAGTCACTAGTCAACTGCCTCCTTGAAATAAAAAACATGGATGACAGCAAATCTACTCAAATCTGAGCTCATGGTTGTTGCCCCCAGGCACTGATCGGGAAGGTTGGGGATCTGCTCCTCACTGTTGACGGCTCCACCATCTCATCATCCTATGAGGTCCGCAATCTGTCCGTGATCTTAGACTCCACCCTTTCATTCCAGAAACATGTCAATAAGTTACAAAATCAGCCTTCTTTCAACTCAAAAACATCTCCCGACTCCGGCCATCACTCTCCGACGTCATCACCTCCCAACTGGATTGCTGCAACGGAGTCCTGTCCGGGGTTCCCAGCAAAACCCTGGACAGGCTCCAGTACGTCCAGAACTCTGCTGCTAGGGTCCTCACCCACACCAAGCCCTGGCAGCACATCACCCCCACCCTCCGTCACCTCCACTGGCTCCTGGTCAAGTCCTGCATCACATATAAACTCCTCCTCATCACCTACAAGTCCCTCCATGCCCTTTCCCCTCAGTCCCTCACAGATCTCCTGAGCCCATACATCCCGTCCTGTACTCTGTGATCCTCAGACTCCGGACTATTGGGGACTGTGCTTTCAGTGTCGCTGCCCCGACCCTCTGAAACCCCCTCCCTGCTGAAACAGTAACAGCACTTCTCTGGACATCTTCAAGTCAACCCTGAAAACTCATCTGTTTAACAGAGCATTCCAACCTTACTACTCATCCCCCAGCCCTCACAAACTACATCACACATCGCCTCATCTGCCTTCTGTCTCCCTGTCTGTTTTCTTTTTCTTTTCTTTTTTTCTGTGATAAGCGATCATACTATATAAACGTGGTGACGAAGTTAAAATCTGCAACAGGATTAAAAATGGTTAGACAGTTGTGTATCTTTACTTATACATTAGTATTTGAAACGATGTCCACAACTTCCACAACCTCAGATCGATTGCTTTTGTCTCATCCCACATATCTGGAGACTGCAGTATTTAAGTTCTCGCTGAGAAAAAACGACTTCCTCTCTCCTGATTATGTGGCCGTAAAACATGCTGGAGAAAAACTGCTGGAAATTAAGTTGGACAAGACTTCGTACGGACTAGTTTTATTCAATGATAACCGGACTCTTATCATCATCATCATCATCATCATCATCATCATCATCAGCTTTATTTAAAGAGACTCTTGGTCCATTTTTTAAAAGACATACAACACTCAAATATACATTTAAAAAGGCAGTTGTCCCAATGTTTCCACAGAGGTGGCTGGTATCGTGCAGCCCTGAGACACGGATTTGAAAGCAGCATATAGACAGAGTTATGAGAAACATTCAATCGACAGATGAATTTGTACATCAGATTTCTCAAGAGAGCATGGAACGTGTTGACTCGTGCGTTACAAACATTTCACTTGCACCACCTTGGTTTTCTAAGCAGTATACGCAAACAGTCATTATAAGCAACCTGGAGCTTCTGGAGGCTCGCCTTCTTAAACTTGACCCACAAGGGGGCAGTATAGAGAGGAGTACAATAAGCTCTTACTATGAGTTACAGCTTACTTCTGATCAGCAGATGGAGGTCATCCTTTAAAGGTTACGTCTGCGTCCTTCGACCAGTCGCTCTTGAAGGACAGACAGCTGGGAGAGTCTGGTCTCTGCTGCTGGACCCTGAAACAGAAACAGATGCTTTTGCCAGCTGGAGAAAAACTGATGGAAAATATGTTAAATCTCTTAGAGTCACTTTATATAACAATGTAATGCTAGTGATCGCTTTGTGTTGCCGATGTGTGAACAGATTGAAAAGAACATTAAACATTGAAACCTTCCCGACTTTCTGAGTTCCCTATATGAGCCGGTGGACTGCTCTGTGAAGGACAGCTTTTCAGAGAAAATCCAAAAGACACAAAGTTTATCTACAAAGCGCCTCGCCTCTCTTCAGCTGCACGACAGCACCAGCAGTGTGAAGCTAACGTAAAGAATGTGTCTTTAAAGGATAACGTCAGAGAGTTCATGCAGACTCCGGTCTGATCCTGAACTTCCTGACGGGCAAGTTCCTCTAACAATAAAACTGAAATATTATATATATATATGTCTATAATTTCTGTTGTATTGTTGGAGGACCCTGTGACCCTGTTTCTATTGCACTACTTCACTGTATCTGTGTATATGACAAATCAAACCTTTGAGCTTTGGACTTCCTGAAGGTTACACAGAAGCTTTAACACAGACAACTGACTTTATATCAAACGGCTTTTAGTCAGTTTTAGTCTCACCCCCCATCAGCAGATTGAGGCTCCATTGAGCGGTCACTCTTAGAGGACACAGGTCCGGGTCCGGGTCCAGGTCCGGGTCCGGGTCCGGGTCCAGGTCCAGGTCCCAGGTCCATGTTGTTAGGACCCACAGTGTAATCTTCAGGAGGAAACCACTTCCTGTTGCTTTCTTTGCCTTTCTTTGGGATCACGCTTCACTTCTATTGGACTCTGAAAATACATTTATCATTTTGAAATGTATGTCTTTTATATTTAAACATTCACTTGCTTTATATTACCCCTTGCATTTATAATTGTTTCATATATTATTTATATTAGATTACAATTTACATTTTTGTATTCATTTGTATTTATTTCATGATATGTTACCACGATTCCTGTTTGCAAAAGTATTTTAATAGTATTTATTTTAATACTGTGTATTTTATTTCATGCTCCTTTACTCTTATCTCTGTTTACTATAGATTTGAATTGTTCTTTAGTAAACAGTGTTCCTGTGAATGAGGCTGAGGGGATCTGTCGCCCTCTGGTGGCCAATTTACACATGTTTATATTATTATAAATTATTCCTCTATATATTTCCACATGTTTATATCATTAAAATATTCTTATTTATATTTCCACATGTTTATATCATTATAAATTATTCCTCTTTATATTTCTACATGTTTATATCATTCAGGTCATGTGACCTAATCACTCAAAATCAGGTATTGATCAAATAACTACACTGGCTGTATAGGACACACCTCTTTTTATTGCATTGTAATACTCTAATATTTTTATATTCATATTTTTATGGGAAAATGAGCATATTGCTTCAATAGAGGCCTACATGTATGTTTTGCCCGTTACACAACTCTTTTGCGGGTTATCAGCCGGGTATCCGAGGAAACCGGACCCGGTGCAGGACTCTGCTCTGGGGCTCATCAAAGTTATTTTTAACAGTACCTGCTAGACGCACCTCAGTCCGGACTCCGGGTCGTCTTCACCCCAGATGACCCTCAACCACTTAAGCCCCATGCCCCGGGTACCGGGGGCAACACGCAACATCTTGCAAGAAACAGCGTCTGTGGGCCTCTTAACATTTAACAAACTATGAATGTGTTACACCCACTTAACGGGAAGAAACTCAGCTATCAGACAATATTAACCATTTTTAGCTAAACGAAACACAAGGGTAATACCAAGCCTCTGAATTAGCACTAAGTGAAAAAATGCTAACGCACTTAGCACAGAACTCACGGTAGAAATTTTATAACTTATCGGATCTGCACAAACAATATATCATATGAAAGCTGGGATTCCACAGATTCCAGAGGTATAAGTATCATCACTGTGCGACCAAAACTCAGGGCAGTGAAACCGCGGTGAAGTTAGTTTTAGATTGGATATTCGACAGACATTCGGACCCGCCAGCAGCGTCAGTCCCCCTGCTGCTGGCTGTATTACGACGGCGAGATCTTCTCCGCGAACTGAGGCTTTCACTTAGGGACCATCAACAAATGACTTTTCAATTACACAAGAACAATGTTCTTTTTAATAAACTCGACAGCTTCCCGATCGTGTGAATATGAAGCAAATCCACTCTAGAGCATACATTTGTTGAACACACCTATTTTTATTGCATTTTAATACTTTAAATATGTTTTATTAATATATTGATGGGGAAATTGCATATTTCTTCAATAACTTCTAGGTCATGTGACCTAATGACTCAAAATCAGTGCTGGATCAAATAACTACACTGGCTGCATTAGACACACCTTTTTTATTGCATTTTCATGTGATGTAATCACTCAAAATCACTTTCTGAATTGAATACTAGTCTTTACACAATAGAGTGGTGTTGCGACGAGTCCTAAAAACCGGAAGTGAGTCAGCATTTTACCACTACGGGTTCCCTCGTCTCAGAGCCAATGGGATTTCTCCATAGGAATGTGGAAAATAGCTGAACTAAGGTCTGTGGTTGAGACACATTGAAGAGACGGATCACGTTTTGTTCTACCACATTAAATCCATCAGCAGTGACCCCACTGGGGATTTCTGAAGAGTTTTCGTGTCTGAAAACGATGGTTGTTACCAAGTGGCTGAATGGGACTACAGAAGTTGTGGAGGCCGTTGTACGTCATTACGCCGAACACGTGAACACTCCTCTAAGTTAGTTTGCCCTGCTTGAAAGCAAGTACCTGCCTCCTGCAAACTGTTCAAACAAACGCTTCAACTCGTTCCATTTAGAATCTGTATTTTTGAAAATTAATCTAAAGTTGGCGTGACGTTGAAGTCGTGCGACTCTGCTGTAGTTCGGCCTACAAAATACGTCATCCTGCACCACTCTATTGACACACCTCTTTATATTGGATTCTAGTACTTCCTCTATTATATATTGATATTTTTATGGAATATTCAGTTTATTTTTTCAATGGCTTCACGTTCATGTGACATAATGTCACACTGAATTGTGTTTTAACAGCTTCTCTGTCATGTGACATAGAAGCCATTTTAGAAACCAGATCACATAGTTTGATCTAAAAATGGTGCGCTTCAAAAAAGGCAAGAAAAAGAAAGCTTTAGACCTCTGGCAGGAAGCAGGAGGTAGAGATTTCACCAGGTCTTGGCTTTAGTGAAGTTAATGTTACACCTGAGCAGTGGTCCTCAGTTACACTTACGGTGTTTAAAAGTAATAACAAAGATCATCTTAAGAAAACATTCTCTGAGACTTTAAATCTTTTAAGTCTTGATATATATCTTTATATCTTAAAGTGAGGACAACATTTGAAGAGAGAGACACAGGATGGTTGACATTTGGTCTTCTTTTGGGGCCCCTGGTGGCTGAGGGCCCTAATCAACCACTAAGTTAACTTCCAGCAAACTGTGGCCCGGGTTCCTCAGCAAACTCCAAAGTATAACGGAATCTGGCCCACACCTGAAACTTGAGCTTGACTTGTAATGTTCTTCTTAAATATATATATATATATATATATATATATATATATATATATATATATATATATATATATATATATATATGTCAACATCTCAATCCCTGCTGTAGAGAGTATTTGCAGCCTGTTGGACAGCTGGGAGCTGAACTGGGCTAAAGGCTCTTCAGTGAAACCAGGTCAGTATCAGTGTTGGAAGATGGCCGTCTCTGAGCCCCTCACACTGCATCCCTAGAGTATTAAGAGTTAGAAATAAAAACAGTCACGAGTTGTAAACCGGTTCTGACACGCCCTGCATTTTTCTCTGATGACGTGAACTCAGATAACAATCAGACTGCAACTCATTCTCCCTGAAACACTGACAACACTACATGGAAATCTTTCTAAACTCATTCTGCTTTCACTCAAAGAGAAACCCTACACAATATTTCAGACAGATGATTAGAATCAGCATCAAAAAACGTGTCATGTCCAGGTAAACAGTGACCCTGCAGTGACTCTGTCCAGGTAAACAGTGACCCTGCAGTGACTCTGTCCAGGTAAACAGTGACCCTGCAGTGACTCTGTCCAGGTAAACAGTGACCCTGCAGTGACTCTGTCCAGGTAAACAGTGACCCTGCAGTGACTCTGTCCAGGTAAACAGTGACCCTGCAGTGACGCTGTCCAGGTAAACAGTGACTCTGCAGTGACACTGTCCAGGTAAACAGTGACCCTGCAGTGACACTGTCCAGGTAAATAGTGACCCTGCAGTGACACTGTCCAGGTAAACAGTGACCCTGCAGTGACTCTGTCCAGGTAAACAGTGACCCTGCAGTGACTCTGTCCAGGTAAACAGTGACCCTGCAGTGACTCTGTCCAGGTAAACAGTGACCCTGCAGTGACTCTGTCCATGTAAACAGTGACCCTGCAGTGACTCTGTCCAGGTAAACAGTGACTCTGCAGTGACACTGTCCAGGTAAACAGTGACCCTGCAGTGACACTGTCCAGGTAAATAGTGACCCTGCAGTGACACTGTCCAGGTAAACAGTGACCCTGCAGTGACTCTGTCCAGGTAAACAGTGACCCTGCAGTGACTCTGTCCAGGTAAACAGTGACCCTGCAGTGACTCTGTCCAGGTAAACAGTGACCCTGCAGTGACTCTGTCCAGGTAAATAGTGACCCTGCAGTGACTCTGTCCAGGTAAACAGTGACCCTGCAGTGACTCTGTCCAGGTAAACAGTGACCCTGCAGTGACTCTGTCCAGTTAAACAGTGACCCTACAGTGACTCTGTCCAGGTAAACAGTGACCCTGCAGTGACTCTGTCCAGGTAAACAGTGACCCTGCAGTGACTCTGTCCAGGTAAACAGTGACTCTGTCCAGGTAAACAGTGACCCTGCAGTGACTCTGTCCAGGTAAACAGTGACCCTGCAGTGACTCTGTCCAGGTAAATAGTGACCCTGCAGTGACTCTGTCCAGGTAAACAGTGACCCAGGAAGAGATTCCTGTGGGAGGATTCTCACCTGCTGAACTCTCTTCAGGTCCACTCACAGACTCTCTTCGGGTCTACTCACAGACTCTCTTCGGGTCCACTCACAGACTCTCTTCGGGTCCACTCACAGACTCTCTTCGGGTCCACTCACAGACTCTCTTCGGGTCCACTCACAGACTCTCTTCGGGTCCACTCACAGACTCTCTTCGGGTCCACTCACAGACTCTCTTCTGGTCTACTCACAGACTCTCTTCAGGTCTACTCACAGACTCTCTTCGGGTCCACTCAGACTCTCTTGGGTCCACTCACAGACTCTCTTCGGGTCCACTCACAGACTCTCTTCGGGTCCACTCACAGACTCTCTTCTGGTCTACTCACAGACTCTCTTCAGGTCTACTCACAGGCTCTCTTCGGGTCCACTCACAGACTCTCTTCGGGTCCACTCACAGACTCTCTTCGGGTCCACTCACAGACTCTCTTCGGGTCCACTCACAGACTCTCTTCGGGTCCACTCACAGACTCTCTTCGGGTCCACTCACAGACTCTCTTCGGGTCTACTCACAGACTCTCTTCAGGTGTTGAGGAAACTCTGCTCATCTCTTTCTGTCAGTCCTGCGTCTGCCTGCATCTGATCTGAGGACGCCGTCACACCCTCAGAAAAACAAATCAGAGTCACATGGAAACCGGTGGAACCAGTGGAACCAGAGACTCAGTCAGTGAGAGGTGATGCAGTTATTCTACCTGTCCACTAGATGGTGCTAACTGACTGTCTAATGAAATAAAGATCAAATATACTTAATTGATCCCACATTTCACAGCAGCATGTTTAAACAAGGCATTTCTTTGAAAAATAAAGAGTATGGAATAAACAAACATGAAATAGAAAATGAAACACAAAATTCAAATATGTACAAGTTGACAGTGAAAGAATCTGCGAAATTAACATTATGAAGGGCTAAATGACATCTAACACAATTCAAAGTGAAGACTGATCCCAGTTTCATCAAAGAGGATCACGGACCTGTGATTGAGGAGCACGTTGGTGAACCTGGATAAATCCAAAGGTCTGCGGTCACATTGTGGTCATCCACTCTGAAACTGCTCCAGTGTAGATCCTCCTACCTCAAAACGAGCATGTGGTCATGGCCTGGCTCTTGGCCATAACAAAATAAATCAGAAAAGACGTGATGTAAAGAAAGATATGTATCATTAACAACCCAACAAACAAAGGGAGCTACCAAAGTGAGGTGTGTTAGTCAGTCAAATCAGTAGTGCAGGTGTGGTCCTGTGTCCCTGAGGCCGAGGTGGTGAGACAGGAGGATGAGGAGGATGGTGTGGGATATGGTATCGAAGGCTGTGATGGCCCTCATCAGCTGACCGTAGTTGTATCAAGAGGACGCTGGAAGGCTGTGTGCGGCTAACTGCGCACCCTGGAGATAAGGGGCAGCAGACGCACAGCCCACTCCTCCTCCGGTCACCCGCACGCCGCCGCGGTGCCTTCAAAAATGTTGAGGTTAGCCTACGGGTCGCGGTCTACCGTCATCTTCTGGAGCCTCGCTCTGCTGCATAGCTGCAAGACGCTGGAGAGCCTGTCCCAGCGGCTCTGTGGGATTTCCCTTTCTGTCATCTGTCCCTGTTCAGGCGCCACTGTGAGCGCTCAGGCTCACTCCAGGTTAAAAAGGACGGAAGGAGAGGCGATTGGGGTAATAAAGGACATTTATTTCAAACACTGAGGGGATCAACGAAAAACAACACTGTGCCACTCTAGTTCTGGAGGCTTCAGCGACAGAGCTGGTCCTCCTCTCAGGAAGCAGCCCACTGCAAGAGCCCAGAACCAGGTTACCAGTGTGCTTTTATTCAGTGACTCATTACCTGATTCTGATCAGCTGTCTGGCCACCGGCTGAGCCTCTCCTCACTCCAGCAGCCGGCGCTCTAACCGCACCCTGCTGCCACACAGGTGTATATCAGTATGTAGTGTCTCTACTTTAAAGAGTCCTGGTGTGTGTGTGTGTGTGTGTGTGTGTGTGTGTGTGTGTGTGTGTGTGTATGCATGCCCCTAACCCAATCACAAGACACATCCTTTCACACAAATGCTAAAGAAAATAAAAGCAGCACACAAGAGAAAATCTGCAATTTGTTCAACTTTATTGAGAAACCCCAGGACAGAGCTATGAGTCGATCCGTCGGCCGCTGAGAGCTTGGAGTTTCATCTTCAGTGCAAAAAGAGGAGAACAGTGTGGGATGAACTAACGGCTCTCTCGTCTAGAAAACAACCAGAAGCTGTGGTTTCTCTTTATCTCAGCAGCACATGAACCAATCACTGACATGCATTACATGATTGATCTATTAGTCGTTCTCTCTTCAGTCCGCGCTGCTCTGGGTGTTTTTTATTCTTGCAGTTGGCACATTCACAGCTCAGAGTACTCACCCCGTCACCTGCTTTATTTATTTACTTTATTTTGAAAAGCAGAGGGAAAATAATCAAATCTGACATTTTTAAAAGCAATTTTTGGGTTTAAAAAAAAAAGAGATGAACTTTGAACAAATTGCTGTTATTGGCTGATGAGCGGGAGGGGGCGTGGCCACATGAGAAAACCCAAAAGTGTATTCCCGCAGTGAGAGGAGGAGGAAGAGGAGAGGAAGAGGAAGGTCACATGGCGTATTTCTGAGTCCAGTCCTGAGCCGTCTTGTTGTACCTGCAGGGGAGAAATGTTCAGGTGAGATCAGCTGTTACCGGGCAGATCAGGGACGATGCCATGCCTGCAAACACAACACACACTCAGCGCTGTCCCATCTATTTTATATTTGTCTCCATTTTCTATTAAAAATGCTAGAAACTGCAGCCAAGTTCAGCCTCAGAAGCTGACAAAAGAAATTAAAAAACGTAAAAAATAAATGGGGCGAAGCCTGCGAGCTACTTCAGGCAGTCAACTCGAGCACCAATGATACATTAACACGTGACGCACCTCGTCCCTCTAACAACCAACCAAACACATTCTCCTAAACATGCCGCTCTATTTAAGCTGCCAGGTCTTCCTGCCTCTGCCTCCTCGCTATGCTGCGTTCACTTGCTACTGCTACGTTCATGTTCCTGCTGCTGTGTTTCATATTGCTGCTGCTCGCCTGCCCCCCCACCACCCCAGCTCCACCTGTAGGCTCGGGGGGTAGTTATCTAATCATCACTCAATGTTCTTTGTAAATCTGTGGAGTGATGAGGCCCGAGCCTAGACGCCAAACTCAAACTATATGCTGCTTCTAATAAACATGAAGAAACACGTGAGTTTTTCTGACTGAAGTAACCTTTGTGGTGTCTGTAATACGTCTATTTCTATAAGCTGTCATCTTCTTTAGGTAACACACTGACTAAGGACAACTACATCCTTCAACCTGACTTTAAAACATCCTCTTAAACTTCTGATGTTGTGGACTTGGTTCTTTGTGTCTCTGAGAGGCTCTGGGAACCTGCAGGTGTGAGATGAGCCGCTCGGACTCTGTTTCCGGAGCCATGCTTTGCATCAAAACGTGCTTCAAGTCCACAAATCCAGCGTGAGAGTCTCCAGCGCTTACCCTCACAGCATGGCATACTTGTCTGTCCACTCCCTGGCTAGTCTGTTATACCTGAGACAGACACTGGCGTTACAAAGAAAGGACTCTACGTTTGATGCGTTGCTACTTTAGGGAAGGTCTGGGTTTGGAGTCCAAACTAAGGGCGTGTGTTTGTAGATGTTAACACTGTTAGTGCATTATAATAATGAACTCACTTTACGGGGTCTGTTTTGTAGATGCGGGCGATCTCTGGCACTAGCGGGTCGTCCGGGTTCGGGTCACATAACAGAGAACAAATGGACAAAAGGACTGCGGAGAGAAACACATGATCATCAATAGATTATAGATATTTGTCACAACTGCAGAAAAAAACACTTTTATTGTTTTTAAAAACAACCAAAACCATCAGAGGACATGAGACGGTTTGTTTACATAGAGCTCCGACGTCACGTTGTTGTTTACGTCAGGTTGTTTACGTCAGGTGTTGTTTACGTCACGTTGTTGTTTACGTCACGTTGTTGTTTACGTCAGGAGACATCTTGTTTACGTCACGTTGTTGTTTACGTCAGGAGACATCTTGTTTACGTCAGGTTGTTGTTTACGTCGGGTTGTTGTTTTCGTCGGGTTGTTGTTTACGTCGGGTTGTTGTTTATGTCACGTTGTTGTTTACGTCAGGAGACCTCTTGTTTACGTCACGTTGTTGTTTACGTCAGGAGACATCTTGTTTACGTCAGGTTGTTTACGTCACGTTGTTTACATCACGTTGTTGTTTACGTCAGGAGACATCTTGTTTACGTCAGGTTGTTTATGTCACGTTGTTGTTTACGTCAGGAGACATCTTGTTTACGTCAGGTTGTTGTTTACGTCACGTTGTTGTTTACGTCAGGAGACATCTTGTTTACGTCAGGTTGTTTACGTCACGTTGTTGTTTACGTCAGGAGACATCTTGTTTACGTCAGGTTGTTTACGTCACGTTGTTGTTTACGTCAGGAGACATCTTGTTTACGTCAGGTTGTTTACGTCACGTTGTTGTTTACGTCAGGAGACATCTTGTTTACGTCAGGTTGTTTTACGTCACGTTGTTGTTTACGTCAGGAGACATCTTGTTTACGTCAGGTTGTTTACGTCACGTTGTTTACATCACGTTGTTGTTTACGTCAGGAGACATCTTGTTTACGTCAGGTTGTTTATGTCACGTTGTTGTTTACGTCAGGAGACATCTTGTTTACGTCAGGTTGTTGTTTACGTCACGTTGTTGTTTACGTCAGGAGACATCTTGTTTACGTCACGTTGTTTACGTCACGTTGTTGTTTACGTCAGGAGACATCTTGTTTACGTCAGGTTGTTTTACGTCACGTTGTTGTTTACGTCAGGAGACATCTTGTTTACGTCACGTTGATGTTTACGTCACGTTGTTGTTTACGTCAGGAGACATCTTGTTTACGTCACGTTGTTGTTTACGTCACGTTGTTGTTTACGTCAGGAGACATCTTGTTTACGTCACGTTGTTGTTTACGTGAGGTTGTTGTTTACATCACGTTGTTGTTTACGTCACGTTGTTGTTTACGTCAGGAGACATCTTGTTTACGTCACGTTGTTGTTTACGTCGGGTTGTTGTTTACGTCGGGTTGTTGTTTACGTCACGTTGTTGTTTACGTCACGTTGTTGTTTACGTCACGTTGTTGTTTACGTCAGGACACATCTTGTTTACGTCACGTTGTTGTTTACGTCAGGAGACATCTTGTTTACGTCACGTTGTTGTTTACGTCAGGTTGTTGTTTACGTCACGTTGTTGTTTACGTCACGTTGTTGTTTACGTCAGGAGACATCTTGTTTACGTCACGTTGTTGTTTACGTCAGGAGACATCTTGTTTACGTCAGGTTGTTTACGTCAGGTTGTTGTTTACGTCAGGAGACATCTTGTTTACGTCAGGAGACATCTTGTTTACGTCACGTTGTTTTACGTCAGGAGACATCTTGTTTACGTCACGTTGTTTACGTCACGTTGTTTACGTCAGGAGACATCTTGTTTACGTCAGGTTGTTTACGTCACGTTGTTGTTTACGTCAGGAGACATCTTGTTTACGTCAGGTTGTTTACGTCACGTTGTTTACGTCAGGAGACATCTTGTTTACGTCACGTTGTTGTTTACGCCACGTTGTTGCTTACGTCAGGAGACATCTTGTTTACGTCACGTTGTTTTTTACGTCAGGAGACATCTTGTTTACGTCAGGTTGTTGTTTACATCAGGAAACATCTTGTTTACGTCAGGTTGTTGTTTACGTCACGTTGTTTACGTCAGGAGATATCTTGTTTACGTCATGTTCTTGTTTACGTCACGATGTTGTTTACGTCAGGTTGTTGTTTACGTCAGGTTGTTGTTTACGTCAGGAGATATCTTGTTTACGTCAGGTTGTTGTTTACGTCACGTTGTTTACGTAAGGAGACATCTTGTTTACGTCACGATGTTGCTTACGTTACGATGTTCTTTACGTCAGGTTCTGTTTACGTCAGTTGTTGTTTACATCAGGTTGTTGTTTACGTCAGGTTGTTGCTTACGTCAGGAGATATCTTGTTTACGTCAGGTTGTTGTTTACGTCACGTTGTTGCTTACGTCAGGAGATATCTTGTTTACGTCAGGTTCTTGTTTACGTCAGGTTGTTGTTTACGTCACGTTGTTCCTTACGTCAGGAGATATCTTGTTTACGTCAGGTTCTTGTTTATGTCACGTTGTTGTTTACGTCACGTTGTTGTTTACTTCACGTTGTTGCTTACGTCAGGAGATATCTTGTTTACGTCAGGTTCTTGTTTACGTCACGATGTTGTTTACGTCAGGTTCTTGTTTACGTCAGGTTGTTGTTTACGTCAGGTTCTTGTTTACGTCACGATGTTGTTTACGTCAGGTTCTTGTTTACGTCACGATGTTGTTTACGTCAGTTCTTGTTTACGTCAGGTTCTTGTTTACGTCAGGTTCTTGTTTACGTCAGGTTGTTGTTTACGTCACGATGTTGTTTACGTCACGATGTTTTATGTCAGGTTGTTGTTGTTTACGTCAGGAGACATCTTGTTTACGTCACGATGTTGTTTACGTCAGGTTGTTGTTGTTTACGTCAGGAGACATCTTGTATACGGGGTCATGTTGTTGTTAAATAAGATCAGACTCAGTACTCATGCGATATCTCTCACCCTGATAAACTGTGATGAATTTACCAAATTCAGCCAAATCAACATCTGGTGAAATGTGTCAAGTTTAAAGCAAGAGAAGAAGTCTGCACGTTATGTAAGGACTGAGTGCTGGTTCTGAATCTAAACGAGATGCAGTGCCACTGAAACTCACCTTTAGAGATAGTTAATGCAGGAGACCACTGGGACCTCAATATATCCAGGCAGATGCTGCCGTTACTGTTAATATTTGGGTGATAAATTCTTGTTGTGAAGGCGACCTGAAGGAGAGGAGAAACACACAACAATCACCCAGAGAAGCCTCGTATATAACAACTGTTCACGCCTCCATACGGTAAAGATTTAAGAGCTACTTTATTGATCCCTGATTGGGAAATGTCTGCGTTGCAGCAGAATGAAAAGACTTTGCACATAAGTTTAAATTAGTAGAAATAAAACAGCATTAAAAAGTAGAAAATATCCAAGTTGACCATGAAGATAATAAGTCTATAAACTAACTGAGGAGGAAACTGTTGATAAATGAATTTATCCTTTTCAACAAGTTATTTTGAATATGTGTTTAATGACATGGTGATGTTTGCCACCCTTTGCTCATCCCTGCACACAGTTTGTTTAGACCAGAAATATCATTCATTAGTATCGCTAATTATAAAAGCAAATGGGTTTTTTAATAATTACATTACAGACATTATTATTTACAGTCTCTTTAAAGGGTCTCTATAAAGGGTCTCTTAAAGGGTCTCTATAAAGGGTCTCTATAAAGGGTCTCTTTAAAGGGTCTCTATAAAGGGTCTCTATAAAGGGTCTCTATAAAGGGTCTTATAAAGGGTCTCTATAAAGGGTCTCTTTAAAGGGTCTCTATAAAGGGTCTCTTTGAAGGGTCTCTTTGAAGGGTCTCTATAAAGGGTCTCTTTAAAGGGTCTCTTTAAAGGGTCTCTATAAAGGGTCTCTATAAAGGGTCTCTATAAAGGGTCCCTTTAAAGGGTCTCTTTAAAGGGTCTTTAAAGGGTCTCTATAAAGGGTCTCTTTAAAGGGTCTCTATAAAGGGTCCTTTAAAGGGTCTCTATAAAGGGTCTCTTTAAAGGGTCTCTATAAAGGGCTCTTTAAAGGGTCTCTATAAAGGGTCTCTTTAAAGGGTCTCTAAAGGGTCTCTATAAAGGGTCCCTTTAAAGGTTCTCTATAAAGGGTCTCTTTAAAGGGTCTCTATAAAGGGTCCCTTTAAAGGGTCTCTATAAAGGGTCTCTTTAAAGGGTCTCTATAAAGGGTCTCTTTAAAGGGAAAGGTCTCTATAAAGGGTCTCTATAAAGGGTCTCTATAAAGGGTCTCTATAAAGGGTCTCTTTAAAGGGTCTCTATAAAGGGTCCCTTTAAAGGGTCTCTATAAAGGGTCTCTTTAAAGGGTCTCTATAAGGGTCTCTTTAAAGGGTCTCTTTAAAGGGTCTCTATAAAGGGTCTCTATAAAGGGTCTCTATAAAGGGTCTCTTTGAAGGGTCTCTTTGAAGGCTTTAGGAAAACCTGGAGGCTACCCAATAACAGTCTGTGCTTTCATCTTTTTACCATTTGGAAAACACAACAATACTCAGATGCTCTTTGCTAAATGTACGTATAATGTTTGGCTTTTTGACAAGAAAATACTTAAATATTCTTAGATTTAAGTGGTAGATTAAGTGGTAGATTAAGTGGTAGATTAAGTGGTAGATTAAGTGGTACATTAAGTGGTAGATTAAGTGGTAGATTAAGTGGTAGATTAAGTGGTACATTAAGTGGTACATTAAGTGGTACATTAAGTGGTAGATTAAGTGGTACATTAAGTGGTACATTAAGTGGTAGATTAAGTGGTAGATTAAGTGGTACATTAAGTGGTACATTAAGTGGTACATTAAGTGGTACATTAAGTGGTACATTAAGTGGTACATTAAGTGGTACATTAAGTGGTACATTAAGTGGTAGATTAAGTGGTAGATTAAGTGGTAGATTAAGTGGTAGATTAAGTGGTACATTAAGTGGTACATTAAGTGGTACATTAAGTGGTAGATTAAGTGGTACATTAAGTGGTACATTAAGTGGTACATTAAGTGGTACATTAAGTGGTACATTAAGTGGTACATTTGCGAGAACAAAACCCTCAAATGTATGAGAATAGAAATGTGCATTGGGGGCGGCTCACTGACCTTGGGGGGTTTGAAGGATAATCTGTGGGGAAATGAATAGTCAGGAAAAATACTCCGCCCTGATAGGGACTGTCGGGCTGAAACAGAGAGAAATAACACCTTTAAACAATTAGATATTTACACACAAGTAAACAAACTGTTCATCTACCCATTGAGACATTTATAAATCACCTAGGACTGGGCAATGTAGAGAATATTACAGTATTTACTAAAACAAATATATATATTTGACAGATTCAATATTGTAGTGTTGCCTATTGGTCCATTATTAAATATGTGCACTTTATAATTAGATTTCTTGATCAATAATCATCAGTAATGTGGATATAAAGAATAACTGCCAGAAAACTAAATAAAGTTTGGGGGAAATTCCCTTCACTTTAATAAAGTAATATTACACAAGTATTCTTTTTTCAAATGTTCCGATTAATAAAAGTTCTTCTGAAGTTATTACTGGCTGATACTTTGATAACGCCGCTTCGTATCTTTTTATTAAATTGTATAAACTGTAGTAGATCCCTCCGAAAGATGGTCGTACACTTGACTGATGATTTCTAAGTTATTGAAAACTCCAAAGACCAACGTGAGAGCTACGACCAGTGTTTCCCATTGTCCTGGTGCCCCTCCCATTGTCCTGGTGCCCCTCCCATTGTCCTGGTGCCCCTCCCATTGTCCTGGTGCCCCTCCCATTGTCCTGGTGCCCCTCCCATTGTCCTGGTGCCCCTCCCATTGTCCTGGTGCCCCCCATTGTCCTGGTGCCCCTGAAACTCAAGGTGGTTTTTTTTTTTTTTTCAAATCGCAACTGCAGTAAGCTATCTACTAGGGATGCTCCGATCGACAATTTTGGGGCCGATCGCCGGAATCAGTATCGGCCGATACCGATCCGATCGAGTGGGCGGGGCCTATGGGGATCTTCCATTTAAAGTTATGTTTAAAACTCAGTTAATGCTCATTCACTGGAGCTTCCACAAACAACCAACATCATTATTACATTCAGATGAAGTTCATTATTCAAGTTTACATTAAGTTTGGAGAATAACACGGAGAAATGAGCGGAAGCACTCTCTGTCCCTCCCCCCTCTCTCTCTTTTCCTCTCTCCTCCTCTCTCTTCTCTTCATGCAGCTCACTGATCCAGTAATGAGTGACCCGACAGTGAAGAATAAATATATGTATAACTAGTTTAGCTTGTTCCAGAGGTAGATCAAATAGCTAAGTGTGTTAGGTCTAACTCTCAGTGTGTGTTGCTCCGCTCAGCGGTCCGTCACAGCGGGCGGAGCTGCAGGAGTTCTGCTTCACACACGTTGCATACCGCTATTTTACTGTCTTTTTCGGACACCTTCAAATACTGCCAGACCGGTGAAGCCATTTTGGCGAGCTTGTTTTGCAGCGCACAGAGAAAAGTGTCATGTATTTACGTCATGTGATCAGCTCTCGCGATCGGCATTTTTAGAGAGCACCGATCGATCGGCAGCAATTGAGTATCGGCCGATATCGATCGGCGGCCGATCCATCGGAGCTTCCCTACTATCACTTTGCATTGAACATGTGCTCTTTTATTAAATAAACTAAACGCTTATGTTATTTATCCAATTGATGTGCATGTTTCAGTGTCCACTGCATCGCTTTCTGCATGTTTCAGTGTCCACTGCATCGCTCTGTGCATGTTTCAGTGTCCACTGCATCGCTTTGTGAATGTTTCAGTGTCCACTGCATCGCTTTGTGCATGTTTCAGTGTCCACTGCATCGCTTTGTGAATGTTTCAGTGTCCACTGCATCGCTTGTGAATGTTTCAGTGTCCACTGCATCGCTTTGTGCATGTTTTCAGTGTCCACTGCATCGCTTTGTGCATGTTTCAGTGTCCACTGCACCGCTTGTGCATGTTTCAGTGTCCACTGCATCGCTTTGTGCATGTTTCAGTGTCCACTGCATCGCTTTGTGCATGTTTCAGTGTCCACTGCATCGCTTTGTGCATGTTTCAGTGTCCACTGCATCGCTTTGTGCATGTTTCAGTGTCCACTGCATCGCTTTGTGCATGTTTCAGTGTCCACTGCATCGCTTTGTGCATGTTTCAGTGTCCACTGCATCGCTCTGTGCATGTTTCAGTGTCCACTGCATCGCTCTGGCATGTTTCAGTGTCCACTGCATCGCTGGCATGTTTCAGTGTCCACTGCATCGCTTGGCATGTTTCAGTGTCCACTGCATCGCTTGGCATGTTTCAGTGTCCACTGCATCGCTTTGGGCATGTTTCAGTGTCCACTGCATCGCTTCGGGCATGTTTCAGTGTCCACTGCATCGCTTGGGCATGTTTCAGTGTCCACTGCATCGCTTGGGCATGTTTCAGTGTCCACTGCATCGCTTTGTGCATGTTTCAGTGTCCACTGCATCGCTTGCGCATGTTTCAGTGTCCACTGCATCGCTTTCGCGCATGTTTCAGTGTCCACTGCATCGCTTCGCGCATGTTTCAGTGTCCACTGCATCGCTTCGCGCATGTTTCAGTGTCCACTGCATCGCTTGCGCATGTTTCAGTGTCCACTGCATCGCTTGCGCATGTTTCAGTGTCCACTGCATCGCTTGCATGTTTCAGTGTCCACTGCATCGCTTTCGCGCATGTTTCAGTGTCCACTGCATCGCTTTGTGAATGTTTCAGTGTCCACTGCATCGCTTTGTGCATGTTTCAGTGTCCACTGCATCGCTTTGTGCATGTTTCAGTGTCCACTGCATCGCTTTGTGCATGTTTCAGTGTCCACTGCATGCTTTGGCATGTTTCAGTGTCCACTGCATCGCTTTGCGCATGTTTCAGTGTCCACTGCATCGCTTTGCGCATTCACATTCTGTCCTCCGCTCTGCTTCTGAAGGGCGGGGCTCCGCTCCGACACTCACAGAAAGAGCGGAGGAAAGGAGGAGAACAACAAAGTGTAACAAAGTTAAACAAATCTGCATTATAGCCCCGAGCTCTGCCGTTGGTCATGTGAGTCCTGGGCGTAATTTCCACATGACCCCCCCACTGTTCAAAACCCCGTTTGTGTCCCCCCACTTTCAAATGTGTTGATTATAATTTTTTAACCTCATCGTCACGGAGGAGCAGGACACACAGCCTGCCTAGGTGGACGCGCGCGAACACGAACGTAGCGTGCACATTCTAAAAATAGCTCACTGGTGATGAGCAGGTACCGCTGGCCCCGCCAACGGAGCCCCGCCAACGGAGCCCCGCCAACGGAGCCCCGCCAACGGAGCCCCGCCAACGGAGCCCCGCCAACGGAGCCCGCCAACGGAGCCCCGCGCCCCGCCAGAAATTCAAGGTGTTTTTTTTAATAATACATATTTATAGCACTAAATTGCAACTAATCTATCTACTGTCACTTTTCACATTGAACATGTGCTCTTTTATTAAATAAACTAAACACTTTAGGACCCCGCTCAGACAGCACCCCCCAGAGCAGTAAACCTAGGGGAAACACTGTAAGTGAGGAATAGGACAGCAGATGTGAGTTTATTCAGTCAATTAGCTCAGGATAATCAAAGTTTAAACAAAGTTTACAAATATTACTTAAACGTGACCGAGTTGTGTCGTTATCAATCCCGTAATCCTGTTTATATATTATATATAAAGTTGTATACTTACAGGGCCCATAATTGTAGCTTGCCAATGAAACACTGGAAACAGAAAAGAGAGGATTAATAAATGTTGTTGACTGAGTGTCGGCTGTACACAAACAGAGACTTTGTTGTTATGTTTGTTTTAGTAAAATGATCACTCACTGTCTTCACCGACGGGTCCCGCAGAGCACTGAGCCGGAGGGTCTCTGGACAGATCAGTTAACTCCTGAGAGGAGGAGGAGGAGAAATGTTGTATTAGGACCCTCTACATTAAAGTTTCACAACACGTACATTTCAAAGTCTGAAAGAAGACCTTTCTCAGAAATCCAAATAAAAGCCTCAGTAGTTCTGTTGGCTCTAACCACATCAGCCCTGAAACAACAGTCAGCTCTTTGTGAGTCGGCTGCTTCCTGTTCTCTTTCACCACTTCCTGTTTGAACACATCCATAACAGCTGATCTCACAGAAACACAGCAGATTCCCTCATAACCAGAAACATGAGCAAGCTTTGTTTAAAACCACAGATAACTGGGTATTAAAAAACGTATTTCTAATGTTTACAGACAGAGAGACAGACAGAGAGACAGACACACAGACAGAGAGACAGACAGAGAGACAGACAGAGAGACAGAGAGACAGACAGAGAGACAGACACAGACAGAGAGACAGACAGAGAGACAGACAGAGAGACAGAGAGACAGACAGAGAGACAGACACACAGACAGAGAGACAGACAGAGAGACAGACACACAGACAGAGAGACAGACACACAGACAGAGAACAGACAGAGAGACAGACACAGACAGAGAGACAGACAGAGAGACAGACACACAGACAGAGAGACAGACACACAGACAGAGACAGAGAGAGACAGACAGAGAGACAGACACACAGACAGAGAGACAGACAGAGAGACAGACACACAGACAGAAGAGACAGACAGAGAGACAGACACACAGACAGAGAGACAGACACAGACAGAGAGACAGAGAGACAGACACACAGACAGAGAGACAGACACACAGACAGAGAGACAAGAGACAGACACACAGACAGAGAGACAGACAGAGAGACAGACACACAGACAGAGAGACAGACAGACAGACACACAGACAGAGAGACAGACACACAGACAGAGAACAGAGAGACAGAGAGACAGACACACAGACAGAGAGACACACAGAGAGACAGAGAGACAGACACACAGACAGAGAGACAGAGAGACAGACACACAGACAGAGAGACAGACACACAGACAGAGAGACAGAGAGACAGACACACAGACAGAGAGACAGACACACAGACAGAGAGACAGAGAGACAGACACACAGACAGAGACAGACACACAGACAGAGAGACAGACACACAGACACACAGACAGAGAGACAGACACACAGTTGTAGCTGTTTCTGACAGTACATCGACCATGTGACTGATTATAAAGACATCTCTGCAGAGAGTTTTATTTGAAAGACAGCAGCTTTAAAACAAACAGGTTATTGATGCGTTAGCAGCGGAGGATCTATTTATACTGCAGTGAGTCGGGGGGGGAGGGGTTGGGTCAGGATATATTGGTGGGGTTTTGGGGGGGTATTTCAGGTCTCAGTGGTATGCGACACACTCGGCTCATCTTTCAGATTTCAGTTCAGGGAGGAGAGTAAATGTCGAGGAATTCAGACGGAGACTGAAGCAGCTGAAGAGGACTCTTTAAAGTAGAGACACTACATACTGATATACACCTGAACATCAGCAGGAGAGGACTCTTTAAAGTAGAGACACTACATACTGATATACACCTGAAAATCAGCAGGAGAGGACTCTTTAAAGTAGAGATACTACATACTGATATACACCTGAACATCAGCAGGAGAGGACTCTTTAAAGTAGAGACACTACATACCGATATACACCTGAACATCAGCAGAGAGGACTCTTTAAAGTAGAGACACTACATACTGATATACACCTGAACATCAGCAGGAGAGGACTCTTTAAAGTAGAGACACTACATACTGATATACACCTGAACATCAGCAGGAGAGGACTCTTTAAAGTAGAGACACTACATACTGATATACACCTGAAAATCAGCAGGAGAGGACTCTTTAAAGTAGAGATACTACATACTGATATACACCTGAACATCAGCAGGAGAGGACTCTTTAAAGTAGAGACACTACATACCGATATACACCTGAACATCAGCAGGAGAGGACTCTTTAAAGTAGAGACACTACATACTGATATACACCTGAACATCAGCAGGAGAGGACTCTTTAAAGTAGAGACACTACATACTGATATACACCTGAACATCAGCAGGAGAGGACTCTTTAAAGTAGAGACACTACATACTGATATACACCTGAAAATCAGCAGGAGAGGACTCTTTAAAGTAGAGATACTACATACCGATATACACCTGAACATCAGCAGGAGAGGACTCTTTAAAGTAGAGACACTACATACCGATATACACCTGAACATCAGCAGGAGAGGACTCTTAAAGTAGAGACACTACATACTGATATACACCTGATCATCAGCAGGAGAGGACTCTTTAAAGTAGAGACACTACATACTGATATACACCTGAACATCAGCAGGAGAGGACTCTTTAAAGTAGAGACACTACATACTGATATACACCTAAACATCAGCAGGAGAGGACTCTTTAAAGTAGAGACACTACATACTGATATACACCTGAACATCAGCAGGAGAGGACTCTTTAAAGTAGAGACACTACATACTGATATACACCTGAACATCAGCAGGAGAGGACTCTTTAAAGTAGAGACACTACATACTGATATACACCTGAACATCAGCAGGAGAGGACTCTTTAAAGTAGAGACACTACATACCAGAGGTGGACCAAGTCATTATTTTGCAAGTTCGAGTCAAGTCCGAGTCCTAAACTTTGACAAAACGAGTCTTAAACAAGTCCTTATGTGCTTTTCAACAAATTTAAAGACAACGATCTACAGAATAATACTAATAATCAAACTGCTCTTTATTAGTCGCATTAATGATTTAATAATCCATTTTCTCTCTGCTGGTAAAGTAACGTGTTTTTTCTATTTGAGAGGGATCAGTAAGGTAAGGCTACCGTGACGGTTTGATTCAGAAGAGTTTCATGTAAGATCCCTGATGTTGAGGTGACCAGAATGTTTATTTCCACTGTGTACAACATGTTATAAGGGACCCACAATCTATCTTTATGCCAGGGATAATGTGCAGCGAGGCGTCTCTATGGGGAAAGAACACCTGAATCTAGATCCCTCTGCAGGTGGTACTTTAAGTATATTTTGATGCTAATACTTTTTACTTTTACTTGAGTAACATTTTGAATGCAGGACTTTTTATTGTAACCGAGTATTCCTACACTCTGGTACTTTTACTCAAGTACAAGATCTGAACTTCTCCCACCTCTGACAATAAATCCTGAGTGGTTACCAAAAAAAAACCCTGCTCTGAAGGTAATTTTCATTTTACAAATCCTGCACTCAGCTCTGCTTTCTCCAATATCATTGAAATGCAGCAGATGCTGCTTCTTTTTTCGGTTTACGCTAATTTCTTGACTTTTTCCGACGCGCTGCATTTAAATCCGTCCCCGTCGCTCTGTGTAGCTGGCCTGTACCACTACACCTGCTGTCTTTGGAGCGTCTGCCCCCCACCCTTCTTTCACATAATGGTATGATCCTAGTGTGTCCTCGCATATGATTGGCCGCATGGTGGCTCAGCAAATAAAGTCCCGCCCTGCCTGCATGGATTCACAGCAAAGTTGAGCGGCTGAAGATTCTGCTCTCCCCGACTGGAGTCGCTCTTCTAGCGGCATCTCGCGGTCGGCGTGTTGGAGACCCCTGAATTAAATGATCAAGTCACCTCAAGTCAGAAGGCTCAAGTCCAAGTCAAGTCCCGAGTCATTGGTGTTCAAGTCCAAGTCGAGTCGCAAGTGTTTTGTGAAGTCGAGTCCAAAGTCATCAAATTGGTGACTCGAGTCTGACTCGAGTCCACACCTCTGCTACATACTGATATACACCTGACATCAGCAGGAGAGGACTCTTTAAAGTAGACATACTACATACTGATATACACCTGAACATCAGCAGGAGAGGACTCTTTAAAGTAGAGACACTACATACTGATATACACCTGAACATCAGCAGGAGAGGACTCTTTAAAGTAGAGACACTACATACTGATATACACCTGAACATCAGCAGGAGAGGACTCTTTAAAGTAGAGACACTACATACTGATATACACCTGAACATCAGCAGGAGAGGACTCTTTAAAGTAGAGACACTACATACTGATATACACCTGAATCAGCAGGAGAGGATCTTTAAAGTAGAGACACTACATACTGATACACACCTGAACATCAGCAGGAGAGGACTCTTTAAAGTAGACACTACATACTGATATACACCTGAACATCAGCAGGAGAGGACTCTTTAAAGTAGAGACACTACATACTGATATCACCTGAACATCAGCAGGAGAGGACTCTTTAAAGTAGAGACACTACATACTGATACACCTGAACATCAGCAGGAGAGGATCTTTAAAGTAGACACTACATACTGATATACACCTGAACATCAGCAGGAGAGGACTCTTTAAAGTAGAGACACTACATACTGATATACACCTGAACATCAGCAGGAGAGGACTCTTTAAAGTAGAGACACTACATACTGATACACACCTGAACATCAGCAGGAGAGGACTCTTTAAAGTAGAGACACTACATACTGATATACACCTGAACATCAGCAGGAGAGGACTCTTTAAAGTAGAGACACTACATACTGATATACACTGAACATCAGCAGGAGAGGACTCTTTAAAGTAGAGACACTACATACTGATACACCCTGAACATCAGCAGGAGAGGACTCTTTAAAGTAGAGACACTACATACTGATACACACCTGAACATCAGCAGGAGAGGACTCTTTAAAGTAGAGACACTACATACTGATACACCTGAACATCAGCAGGAGAGGACTCTTTAATAGAGACTCTACATACTGATATACACCTGAACATCAGCAGGAGAGGACTCTTTAAAGTAGAGACTCTACATACTGATATACACCTGAACATCAGCAGGAGAGGACTCTTTAAAGTAGAGACTCTACATACTGATATACACCTGAACATCAGCAGGAGAGGACTCTTTAAAGTAGAGACTCTACATACTGATATACCCTGGACAGAAATAAAATATGCTATTGTTTTATGTCTTATATATATTTATGGTGCATCGTTGGCGGAGCTTGACTTGAGATTCTTATTGCAATAGCTGCTGTGCGTGTGCTAATAAAGCATTTCAATCTGCTTCAATCTAGAAAATAGCCAATCATTAATTTTCCAAAATATATATGTGATTGCACATTAAAGGGTACATCTAAACCTTAACTGTTTCAGTTATAAAACGGATCCAAAAGTCCAGTAGAGATAAAGATTAGCTATATCCTTAGAACATTTGGGGGAAATTGGGGAGAGAAGTTCATCTTTAACTTTGTTTAGTGGCGTTTTGCATCTTTTTACCTGTAATAACAGTGTCCTCCATTAAAGCAGCTCATTGTGGATTAGCTTCCCAACTGAGATACGGGATGTCCAACTCTCAATAGCTTTGAACACTTTATATATCTCTCTGTATCTTCTCTTGCACTTTATATGTCGTAGCTGCTACATTGTACTGCCATGTGGTCAATTTTATATGCTCATGCTCTTTCTGCATATCATGTATTTATTTTTGCTATGTATATAAATGTCATGTTCTTAAAGGTCCCATGTCATGCTTTTCCGGTTATTACCCGTCCCCTTGTGTGTTATGAGGTTGTTCTGCATGTAAACGGTCTGCAGAGTCACAAACCTCAAAGTACACCCTGTAGCGAATAAAACTCTAACAGAGAAAAGACCTGTCTATGCTGCCCAGAACGCCTCGTTGGACATTTCTCTTTTCTTCCTGGTACTAAGTGACGTAACGACGACCCAAATGGACCCATTGGTCCAATCCGGAGCAGTTACGTACGCGGAGCCGTTACGTTAAGGACCATCCGCGGAGCAGTTACGTACGCGGAGCCGTTACGTTAAGGACCAACGCGGACTTCCTCACACTCAATCTTTCTCAGCTGCAGCGCCGGGGATTTCTCTCCCTGAGACGGCGGGACGCGGCGAGGCTGTGAGTCTGTGTGTGAGCACACACACAGACTCACAGCCAGGCTGCGGGTGTGTGGTGTGTGTGTGTGTGTGTTCGGGCTGGTTCGGGCTGGGTTTCGCGTGGCTCAGTGGTTGGTGTGCTGGACTTCGAATTAGGGGTAGCAAGTTCGAGTCCCACTGCAGTCAGCATGTCGTTGTGTCCCTGAGACACTTCACCTCGAATTGCTCCTGTGGGGATTGTCCACAGTACTGAATGTATGTAAGTCGCTTTGGATAAAAGCGTCTAACAAATGACATGTAATGTAATGTGTCTCGCAGACCCCACGCAGCAACCAGGAAACCACACCAGTAATCCAGCTCACACTGTCCGCTCCTCGCAGCAGCGAGCCCCGCAACGTCCCGCCAACACGGCCCCCAGACCCCACGCAGCATTCTCATCTGTTTGTCATTGCTGGTGTCATTTCCTGGTTGCTAACAAACGCCATTGTAAAACATAATCACTGATGCTCCGCTGTAACGGTGGTGGACTCATCAGAACAGAGTGGGCGAGCTGACCAATCAGAGCACAGTGGGCTCTAGGGGGGGGCAGGAGCTCCAACAAGGCGTGTAGGACAGAGAGTGAATACACATACTATACAGAGAGCTGTATGAGAAACCAATGTGAGTTTGGAACATTGAACAATGTAAATCTATTCTAGTAGACCTCAACAATGGAACTACGATCAGTAGAAATGGCCATGACATGGGACCTTTAAATGTTGTATGTGAGGGACTACGGATGGAAATTAGCTCAAAGCTAAAAATCCGGCATATTTATTACACTTGAGGCATTTGTTGTTTTGGGTGTTCATTAATGTGCATTGTCCCTGCCAAATAAACGATTAAATGAAATATATTTGACAGTCTTCTGATATACATCTTCCTCCATCATTATGTATATATTTAACTTTACATGTCTATTTTGAGATGTTTCTATTTTTCTACTCATTTTCACATTATTTGCAAATGTGGTCTTTTAGTTTTATGCAATAAACTTGATTCTGAAATGTAGAAAATACAATTAATCTCCCAACATGTTTAAAGGAGATTCCCAGTTAAGGGTTAATTTAAAGGAAAATAAAATATGTCAGACAAACTGCAGCAAATGTAAACCTACATAACTTCTGTAATAACAGTGTAATGGGAGAAAAATTGAATATATATAAATACACATGTCTGGAGGCGTGTGGTGCAGTGGACTAGTGCGTTGGTGTTGGGATCAGGGAGCACAGGTTCAAACCCCACTGCAGTCAGCATGTCGTTGTGTCCCTGAGACACTTCACCCCAAAGTGCTTCTGTGGGGATTGTCCACAGTATTGAGTATGTAAGTCGCTTTGGATAAAAGCGTCTAACATGTGACATGTCATGTGATGTGATGTCTGCACAGCCCTCCACTTTAAAATATAATGCACTGTTGCCATATATGCATTGTCCCAAGTGTTTTAGTTTTAGGCAATAAACTTGATTCTAATTCTGAAATGTAGAAAATATAAATTAATTTCCCAAAATGTTTACATGAGATTCCCCATTTCAGGGTTAATGTAAACCTTGGACAAACAGTGAAATCAAATATGTCAGAGAAACCATAGCACATGTCATGCTACTTGGTAATAAACCCAGTTCTGATCCTGAAAAAACACTGTAATAGGCGTAAACATGTGGAAAATACCAATTAATTCCCCAAAATGTGATTGCCCATTTAAGGGTTAGTTTAAACATTAAACAACACGTGAATTAAAACCATGTCAGTGTGAGATCTGACGGTTTAAATGTCAACTGTTGTTTTTTTTAAATGTCAACTGTTGTGTCATCGGCAGCAGCTGCTGAGCTAACACCGCTAGCCACCTGCGGGCTAACGGCACTAACATCACCTCATAAAACCTATAAACATCAAACCGTGGGTTTAATTAAACATGAGGGAAAACAAGGGAGTTTGTTACCTTTGTGATCCGTTTTAAAGCCATGGTTGCTGCGTCGTGGAGGAGGAGGAGGTGAAGCTAGGTGATGCTAACTAACTAGCATCTAGGCTTGTTAGCTTCTGTAGGCCGGCTAAGCTAAGCTGTGCTAACACATACACCGGGTTTCAATACTGACTTTGTTTTAATCTCGTGTGTTTGTCTTGATAAACTCAGGTATTGATACTTTATCTCTGCTTCTCGTCAGCCCTTCACTTTAAACTGACTCTGGAATAACGGGACGAGTCTGTCGGTTCTTTTCCAACCCAGTTTAGATTAAATCACGCCCACTTCTGCATTAACGTAACTCAGCGTGATTGCGTCATGGATGCGTAGAATGTAACGTAACACATTTATATCATGCTCTTGCGGGCTCTGAAGTGAAATGTACTTCTTGCGCAAAATAACTCAGTAAAAGTCAATCAAAGTTTAATTAATTAGCCCATATCACAAATTGGGCTTTACAGTTTATACAGAACATGAATACGCTGCTGTAAGCTTTTCAAATATGTATTGAAGAGAGAAGAGTCCCTGGGTACAACTTGACAGAGAGCTTCCAAATAAAGTGGGACTTGTCAAAGGAAGTGAAAGTTAATATTATAGCAACAAAATATCTTGTTTCCACAGAACACAAGGCTACCGACCAAACAGCATCGGGTAAAAGATGCACGGCGCCTTTGTGCTCATCAACATCAAAGCAAGAGATATGATTGGGCATTTTGGTTAATCATGTGGAGCCTTAAAGGTCCCTATGATACTGTTTCTCATCAGTATATCACAGGTCTCAGATATATCCAGAGCCTGTCTCTGATTGGCTGAAACACCAAACAGATCATTGCAGCATTACCCATAATCCCCTCTGTTTCAGCCCTGTTTCCAAAGTGCTGATTCTCTGTCTGTTACTTTAGATGAAAATAAGGAGCCCCTCCCCACGCCCCTCTGAGAGACATTTGGTTACAAAGAACTCAATGGTGCTCTAGAGGAGATTCAGTGATAAGGTGGGGGGGGTTACCTTGGTTGCTGATTGGCTAATGGTTACACAAGACAAAACATCGTGATGACATCATCAAGTGGCCAAAATCTGATCAGCTCATTTTCAGACAGGTTTTTATAGAAATGGATCAGGAGAAAAAGAGAGAATCTTTGTTCCTGAAACTTTCAGAGTCTCTTTCCACAGAGGGGACACATGTTGATGTAGAAGAGACATGAAGAAGAGGGGACACATGTTGATGTAGAAGAGACATGAAGAAGAGGGGACACATGTTGATGTAGAAGAGACATGAAGAAGGGGGACACATGTTGATGTAGAGAGACATGAAGAAGAGGGGACACATGTTGATGTAGAAGAGACATGAAGAAGAGGGGACACATGTTGATGTAGAGAGACATGAAGAAGAGGGGACACATGTTGATGTAGAAGAGACATGAAGAAGAGGGGACACATGTTGATGTAGAAGAGACATGAAGAAGAGGGACACATGTTGATGTAGGAGAGACATGAAGAAGAGGGGATACATGTTGATGTAGAGAGACATGAAGAAGAGGGGACACATGTTGATGTAGAGAGACATGAAGAAGAGGGGACACATGTTGATGTAGAAGACATGAAGAAGAGGGGACACATGTTGATGTAGAAGAGACATGAAGAAGAGGGGACACATGTTGATGTAGAAGAGACATGGAAAGAGGGGACACATGTTGAGGTAGAAGAGACATGAAGAAGAGGGACACATGTTGATGTAGAAGAGACATGAAGAAGAGGGGACACATGTTGATGTAGAGAGACATGAAGAAGAGGGGACACATGTTGATGTAGAAGAGACATGAGGAAGAGGATTTTGCAGAATAGGTGACCTTTAATTAAAAAAAGACTTCTTTTTATAGTGAAAGGCTTGAAAACAGTCCTGTAAATAATCATACTAGAACATTAAACGGATCCGGATTAAATAACAGACTCAGCAAGGGTGTATATATAAAAAACAACTTTATTTAAAAATAACAACCAATGAAAAGCCTGTGTTGAACTGTACAGTGCTGGGTGAAGATATAAATAGAGAAAGACTACAACTCCTCACAGCTCTGGGACTTCCTTTCCCACAATGCCTTGCATCAGTCTTATTTTATCAGAGGAAGACGGATCACACTGACATGGAAAAACATGTTTTAACCAATCAAGTCTTTCAAAGCGTTCAGTGGTGAAACAGACAGAAATAAATGGGCCAAAAAAACTCAACAAAACACCAAAATATTTTTTTACACCTAAAAGACAGATACACTCCAGTTCATATCAGACATAGGGTGGCCCACACATTAAATAGTTGATATCCTGCATTTGATTGACTGTCGCCCGTCTGAAACGTGGCTTGTATCCAATTGTGTGTGTGTGTGTGTGTGTGTGTGTGTGTGTGTGTGTGTGTGTGGTGTGTGTGTGTGTGTGTGTTTGTGTGTGTGTGTGTGTGTGTGTGTGTGTAAAGCTTTGAGGGGTCGAGAAGACCGATAAAGAGAATTTATCATTTTTTTAAGGTTGGATAGACATATTAAAATCTAAAGTAGCTCTTAGCAATGCCCTAAACGTCTTCTTTCCCCCCATGTGGCTTGTTGGCACCGGGTCACCATAATCAGGGATAAGAAATGTGATATTTAAAAAGGGAATAATCCTAAAATCTCAATAAAAATGTGGGTGCAACATTTGAACTCCAACTGGACATTTTGGATTAATCTAAAACAGAAACTAGGGACTCTTTAAACAGATCATTCCCAGCCTGTCTGAAGAGGAGGAATCACACCAGCATCCCTTCACATTTACACATGTGAGAGTTATATATTAAAACAGATTGAAACCATCCTTTGGGGCACATGTCTTTACAATCATCTCTCTAGTTATAGCACCTTTCCCCTGAAAATAAACCCTCCGTCTGATGTCCCGGTCTGTCCCTGAACATGATCATATCCTGAAGTCATTCAAATCCTTATATTTTCTTATTTTACATTCTTTGGTTGTTGGAGTGCCGTCAATACATCTTTAGTTTCTGTCAACAGGTTTAAAAACACATTTAATTAAAAAACAGTTTGTTTAAAAGCTTCCTGATGAGTGATGGGTGGATGGTTTGTTTATTATGGGATGGATGTTCAGGCTGTGGAGAGCTCCACTCCACTGTCACACACCCCGCTGTCGATCTGCACCTCCGCCTTCACATCCTGCACCTGAACCTCACCTGAGGACGAGAAACAGTCATGTGATCACTATGATGCATTCAGGGCCTCAGAAAAATCAGGATTTATTTTTGATTCATAAGTTAATGGTTTAAAAAAACATGTTTTGAGAAAGAATATATTATACTTTCACATTGTTATTACATTACATTACATTACTGTCATTTGTTACGCTTTATCCAAAGCGACTTACATACATTCAATAATCTGGGCAATCCCCACAGGAGCACTTTGGGGTGAAGTGTCTCAGGGACACAACGACATGCCGACTGCAGTGGGACTCGAACTTGCTACCCCCCTGATTCGAAGTCCAGCACTCTATCCACTGAGCCACGGCAGACATTCAATTAATTCCATTATTGTTATATTTAATATTTCTTTGTTGTTGTATTTATTTATTGTTTATATTTTATTTTTCTAGGTTTGTGTTATTTATTAAAGATCTAAATGCTGACTCATCGTGTGATCTCACCTCCGCTCTCATTGGTCAGCTGAGTGTCGTCGTGGTTACGCAGCGCCTCCTCCAGGACGCTCAGCGCTCTGCACTCTCCGACTGACCTCAGACCAGCGAGTAGATCCCGCACCGTCCCACCTGACACCTGCAGGTCAGAGGTCAGAGTGAGAGGAGCACAACACATAATCAGATACAAAGTTATTGATCCTTATTGGACTCCTTCGTTTACTTGCAGAACATCACTACAGAGGGAACAGACATTTAACAAAACCACAATCACTGAAGAGAATATGCTCCTCTATCGTACATTAGATCCAGGGTTTAACTCTGCATTTAACTTGAGGAATGACTGGTGCACGACCAAGCCCCCAGGAAGTGCTCCGGACTCTGAGGTAAATATTCCTAGAGGCCAAACGGCAGTACTACAACTTCTGTATCAGTCCGTGACGTCACTGGGACAGAAATACTTTCCCCATTGAATCATTAGGTCCTAAGAGTTGTAAAATGCAATAAAAGCCGAATCTAGATTTTATTTTCTCTCTCCATTCATTCTACTGAGCCGAGAGCGGGAGATCGGGGGCGGGGCTTAATGACAGGAGGTGGGGCTTAATGGCAGGGGGCGGGGCTTAAGGAGAAACTCAACTCTGCTCTATAAGCGCACATACGGGTACTTCTGCTCTGACAGCAAGGCATGATGGGTAATTTGTGACGTTTTACTCTTGAGAATCTCAGGCCATTTCGTCTTCATGAGCCAATGAGCAGCTCTCATAGGAAAGACAAGCCCCGCCTCCAACGCTGGATCCAGATCTTATTAAACATCCAAGATTGGACTCCTTTGTTTACTTCCGGAGCATCACTACGGAACACTCGCGCTCCTATTGGCTACCGCTCCAACACATTGTACGTGATAGGCTAAGGGGTGGGACATCTCTAAGCTGGTTGACCAATCACAGAGTTGCTACTGTGACACCTGAATTTTTGAATGTCCTTTTTTAACTGTAACAACAACAAAACAGTCACATGAAAACAGTGTGTGTGTGAGTGAGTGTGAGTGTGTTTGTGTGTGAGTGTGTGTGTGTGTGTGTGAGTGTGTGTGTTTGTGTGTGTGTGAGTGTGTTTGTGTGTGTGTGAGTGAGTGTGTGCGTGATGTGTGAGTGTGTGTGTGTGTGTGTGTGTGTGAGTGAGTGTGTTTGTGTGTGTGAGTGAGTGTGTGCGTGAGTGAGTGAGTGTGTGCGTGTGTTCGTATGTGTGTGTGTGTTTGTGGTGTGTGTGTGTGTGGTGTGTTGTGTGGGTGTGGGTGTGTCTGTGTGAGACCTCGTAGCTGTCCAGCAGGGTTTTGGCGGGGGAGGGGCTCAGCCTGAAGGCCATGTTGAGGATCCCGAGGCTCAGACTGTGAGCCAGGTTTTCCCAGCATCCTTCACTCTCCAGAGCGAGACACACCTGCTGCTTCACCTGCACGTCCAGACTCGCCAGGTCACCTGCGCACGCACGCACGCACGCATGCACACACACACACACACACACACACACACGCCACACACACACACACACACGCACATGCACACACAGACACACACACACACACGACACACACACACACACACACGCACACACACACACCGCACACACAGACACACACACACGCACACACACGCACACACAGACACACACGCACACACACACACATGCACACAACACACACACACACACACGCACACACAGACACACACACACGCACACAGACACACACACACAACACACACACACACACACGCACACGCACACACACACAGGAATGAATTAATACAGCAAATACAGGGAGCTGTGTGCATTTTCTTTTCCTAATGCTTTATGTTGTAACTGCTCTATAAAAAATATAAAGACTAATTATTAAAGAAACGTACATTAGTGAGTGAGTCATTAATAAAATCATATTAGGGACTAAACTCACCTTGAGGAGCGGCGAAGGCTTTGTGTGGAGACTTTGGTTCATACTCTTTACCATTCAGAAGATCCAACACCTACACACACACACACACACAACACACACACACACACACACACACACACACACACACACACACACACACACACATTAATTGGTGAACTAGTCAAGAAGTCCAGCTGCTAAAGGTCAGCTGTCATTGCGCTCTTATTTAGAAAGTCCTGTGTTTCTGCACCTGAGCGTTGGCGGCCATGCTGAAGGGCGTGTTTCCTGGGATGTAACCTTCATCTTCCTCTTGACCCTCCTCTTCATCACCGCACTCCTCCTCCCTGAAGAAGAGCGGCTCGAAGTTCTCCTTCTTAGGGTCCGCACCTGAAACACACACACACACACACACACAACACACACACACACACACACACACACATTACACAATGATTACACAATAACACGAGATCAAGAGATCATACAATAAAAAATATAAGGAAACGATAATGAAGATAGTTCTAGTCTGTCAGGGCTGCACCAGACACTTATTCATTGATTACCCCTAAGAATATTCATTTTTGACATTGCAGTATTTTCACATACAATTGAGTGAGAACTGTGATGTTTTTTAGGGAAACATATTGAATAAAGTGATGTGTTATGCATTCATCTGCAGTGTGTTTATGTTATAGCACAGAGCAGAACATTTAAAGTCTTTATGGGGGTTTTTTGAGAGCGACAACCGCTCACAAATCTGTCTCTTCAATGCTAAGCTATCCATGTCCTGTGTGTGTGTGTGTGTGTGTGGTGTGTGTGGGTGTGTGTGTGTGTGTGGTGTGTGTGTGTGTGTGTGTGTGTGTGTGGTGTGTGTGTGTCCTACCTGCAGCCATCAGCAGAGCGGTCAGTTTGAGAGATCCTCGTCCTGCAGCGATGTGCAGCGATGTGGAGCCGTTGAAGGTGGAGAAGTCCACCTTTGCGTTTCCCTGAAGACAAGAAGTATAAAACGAATGTGCAAATTTACAAACCAATTCCACAATGAAAAAAAAGCTTTGAATACATCGAATTCCCAGTTTGAATGTGTGTTTGGTGGCGTGATCATTATTATTAGAGTCATTGCGTGCCTATTGATTTGAACACGATCCGTGTATCCATCATTTCCTGGTCTTCTCTAAAGAAGAGGGACCAATGGAAACGTTGTCATGTTGCCGTTGTTCAGCATGGAAACATTCATTAGCTAACAATGACATTATTGTTCTATTAATATAAAGGGAGGTCAGGTACTCTTTAAAACAGCTGCTAGTTATGGGTACTTTTTACTGAAGTACATTTCAAAGCCTCTTTACTTTCATTGAGTTAAGAAGTTTAGTCTGTACTTCTACTTTCACCAGAGTATTTT
>JAAKFY010000022.1:39316765-39361765 GCA_011823955.1 Dissostichus mawsoni
AAGAGTTAGAACACCAGAGAACACACAGGAAAGAGTTAGAACACCAGAGAACACACAGGGAAGAGTTAGAACACTAGAGAACACACAGGAAAGAGTTAGAACACACAGGGAAGAGTTAGACACCAGAGAACACACAGGAAAGAGTTAGAACACTAGAGAACACACAGGAAAGAGTTAGAACACCAGAGAACACACAGGAAGATTAGAACACCAGAGAACACACAGGGAAGAGTTAGAACACTAGAGAACACACAGGAAAGAGTTAGAACACACAGGGAAGAGTTAGAACACCAGAGAACACAGGAAAGAGTTAGAACACCAGAGAACACACAGGAAAGAGTTAGAACACTAGAGAACACACAGGAAAGAGTTAGAACACCAGAGAACACACAGGAAAGAGTTAGAACACTAGAGAACACACAGGAAAGAGTTAGAACACCAGAGAACACACAGGAAAGAGTTAGAACACCAGAGAACACAGGAAGAGTTAGAACACCAGAGAACACACAGGGAGTTAGAACACTAGAGAACACACAGGAAAGAGTTAGAACACACAGGAAGAGTTAGAACCCAGAGAACACAGAGGAGAGAGTTAGAACACTAGAGAACAAACAGGAAGAGTTAGAACACTAGAGAACACACAGGAAAGAGTTAGAACACTAGAGAACACACAGGAAAGAGTTAGAACACTAGAGAACACACAGGAAAGAGTTAGAACACCAGAGAACACACAGGAAGAGTTAGAACACCAGAGAACACACAGGGAAGAGTTAGAACACTAGAGAACACAGAGGAAAGAGTTAGAACACCAGAGAACACACAGGAAAGAGTTAGAACACCAGAGAACACACAGGAAAGAGTTAGAACACCAGAGAACACACAGGGAAGGGTTAGAACACCAGAGAACACACAGGAAAGAGTTAGAACACTAGAGAACACACAGGAAAGAGTTAGAACACCAGAGAACACACAGGAAAGAGTTAGAACACCAGAGAACACACAGGGAAGAGTTAGAACACCAGAGAACACACAGGAAAGAGTTAGAACACTAGAGAACACACAGGGAAGAGTTAGAACACCAGAGAACACACAGGGAAGAGTTAGAACACCAGAGAACACACAGGAAAGAGTTAGAACACTAGAGAACACACAGGGAAGAGTTAGAACACACAGGAAAGAGTTAGAACACTAGAGAACACACAGGAAAGAGTTAGAACACCAGAGAACACACAGGAAAGAGTTAGAACTAGAGAACACACAGGGAAGAGTTAGAACACCAGAGACACACAGGAAAGAGTTAGAACACTAGAGAACACACAGGGAAGAGTTAGAACACTAGAGAACACACAGGAAAGAGTTAGAACACTAGAGAACACACAGGGAAGAGTTAGAACACCAGAGAACACACAGGAAAGAGTTAGAACACTAGAGAACACACAGGAAAGAGTTAGAACACTAGAGAACACACAGGGAAGAGTTAGAACACCAGAGAACACACAGGAAAGAGTTAGAACACTAGAGAACACACAGGAAAGAGTTAGAACACTAGAGAACACACAGGGAAGAGTTAGAACACTAGAGAACACACAGGGAAGAGTTAGAACACCAGAGAACACACAGGGAAGAGTTAGAACACTAGAGAACACACAGGAAAGAGTTAGAACACCAGAGAACACAGAGGAAAGAGTTAGAACACTAGAGAACACACAGGGAAGAGTTAGAACACACAGGGAAGAGTTAGAACACCAGAGAACACAGAGGGAAGAGTTAGAACACCAGAGAACACACAGGAAAGAGTTAGAACACCAGAGAACACACAGGAAAGAGTTAGAACACCAGAGAACACACAGGAAAGAGTTAGAACACTAGAGAACACACAGGAAAGAGTTAGAACACCAGAGAACACACAGGAAAGAGTTAGAACACCAGAGAACACACAGGGAAGAGTTAGAACACTAGAGAACACACAGGAAAGAGTTAGAACACCAGAGAACACAGAGGAAAGAGTTAGAACACTAGAGAACACACAGGAAAGAGTTAGAACACTAGAGAACACACAGGAAAGAGTTAGAACACCAGAGAACACACAGGAAAGTTAGAACACTAGAGAACACACAGGGAAGAGTTAGAACACTAGAGAACACACTGGAAGAGTTAGAACACCAGAGAACACAGAGGGAAGAGTTAGAACACCAGAGAACACAGAGGAAAGAGTTAGAACACTAGAGAACACACAGGAAAGAGTTAGAACACCAGAGAACACAGGAAAGAGTTAGAACACCAGAGAACACACAGGAAAGAGTTAGAACACTAGAGAACACACAGGAAAGAGTTAGAACACCAGAGAACACACAGGAAAGAGTTAGAACACCAGAGAACACACAGGGAAGAGTTAGAACACCAGAGAACACACAGGAAAGAGTTAGAACACCAGAGAACACACAGGAAAGAGTTAGAATACACAGGGAAGAGTTAGAACACCAGAGAACACAGAGGGAAGAGTTAGAACACCAGAGAACACACAGGAAAGAGTTAGAACACCAGAGAACACACAGGAAAGAGTTAGAACACCAGAGAACACACAGGGAAGAGTTAGAATACACAGGGAAGAGTTAGAACACCAGAGAACACAGAGGGAAGGGTTAGAACACTAGAGAACACACAGGGAAGAGTTAGAATACACAGGAAGAGTTAGAACACCAGAGAACACAGAGGGAAAGTTAGAACACCAGAGAACACACAGGAAAGAGTTAGAACACCAGAGAACACACAGGAAAGAGTTAGAACACAGAGAACACACAGGGAAGAGTTAGAACACTAGAGAACACACAGGAAAGAGTTAGAACACCAGAGAACACAGAGGAAAGAGTTAGAACACTAGAGAACACACAGGAAAGAGTTAGAACACTAGAGAACAAACAGGAAAGAGTTAGAACACTAGAGAACACACAGGAAAGAGTTAGAACACTAGAGAACACACAGGAAAGAGTTAGAACACCAGAGAACACAGAGGGAAGAGTTAGAACACCAGAGAACACACAGGAAGAGTTAGAACACTAGAGAACACACAGGAAAGAGTTAGAACACTAGAGAACAAACAGGAAAGAGTTAGAACACTAGAGAACACACAGGAAAGAGTTAGAACACTAGAGAACACACAGGAAAGAGTTAGAACACCAGAGAACACAGAGGAAGAGTTAGAACACCAGAGAACACACAGGAAAGAGTTAGAACACTAGAGAACACACAGGAAAGAGTTAGAACACCAAGAACACACAGGGAAGAGTTAGAACACTAGAGAAACACAGGGAAGAGTAGAACACACAGGAAAGAGTTAGAACACTAGAGAACAAACAGGAAAGAGTTAGAACACTAGAGAACACACAGGAAGAGTTAGAACACTAGAGAACACACAGGAAAGAGTTAGAACACTAGAGAACACACAGGGAAGAGTTAGAACACACAGGAAAGAGTTAGAACACTAGAGAACAAACAGGAAAGAGTTAGAACACACAGGAAGAGTTAGAACACCAGAGAACACACAGGAAAAGTTAGAACACACAGGAAAGAGTTAGAACACTAGAAACACACAGGAAGAGTTAGAACACCAGAGAACACACAGGAAAGAGTTTAGAACACTAGAGAACACACAGGAAAGAGTTAGAACACCAGAGACACACAGGAAAGAGTTAGAACACTAGAGAACACACAGGGAAGAGTTAGAACACCAGAGAACACACAGGAAAGAGTTAGAACACTAGAGAACACACAGGAAAGAGTTAGAACAACAGAGAACACACAGGAAGAGTTAGAACACTAGAGAACACACAGGGAAGAGTTAGAACACTAGAGAACACACAGGAAAGAGTTAGAAACACTAGAGAACACACAGGGAAGAGTTAGAACACTAGAGAACACAAGGAAGAGTTTAGAACACTAGAGAACACACAGGGAAGAGTTAGAACACTAGAGAACACACAGGAAGAGTTAGAACACACAGGAAAGAGTTAGAACACTAGAGAACACAGGGTAGAGTTAGAATATAGCTAAATAACTGTCCTAGATTAAATTGGAAAATTAACAACAAAAATGTATTCTTTGAGATACATTTGAAAGAAAACCCACGAAAATGATCATATTTGTGTCTTTAATCTCAAATATATTCAGACTTTGATTCTCTTTATTTCATGAGATAAAGCTCAAAGTCTAGTTTCTCAAAGTATTTAATATGAATATAAAGTGATAATAAAGGCACCGTACCTCTGTGTTGTCCTGCCTCCTCCACACTGACCCCCTCCTCCTCACTTCTCTCCCCCAGCTCGAGGCCTCCTTCCTGGGCAGCGGCTCTCAGAGCGACCCCCGACCCCGAGTCCTCGTCCGGGTCGCTGCCGCCCTCTGAAGCAACATCACATATCATCAGGACAGAGGAAAAACTAAAAGAAGTCGAATAAAATTGAATGTTTTTTTATTTTCTTGCAAATGTTTTACTTTATTTTCTCGTCGATTTTTAAAGTTTGTCCTCTTGTGAGGTTTTTGATGTTAATTTACCATTTCAGTCTCATGGAAATCACTCGTTTTGCCACTTAAATTGTAATGTAGGCGGCAACATCAGGACTTCCATTTACAACCCAGAAGTCATTCTGTAATATTTTCTCTGGTTTAGAGGTCGGTCTTTTTATTTTTTTATTCTGGAAAAAAAGTCGAATTGAGAAAAAAGTGAAACTGAGGAAAAAGTCAAATTTTCTGAAAAAGTAGAATTGTCAGAAATAAATCAAATTGTGAGGAAAAAGTTGTCAAAAAGAATTGTGAAAAAAAGTAAAAAAAAGTTGAATTCAGAAATCATGAGGACTTCCATTTTCAAACAAGAAGTCATTCTGTAATATTTTCTCTGGTTTAGAGGTCGGTCATTTTATTTAATTAATTAATGTATTATTGATTGTTGTGCTTTTATTTATGTTCTGATGTGTCCATATGTATAAAAAAAAAAGGAAAAATCTTTAAAGAAAAGTTGAATTCTGAGAAAAAAGTCAAAATTCTGAGAAGATTCTGAGAAAAAAGTCCAAAAAGTTGAATTCTGAGAAAAAAAGTATTAAAAAAAAAGGTGAATTCAGAAATCATCAGGACTTCCATTTACAGCCTAGAAATCATTATGTAATATTCTCTCTGGTTTATTTGATGATCATTTTATTTCATTACAACCTCAGATCCAGTGCCTGGATACGGTTCCAGGTACCTGGATACGGTTCCAGGTACCTGGATACGGTTCCAGGCGCCTGGATACGGTTCCAGGCGCCTGGATACGGTTCCAGGTGCCTGGATACGGTTCCAGGTACCTGCTGTGCGGACTGAGAATGGAAAAAGGAGTCTTTTTTATTATGGTCCATGTTCTTGGAATGACCTTCAATCACGCCTCAAACTGAGGGCACTTGTCTCAATAGCATGTTTTAAATTGAAGGTGTCTGAGGTCCTCACCTCCAGCTGCTCTTGCAGTAATAAGTAGTACCTTTCTTACTGTCCTAATGTTCTCAATGTAGTGACTGCTTTCTTAGTCGTGTTCTCTGTATTTTATACGTTTGTGTTTTGTGTAACGTTGCTGCCTTCTTGGCCAGGTCAGCATTGAAAATGAGATTTTATCTCAATGCTTTTATCTGGTTAAATAAAGGTTAAATAACATTTTTAAAATTCCCACACTGCAGTTATTTTGCATGTTTAAGGACCAGAGTGACGTATTTCTCTCACTGTGTTTGATGCCTCCTCCTCCCAGACCAGCTGAGTATCCAGTGGAGAAACTTCCTCCTCCTGCTGCTCCTGCTCCTGCTCCTGCTCCTCCTCCTCCTCCACCTCCTCCACCTCCTCCACCTCCTCCCCTCCTCCATAGTTGTAGGTAGTGAAGCCCTGGAAGTAACCTGCAGGATAAATCAAACGCACCCAAAACATCAGCTGACGGTCTCAAAAAGAAATATGCAATATTTAGATCTTAATCTCACATAATATTGTTTTATTTAAAGGTCACCTATTGTGCAAAATCCACTTCTTCATGTCTGTTCTTCATCAACATGTGTCCCCTCTGTGTAAAGAGACTCTCTCTTTACACAGAGGGGACACATGTCTCTTCTACATCAACATGTGTCCCCTCTGTGTAAGAAACTCTCTCTTTACACAGAGGGGACACATGTCTCTTCTACATCAACATGTGTCCCCTCTTCTTCATGTCTCTTCTACATCAACATGTGTCCCCTCTTCTTCATGTCTCTTCTACATCAACATGTGTCCCCTCTTCCTCATGTCTCTTCTACATCAACATGTGTCCCCTCTTCCTCATGTCTCTTCTACATTAACATGTGTCCCCTCTGTGTAAAGAGACTCTGAAAGTTTCAGGAACAAAGATTCTCTCTCTTTTTCTCCTGATCCATTTTATAAAAACCTGTCTGAAAATGAGCTGATCAGATTTTGGCCACTTGATGATGTCATAACGATGTTTTGGCTTGTGTAACCATTAGCCAATCAGCAACCAAGGTAACCCCCCCCCCACCTTATCACCTGAATCTCCTCCTAGAGCACCATTAGCTGCTTTCACACCAAGTACTTTGCCGTACTTAGTTCCCAGCACTTAGTTCCCAGCACTTAGTTCCCAGCACTTAGTTCCCAGCACTTAGTACCCAGCACTTAGTACCCAGCACTTAGTACCCAGCACTTAGTACCCATGGAACTAAGAGCCGATCGCGTTCACACCGGAATAAGTCCCTGAGGGAAGATTACGCAAATGAGCCGCTGACGTCACTTCTTCTTCTTCTGCTTTGGGTTTACTGGCAGGCCGCAAACCACTTCACGGCGTATACTGCCACCCGAAGTCCCCGGCCGGAAGTCCCCGGAGTTGGGGAAGGCTTCAGTAGAAGCTGCTGGGACTCCCAGCAGCTTCTACTGAAGCCTTCCGAGTAAATCGCCAGAACGCCGACACCTCCTCATCTCCACCGCTCCCATGTTTTCTTTTGTGTTGCCATAAGTTAGTCTCTCTCCGTTGGTGCGCGGGGCTAATGCTAATAATGCTAATGCCAGCAAATAAAATGGCGGCTTCACAAAACCTTTCCGAGTTTGACGGGGCATGGTTTGCAATTCGCCCAGCCAATCAGAAATTGGAACTTTTTTCTCCCCAGGATAGTCCCACCTCTCTAGCAGGGACTGAAAAGGGGGGAAAGTTCTCTGAACTAAGTTCTCTTTTTGGTGTGAACGCAAAATCCCAGGAACTATCGGAACTAAAAGGGAAAAGTACTCCGGTGTGAACGCGCCTAATGTGTTCTTTGTAACCAAATGTCTCTCAGAGGGGCGTGGGGAGGGGCTCCTTATTTTCATCTAAAGTAACAGACAGAGAATCAGCTCTTTTGAAACAGGGCTGAAACAGAGGGGATTATGGGATGCTGCAATGATCTGTTTGGTGTTTCAGCCAATCAGAGACAGGCTCTGTATATATCTGAGACCTGTGATATATTGATGAGAAACAGTATAATAGGGGACCTTTAAACATTTTAAGTTGTTTTATCTTTAGGTTTCTCTTTCGCATACATTTAATGTTTATTTATTTCTTTATATTTAAGGTTTCTCAAGCGTAAGAGATCCCCGGTGATATTAACTTCAGTCAGACAACTCACTTGTTTCTTGATATGTTTATTAGAAGCAGCATATAGTTTGAGATTGGAGTCTAGATCACTCCACAGATTTACACAGAACACTGAGGCCCAATTCCAAACCGCCCCCTACACCCTACCCCTACACCCTACCCCTCCGTTTGCACGTTCGTGCGGAGGGTCCGCCACATTAAGGGCTGTTCCAAACCAACGAGTGTGGAGGGGGAGTGGGCTATCAAGCCCTCAAACAGCGAGTCTGCTAAAAAATATCTAATGTTTTTTTTACATCATCAGTTTGAGGTCTTTTTTTGTACATTTCACACTTTATTTGATATAATATCCCGGCTCCATAATTTTACCTCCTCCTGTTCCTCCTCCTCCTCCTCCTCCTCCTCCTCCTCCTCCTCCTCCTGTTCCTCCTCCTCGGTACAGACCTCCTCCCCCCCCACTGAGATCGTGGAAGTTGGGCAACGTCTTCTGTCTCTTCCTCTGCACTTCCTCTTTATCTGAAAACACAGAGACACGAGAGCCGGTGAGTATTGTTGTTATTATATATCGGTTTTTTATTATTATTCTTATTAACATTATTTGTAGTTATTGTTATTGTTGTTGTTGTTGTTATGATGGTGACCTATGATCTGGGGGTGGTAGGTGAAGGGTTTGGGTTCGCTGGTCTCGTTGTCAGATTCCTCTTCAGCTGAACAAACACCGACGTGGGTTTCTGGAGATTCTGGTCGCGATACTTCGGAGTTTTGAACACGATGGCGAACTGAAGAGAACGAAAACAACAACACATCAATAAACAGAAAGAAATACAAATGTAAACAAACATTTAAAAGGTTAAAACACGGGGAATATTTGGTAGTCATAATAATGTGTGTCTGTCTGTCTGTCTCTGTCTGTCTGTCTGTCTGTCTGTCTGTCTGTCTGTCTGTCTGTCTGTCTGTCTGTCTGTCTGTCTGTCTGTCTGTTGTCTGTCTGTCTGTCTGTCTGTCTGTCTGTCTGTGTCTGTCTGTCTGTCTGTCTGTCTGTCTGTCTGTCTGTCTGTCTGTCTGTCTGTGTCTGTCTGTCTGTCTGTCTGTCTGTCTGTCTGTCTGTCTGTCTGTCTGTCTGTCTGTCTGTCTGTGTGTGTGGTGTGTGTGTGTGTGTGTGTGTGTGTGGTGTACAGCACAGAATGAGTATTGATGATACTACAACTATTTACTTTCACTCATACTTCTACGAATGAAGCTCAGAGCAGGTTCAACCAGGAAGACAGGTTCAACCAGGAAGACAGGTTCAACCAGGAAGACAGGTTCAACCAGGAAGACAGGTTCAACCAGGGAGACAGGTTCAACCAGGAGACAGGTTCAACCAGGGAGACAGGTTCAACCAGGAAGACCGGTTCAACCAGGAAGACAGGTTCAACCAGGAGACAGTTCAACCAGGAAGACAGGTTCAACCAGGGAGACAGGTTCAACCAGGAGACCGGTTCAACCAGGAGACAGGTTCAACCAGGGAGACAGGTTCAACCAGGGAGACAGGTTCAACCAGGGAGACAGGTTCAACCAGGGAGACAGGTTCAACCAGGAAGACAGGTTCAACCAGGAAGACAGGTTCAACCAGGAGACAGGTTCAACCAGGAAGACCGGTTCAACCAGGAGACAGGTTCAACCAGGAAGACAGGTTCAACCAGGAAGACAGGTTCAACCAGGGAGACAGGTTCAACCAGGGAGACAGGTTCAACCAGGGAGACAGGTTCAACCAGGGAGACAGGTTCAACCAGGGAGACAGGTTCAACCAGGAAGACCGGTTCAACCAGGAAGACCGGTTCAACCAGGAGACAGGTTCAACCAGGAAGACCGGTTCAACCAGGGAGACAGGTTCAACCAGGAGACAGGTTCAACCAGGAAGACCGGTTCAACCAGGGAGACAGGTTCAACCAGGGAGACAGGTTCAACCAGGAAGACCGGTTCAACCAGGAAGACCGGTTCAACCAGGAGACAGGTTCAACCAGGAAGACGGTTCAACCAGGAAGACCGGTTCAACCAGGAAGACAGGTTCAACCAGGGAGACAGGTTCAACCAGGGAGACAGGTTCAACCAGGAAGACAGGTTCAACCAGGAAGACAGGTTCAACCAGGGAGACAGGTTCAACCAGGAGACAGGTTCAACCAGGAAGACCAGTTCAACCAGGAAGACCGGTTCAACCAGGGAGACAGGTTCAACCAGGAGACAGGTTCAACCAGGGAGACAGGTTCAACCAGGAAGACAGGTTCAACCAGGAAGACAGGTTCAACCAGGAGACAGGTTCAACCAGGAAGACAGGTTCAACCAGGGAGACAGGTTCAACCAGGGAGACAGGTTCAACCAGGAAGACGGTTCAACCAGGGAGACAGGTTCAACCAGGAAGACGGTTCAACCAGGAAGACCGGTTCAACCAGGAGACAGGTTCAACCAGGGAGACAGGTTCAACCAGGAGACAGGTTCAACCAGGAAGACAGGTTCAACCAGGAAGACCGGTTCAACCAGGAAGACAGGTTCAACCAGGGAGACAGGTTCAACCAGGAAGACAGGTTCAACCAGGGAGACAGGTTCAACCAGGGAGACAGGTTCAACCAGGGAGACAGGTTCAACCAGGAAGACAGGTTCAACCAGGGAGACAGGTTCAACCAGGAAGACAGGTTCAACCAGGGAGACAGGTTCAACCAGGGAGACAGGTTCAACCAGGGAGACAGGTTCAACCAGGGAAGACCGGTTCAACCAGGAGACAGGTTCAACCAGGGAGACAGGTTCAACCAGGGAGACAGGTTCAACCAGGAAGACAGGTTCAACCAGGGAGACAGGTTCAACCAGGAAGACCGTCTTTCCTCATCATTTACTATTTAGTGGAATGCTGTTTACAGCTTATTTCAGCCAATACTTTGGCTCTCCATAACTTCAGCTTATTTTCAGCTACAGAAACCATTCAAATATTAAACTATTCATCCTTTTCAGGAATCGATGGGAAACCTTCAACTTTTTCAAAATATGTTATACTTTTTAAAATATTCAGCTTTTTAAAGTCTTTTTTTAACATGGAAGTCACTGCAATGCATTTGAGCTGTAACAATTTGATTCAAATCATTTCACTTTTCTGCATTTCTCCGCTAAGTTCAGCAACACACTGACTTGGTTTTGTAGCTAAAAGCAGTACCATTCGACTAATAAAATATTCAGCTTTTTCTGCATTTTCAGCTAAATTCAGCCAAAATGTTCACAGTTTACAGCATTCGCACGCATTTTCTGCAGGAAATGCATTTTCTAGTTCTATGTTACTACTCTCTCTTCTCAATAAGTGATCGGGGGCGTCACTCCCCAACTTAACCAATCACTTCGCTCTATTCTCACAAGCCTATCATAGCGCTCCGCTAAACCTTTTTAAATCTGCTCTCCCCTCTGACAGCTGCCATTTCAGGTGACTCGACGCAACCCTCCTCCACCCCTTCTCACCTCCTGTCCCTCTGAATCCAGGGTCAAGCTAAGCCCCTCCCCTTCAGACCGACCCCAACTATCCATTCACCACCACCAGGGTCAAGCTAAGCCCCTCCCTTCAGACCGACCCCAACTATCCATTCACCACCACCAGGGTCAAGCTAAGCTCTCCCCTTCAGACCGACCCCAACTATCCTTCACCACCACCAGTGTCTAGACCCCGGGGGGTTTCATCGGATCGGTTCTCCCCTCCCGAATGATACTCCTGCACAACGGGGCCTAATCACCAAAACTCCATTACATTCATTTGTGTATTCCTGGCAATAAATATGTATTCTTACATCAACACCGTCTCTCCTGATTGAACTGCTATTATACTCTACTATTCTATCCTGTAGTATTTTATTTTTTTAATTAAATATAAACAGAATACCGACCTGTCTGTGCACGTCTGTCGGGGAAAAATCTCCCAGAGCCTCCCAGATTAACCCCGAGTCGTCCTCTTCATAGAACCTCACCTGGATATCATCTAGAAAACACACACACACACACACAATTATTATTATTATCACCACCAAATATTCATTTATTTCCCATGTGTTAACCTTTTGAATGTTTGTGTGCATATTGACACTGTGGCTTTCTATGGAAGAAACAACAACAGTACTCCAGGGGAGATATGTCAATAGATCTGAATAAAATGTACTATTTAGGCTGTGGTGTTTCAGGAAACATCACTGATAAAAATCACTTAATCCTCATTTAAACAGAGTGCAGAGGTGTTATTAAAGCCTCCAGCAGGGGGCGATATCAGCTGATTTATTTACATTTCCTGCACTTTGTTACATTAGAGAAACTGGTAACGAACTGAGGAAGAGTGAAAATGGAAATTCTTTTTTTTTATCATTGAATCATCACTTTACAGACACTACGAGAGGGACAATCTTCATGATGAGTCAAACCTGTGTGTGTGGTTTTATGCTAACTGTTAGAAAAATATAATTCGTCCCCGGCTTGAGCTTCAATCTCAGGATCCATGTGTTTCTGATCCTCTCCAGAATGGAAGGAGTCATCACATACAGAGCATCAACTAGTTCCTGAACAGTGTCCTTCACATGCTGATATCCAAGAGAGGGAGTTACACAGTCACAAGATGGAGGAATAGAAAGCAGTATTCAATGTTTACTTCAGATTAGCTCCACGTCAGAAATGATCATGCTTGTCATATGTCTCTCTCCATAGAGGCTGAATCATCATGTTAATCACATAGCTATCATATGCCTCAAACAGTCCTGATGCTCTTCTAGGTAATCAGACATCCTGTCATGTTCACAGCTACAGTTGGGATACCTTTGTTATCATGTTACTCTCATGTTGGAAGAGAACATTCAGTATTTTCCCGAACACTTCATATTATATTATATATTTTATTCACTATGTTTCAACGTGTTTCTCACCTTTCTGCACCTTGTCACATAGCAGGTAAACCTCCTCTCCTCCGCTCACACAGCCGGCCGTTCGATCCATCCGAACAATCTTCAGATTAGAGGCGTTCGGGGCTTCTGAGGGAAAAAACAGACAACAAACACCATCAATACATACACCTGAACATCAGCAGGAGAGGACTCTTTAAAGTAGAGACACTACATACTGATATACACCTGAACATCAGCAGGAGAGGACTCTTTAAAGTAGAGACACTACATACTGATATACACCTGAACACCAGCAGGAGAGGACTCTTTAAAGTAGAGACACTACATACTGATATACACCTGAACATCAGCAGGAGAGGACTCTTTAAAGTAGAGACACTACATACTGATATACACCTGAACATCAGCAGGAGAGGACTCTTTAAAGTAGAGACACTACATACTGATATACACCTGAACATCAGCAGGAGAGGACTCTTTAAAGTAGAGACACTACATACTGATATACAGCTGAACATCAGCAGGAGAGGACTCTTTAAAGTAGAGGCACTACATACTGATATACAGCTGAACATCAGCAGGAGAGGACTCTTTAAAGTAGAGACACTACATACTGATATACACCTGAACATCAGCAGGAGAGGACTCTTTAAAGTAGAGACACTACATACTGATATACACCTGAACATCAGCAGGAGAGGACTCTTTAAAGTAGAGGCACTACATACTGATTACAGCTGAACATCAGCAGGAGGGGACTCTTTAAAGTAGAGACACTACATACTGATATACACCTGAACATCAGCAGGAGAGGACTCTTTAAAGTAGAGACACTACATACTGATATACACCTGAACATCAGCAGGAGAGGACTCTTTAAAGTAGAGGCACTACATACTGATATACAGCTGAACATCAGCAGGAGAGGACTCTTTAAAGTAGAGACACTACATACTGATATACACCTGAACATCAGCAGGAGAGGACTCTTTAAAGTAGAGACACTACATACTGATATACACTGAACATCAGCAGGAGAGGACTCTTTAAAGTAGACACTACATACTGATATACACCTGAACATCAGCAGGAGAGGACTCTTTAAAGTAGACACTACATACTGATATACACCTGAACATCAGCAGGAGAGGACTCTTTAAAGTAGAGACACTACATACTGATATACACCTGAACATCAGCAGGAGAGGACTCTTTAAAGTAGAGACACTACATACTGATATACACCTGAACATCAGCAGGAGAGGACTCTTTAAAGTAGAGCACTACATACTGATATACAGCTGAACATCAGCAGGAGAGGACTCTTTAAAGTAGAGGCACTACATACTGATATACAGCTGAACATCAGCAGGAGAGGACTCTTTAAAGTAGAGCACTACATACTGATATACACCTGAACATCAGCAGGAGAGGACTCTTTAAAGTAGAGACACTACATACTGATATACACTGAACATCAGCAGGAGAGGACTCTTTAAAGTAGAGGCACTACATACTGATATACAGCTGAACATCAGCAGGAGGGGACTCTTTAAAGTAGAGGCACTACATACTGATATACAGCTGAACATCAGCAGGAGAGGACTCTTTAAAGTAGAGGCACTACATACTGATATACAGCTGAACATCAGCAGGAGAGTACTCTTTAAAGTAGAGGCACTACATACTGATATACAGCTGAACATCAGCAGGAGAGGACTCTTTAAAGTAGAGGCACTACATACTGATATACAGCTGAACATCAGCAGGAGAGGACTCTTTAAAGTAGAGACACTACATACTGATATACACCTGAACATCAGCAGGAGAGGACTCTTTAAAGTAGAGGCACTACATACTGATATACACTGAACATCAGCAGGAGAGGACTCTTTAAAGTAGAGCACTACATACTGATATACACCTGAACATCAGCAGGAGAGGACTCTTTAAAGTAGAGGCACTACATACTGATATACAGCTGAACATCAGCAGGAGAGGACTCTTTAAAGTAGAGGCACTACATATTGATATACACCTGAACGTCAGCAGGAGAGGACTCTTTAAAGTAGAGACACTACATATTGATATACAGCTGAACATCAGCAGGAGAGGACTCTTTAAAGTAGAGACACTACATACTGATATACACCTGAACATCAGCAGGAGAGGACTCTTTAAAGTAGAGCACTACATACTGATTACACTGAACATCAGCAGGAGAGGACTCTTTAAAGTAGAGGCACTACATACTGATATACAGCTGAACATCAGCAGGAGAGGACTCTTTAAAGTAGAGGCACTACATACTGATATACAGCTGAACATCAGCAGGAGAGTACTCTTTAAAGTAGAGGCACTACATACTGATATACAGCTGAACATCAGCAGGAGAGGACTCTTTAAAGTAGAGGCACTACATACTGATATACAGCTGAACATCAGCAGGAGAGGACTCTTTAAAGTAGAGACACTACATACTGATATACACCTGAACATCAGCAGGAGAGGACTCTTTAAAGTAGAGGCACTACATACTGATATACAGCTGAACATCAGCAGGAGAGGACTCTTTAAAGTAGAGGCACTACATACTGATATACAGCTGAACATCAGCAGGAGAGGACTCTTTAAAGTAGAGGCACTACATACTGATATACAGCTGAACATCAGCAGGAGAGGAATCTTTAAAGTAGAGGCACTACATACTGATATACACCTGAACATCAGCAGGAGAGGACTCTTTAAAGTAGAGGCACTACATACTGATATACAGCTGAACATCAGCAGGAGAGGACTCTTTAAAGTAGAGGCACTACATACTGATATACACCTGAACACCAGCAGGAGAGGACTCTTTAAAGTAGAGGCACTACATACTGATATACAGCTGAACATCAGAGGAGAGGACTCTTTAAAGTAGAGGCACTACATACTGATATACAGCTGAACATCAGAGGGGAGAGGACTCTTTAAAGTAGAGACACTACATACTGATATACACTGAACATCAGCAGGAGAGGACTCTTTAAAGTAGAGCACTACATACTGATATACAGCTGAACATCAGCAGGAGAGGACTCTTTAAAGTAGAGGCACTACATACTGATATACAGCTGAACATCAGCAGGAGAGGACTCTTTAAAGTAGAGGCACTACATACTGATATACACTGAACATCAGCAGGAGAGGACTCTTTAAAGTAGAGGCACTACATACTGACTATACACCTGAACATCAGCAGGAGAGGACTCTTTAAAGTATAGGCACTACATACTGATATACACCTGAACATCAGCAGGAGAGGACTCTTTAAAGTAGAGACACTACATACTGATATAACCTGAACATCAGCAGGAGAGGACTCTTTAAAGTAGAGGCACTACATATGATATACACCTGAACATCAGCAGGAGAGGACTCTTTAAAGTAGAGACGCTACATACTGATATACACTGAACATCAGCAGGAGAGGACTCTTTAAAGTAGAGACACTACATACTGATATACACCTGAACATCAGCAGGAGAGGACTCTTTAAAGTAGAGGCACTACATACTGATATACACCTGAACATCAGCAGGAGAGGACTCTTTAAAGTAGAGACACTACATACTGATATACACCTGAACATCAGCAGGAGAGTACTCTTTAAAGTGAGACACTACATACTGATATACACTGAACATCAGCAGGAGAGGACTCTTTAAAGTAGAGGCACTACATACTGATATACACCTGAACATCAGCAGGAGAGGACTCTTTAAAGTAGAGACACTACATACTGATATACACCTGAACATCAGCAGAGAGGACTCTTTAAAGTAGAGGCACTACATACTGATATACACCTGATCATCAGCAGGAGAGGACTCTTTAAAGTAGAGCACTACATACTGATATACACCTGAACATCAGCAGGAGAGGACTCTTTAAAGTAGAGACACTACATACTGATATACACCTGGACATCATCAGGAGAGGACTCTTTAAAGTAGAGGCACTACATACTGATATACACTGATCATCAGCAGGAGAGGACTCTTTAAAGTAGAGACACTACATACTGATATACACCTGAACATCATCAGGAGAGGACTCTTTAAAGTAGAGACACTACATGCTGATATACACTGAACATCATCAGGAGAGGACTCTTTAAAGTAGAGGCACTACATACTGATATACACCTGAACATCAGCAGGAGAGGACTCTTTAAAGTAGAGACACTACATGCTGATATACACCTGAACATCAGCAGGAGAGGACTCTTTAAAGTAGAGACACTACATACTGATATACACCTGAACATCAGCAGGAGAGGACTCTTTAAAGTAGAGACACTACATACTGATGTACACCTGAACATCAGCAGGAGAGGACTCTTTAAAGTAGAGACACTACATACTGATATACACCTGAACATCAGCAGGAGAGCACTCTTTAAACTAGAGACACTACATACTGATATACAGCTGAACATCAGCAGGAGAGGACTCTTTAAAGTAGAGGCACTACATACTGATATACAGCTGAACATCAGCAGGAGAGGACTCTTTAAAGTAGAGGCACTACATACTGATATAAACCTGAACATCAGCAGGAGAGGACTCTTTAAAGTAGAGACACTACATACTGATATACAGCTGAACATCAGCAGGAGAGGACTCTTTAAAGTAGAGGCACTACATACTGATATACAGCTGACATCAGCAGGAGAGGACTCTTTAAAGTAGAGACACTACATACTGATATACAGCTGAACATCAGCAGGAGAGGACTCTTTAAAGTAGAGGCACTACATACTGATATACAGCTGAACATCAGCAGGAGAGGACTCTTTAAAGTAGAGGCACTACATACTGATATACAGCTGAACATCAGCAGGAGAGGACTCTTTAAAGTAGAGGCACTACATACTGATATACAGCTGAACATCAGAAGGGAGAGGACTCTTTAAAGTAGAGACACTACATACTGATATACAGCTGAACATCAGCAGGAGAGGACTCTTTAAAGTAGAGGCACTACATACTGATATACAGCTGAACATCAGCAGGAGAGGACTCTTTAAAGTAGAGGCACTACATACTGATATACAGCTGAACATCAGCAGGAGAGGACTCTTTAAAGTAGAGGCACTATATACTGATATACAGCTGAACATCAGCAGGAGAGGACTCTTTAAAGTAGAGGCACTACATACTGATATACAGCTGAACATCAGCAGGAGAGGACTCTTTAAAGTAGAGGCACTACATACTGATATACAGCTGAACATCAGCAGGAGAGTACTCTTTAAAGTAGAGGCACTACATACTGATATACAGCTGAACATCAGCAAGAGGACTCTTTAAAATAGAGGCACTACATACTGATATACAGCTGAACATCAGCAGGAGAGTACTCTTTAAAGTAGAGGCACTCATACTGATATACACCTGAACATCAGCAGGAGAGGACTCTTTAAAGTAGAGACACTACATACTGATATAAAGCTGAACATCAGCAGGATAGGACTCTTTAAAGTAGAGGCACTACATATTGATATACACCTGAACATCAGCAGGAGAGGACTCTTTAAAGTAGAGCACTACATACTGATATACAGCTGAACATCCAGGAGAGGACTCTTTAAAGTAGAGGCACTACATACTGATATACAGCTGAACATCAGCAGGAGAGGACTCTTTAAAGTAGAGGCACTACATACTGATATACAGCTGAACATCAGCAGGAGAGTACTCTTTAAAGTAGAGGCACTACATACTGATATACAGCTGAACATCAGCAGGAGAGTACTCTTTAAAGTAGAGGCACTACATACTGATATACAGCTGAACATCAGCAGGAGAGGACTCTTTAAAGTAGAGGCACTACATACTGATATACAGCTGAACATCAGAAGGGAGAGGACTCTTTAAAGTAGAGGCACTACATACTGATATACAGCTGAACATCAGCAGGAGAGGACTCTTTAAATAGAGGCACTATATACTGATATACACCTGAACATCAGCAGGAGAGGACTCTTTAAGTAGAGACACTACATACTGATATACACCTGAACATCAGCAGGAGAGGACTCTTTAAAGTAGAGGCACTACATACTGATATACAGCTGAACATCAGCAGGAGAGGACTCTTTAAAGTAGAGACACTAATATTGATATACACCTGAACATCAGCATGAGAGCACTCTTTAAAGTAGAGACACTACAATACTGATATACAGCTGAACATCAGCAGGAGAGGACTCTTTAAAGTAGAGGCAATACATACTGATATACAGCTGAACATCAGCAGGAGAGGACTCTTTAAGTAGAGGCACTACATACTGATATACAGCTGAACATCAGCATGGAGAGGACTCTTTAAAGTAGAGGCACTACATACTGATATACAGCTGAACATCAGCAGGAGAGGACTCTTTAAAGTAGAAGCACTACATACTGATATACAGCTGAACATCAGCAGGAGAGTACTCTTTAAAGTAGAGGCACTACATACTGATATACAGCTGAACATCAGCAGGAGGACTCTTTAAAGTAGAGACACTACATACTGATATACAGCTGAACATCATCAGAGAGGATCTTTAAAGTAGAGGAACTACATACTGATATACAGCTGAACATCAGCGGATAGGACTCTTTAAAGTAGAGGCACTACATACTGATATACAGCTGAACATCAGCAGGAGAGGACTCTTTAAAGTAGAGGCACTACATACTGATATACAGCTGAACATCAGAAGGGAGAGGACTCTTTAAAGTAGAGGCACTACATACTGATATACAGCGAACATCAGCAGGAGAGGACTCTTTAAAGTAGAGGCACTACATACTGATATACAGCTGAACATCAGAAGGGGAGAGGACTCTTTAAAGTAGAGGCACTACATACTGATATACGCTGAACATCAGCAGGAGAGGACTCTTTAAAGTAGAGGCACTACATACTGATATACACTGAACATCAGCAGGAGAGGACTCTTTAGAGAGACACTACATACTGATATACACTGAACATCGCAGGAGAGGACTCTTTAAAGTAGAGGCACTACATACTGATATACAGCTGAACATCAGCAGAGAGGATCTCTTTAAAGTAGAGACACTACATACTGATATACACCTGATCATCAGCAGGAGAGGACTCTTTCAATTAGAGACACTACATACTGATATACACCTGAACATCAGCAGGAGAGGACTCTTTAAAGTAGAGACACTACATACTGATATACACCTGATCATCAGCGAGAGGACTCTTTAAGTAGAGACACTACATACTGATATACACCTGAACATCATCAGGAGAGGACTCTTTAAAGTAGAGAGACTACATACTGATATACACCTGAACATCAGCAGGAGAGGACTCTTTAAAGTAGAGACCTACATACTGATATCACTGAACATCAGCAGGAGAGGACTCTTTAAAGTAGAGACACTACATACTGATATACACCTGAACATCAGCAGGAGAGGACTCTTTAAAGTAGAGGCACTACATACTGATATACAGCTGAACATCAGCAGGAGAGGACTCTTTAAAGTAGAGACACTACATATTGATATACACCTGAACATCAGCAGGAGAGGACTCTTTAAAGTAAGACACTACATACTGATATACAGCTGAACATCAGCAGGAGAGGACTCTTTAAGTAGAGACACTACAACTGATATACACCTGAACATCAGCAGGAGAGGACTCTTTAAAGTAGAGACACTACATACTGATATACACCTGAACATCAGCAGGAGAGGACTCTTTAAAGTAGAGACGCTACATACTGATATACACCTGAACATCAGCAGGAGAGGACTCTTTAAAGTAGAGACGCTACATACTGATATACACCTGAACATCAGCAGGGAGGACTCTTTAAAGTAGAGACACTACATACTGATATACACCTGAACATCAGCAGAGAGGACTCTTTAAAGTAGAGACACTACATACTGATATACACCTGAACATCAGCAGCAGAGGACTCTTTAAAGTAGAGACGCTACATACTGATATACACCTGAACATCAGCAGGAGAGGACTCTTTAAAGTAGAGACACTACATACTGATATCACCTGAACATCAGCAGGAGAGGACTCTTTAAAGTGGAGACACTACATACTGATATACACCTGATCATCAGCAGGAGAGGACTCTTTAAAGTAGAGACACTACATACTGATATACACCTGAACATCAGCAGGAGAGGACTCTTTAAAGTAGAGACACTACATACTGATATACACCTGAACATCAGTAGGAGAGGACTCTTTAAAGTAGAGACACTACATACTGATATACACCTGAATCAGCAGGAGAGGACTCTTTAAGTAGAGACACTACATACTGATATACACCTGAACTCAGCAGGAGAGTACTCTTTAAAGTAGAGACACTACATACTGATATACACCTGAACATCAGCAGGAGAGGACTCTTTAAAGTAGAGATACTACATACTGATATACACCTGAACATCAGCAGGAGAGGACTCTTTAAAGTAGAGACACTACATACTGATATACACCTGAACATCAGCAGGAGAGGACTCTTTAAAGTAGAGACACTACATACTGATATACACCTGAACATCAGCTGGAGAGGACTCTTTAAAGTAGAGACACTACATACTGATATACACCTGAACATCAGCAGGAGAGGACTCTTTAAAGTAGAGACACTACAAACTGATATACACCTGAACATCAGCAGGAGAGGACTCTTTAAAGTAGAGACACTACATACTGATATACACCTGAAGTTCAGCAGGAGAGCACTCTTTAAAGTAGAGACACTACATGCTGATATACACCTGAACATCAGCAGGAGAGGACTCTTTAAAGTAGAGACACTACATACTGATATACACCTGAACATCAGCAGGAGAGGACTCTTTAAAGTAGAGACACTACATGCTGATATACACCTGAACATCAGCAGGAGAGGACTCTTTAAAGTAGAGACACTACATACTGATATACACTGAACATCAGCAGGAGAGCACTCTTTAAAGTAGAGACACTACATGCTGATATACACCTGAACATCAGCAGGAGAGGACTCTTTAAAGTAGAGACACATACATATTTACACCTGAACATCAGCAGGAGAGGACTCTTTAAAGTAGAGACACTACATGCTGATATACACCTGAACATCAGCAGGAGAGGACTCTTTAAAGTAGAGACACTACATACTGATATACACCTGAACATCAGCAGGAGAGGACTCTTTAAAGTAGAGACACTACATGCTGATATACACCTGAACATCAGCAGGAGAGGACTCTTTAAAGTAGAGACACTACATACTGATAACACCTGGACATCAGCAGGAGAGGACTCTTTAAAGTAGAGACACTACATACTGATATACACCTGGACATCAGCAGGAGAGGACTCTTTAAAGTAGAGACCTACATGCTGATATACACCTGAACATCAGCAGGAGAGGACTCTTTAAAGTAGAGACTCTACATACTGATATACACCTGAACATCAGCAGGAGAGGACTCTTTAAAGTAGAGACTCTACATACTGATATACACCTGGACATCAGCAGGAGAGGACTCTTTAAAGTAGAGACACTACATGCTGATATACACCTGAACATCAGCAGGAGAGGACTCTTTAAAGTAGAGACACTACATACTGATATACACCTGGACATCAGCAGGAGAGGACTCTTTAAAGTAGAGACTCTACATACTGATATACACTGAACATCAGCAGGAGAGGACTCTTTAAAGTAGAGACACTACATGCTGATATACACCTGAACATCAGCAGGAGAGGACTCTTTAAAGTAGAGACACTACATACTGATATACACCTGGACATCAGCAGAGAGAGGACTCTTTAAAGTAGAGACACTACATACTGATATACACCTGGACATCAGCAGGAGAGGACTCTTTAAAGTAGAGACACTACATGCTGATATACACCTGAACATCAGCAGGAGAGGACTCTTTAAAGTAGAGACTCTACATACTGATATACACCTGAACATCAGCAGGAGAGGACTCTTTAAAGTAGAGACTCTACATACTGATATACACCTGAACATCAGCAGGAGAGGACTCTTTAAAGTAGAGACACTACATACTGATATACACCTGAACATCAGCAGGAGAGGACTCTTTAAAGTAGAGACTCTACATACTGATATACACCTGGACATCAGCAGGAGAGGACTCTTTAAAGTAGAGACACTACATACTGATATACACCTGAACATCAGCAGGAGAGGACTCTTTAAAGTAGAGACTCTACATACTGATATACACCTGAACATCAGCAGGAGAGGACTCTTTAAAGTAGAGACACTACATACTGATATACACCTGAACATCAGCAGGAGAGGACTCTTTAAAGTAGAGACTCTACATACTGATATACACCTGGACATCAGCAGGAGAGGACTCTTTAAAGTAGAGACACTACATACTGATGTACACCTGAACATCAGCAGGAGAGGACTCTTTAAAGTAGAGACACTACATACTGATATACACCTGAACATCAGCAGGAGAGGACTCTTTAAAGTAGAGACACTACATACTGATATACACCTGAACATCAGCAGGAGAGGACTCTTTAAAGTAGAGACACTACATGCTGATATACACCTGAACATCAGCAGGAGAGGACTCTTTAAAGTAGAGACACTACATACTGATATACACCTGAACATCAGCAGGAGAGGACTCTTTAAAGTAGAGACACTACATGCTGATATACAGACTTATATTTAAATAAAGGAAGGAATGCAATAAGACGGCTTAACAAAGTAAACTCTGCAGCTTTAATGTAAAGTGAAGGTTCAGAGTGTGATGACTCGGAGAGGAAGCTGCAGCATACGGAAACCAGAGCGGCAGGAAGAGGGAAATGAAACCCGACTTCACAATAATCCAGATACAGAAACACACTGAAGTCACAGAAAACACTGAGAGCAGAAGTTATCCTGATGTAATGCTGTACAAATAAATGAAGTGGAGGAAAAAGTGCGATAAGCGGAGTGGAAGTATAAAGTAGCATAAAATGAAAAAACTCAGGTACAAATAACTTAAAATTATACTTAAAGCATCCTGCAGGAATCTGACTGTCTCTATAGACTTTAGCATGTGGAAGTGTACTGTAACTGTTTCTGCAGACTAGATAGATGGATAGATAGATAGATGGATAGATGGATAGATAGATAGATGGATAGATGGATAGATGGATAGATAGATAGATAGATAGATAGAGAGATGGATAGATGGATAGATAGATAGATAGATAGATAGATAGATAGATAGAGAGATGGATAGATAGATAGATAGATAGATAGATAGATAGATAGATAGATAGATAGATAGATAGATAGATAGATGGATAGATGGATAGATGGATAGATGGATAGATGGATAGATGGATAGATGGATAGATAGATAGATAGATAGATAGATAGATAGATAGATGGATAGATGGATAGATGGATAGATGGATAGATGGATAGATGGATAGATGGATAGATGGATAGATGGATAGATGGATAGATGGATAGATGGATAGATGGATAGATAGATAGATAGATAGATAGATAGATAGATAGATAGATAGATCAAGGATTGGGTGTTTTTGGGACTCACTGCTGTCGTAGATGGGGTCTGAAACGACGGGCTCGAGGCGTCTGGTGAAGCCTCCGTCGCTGTCGGGGAGGAAGGCTGTGAACATGAGTCTCACCACGCTGAGGTCCATCTCCTTCGCCTGCTGGGAGGCCGTGCTGCAGATCACACTGCGCTGGTGCTCTGAAGAGAGGGGGGGGGATATTAATGAAACAGTGAAAGAAAGGTTTTTTAGGTAAGATGTCAGACACACATTTTCCGGATTTGGCGTACATCTGGAAAATGAGGAGGGCTCCTTTTACTTTCTAAAATATGTCCTCACTTCCAACCTTCAAAAGGTCCTTAGTTTTACAGAACTATAAATCACTTCCCTTTCCTATAAATGATAATTTCCAGAAAATATCCTCACATCATTAAATATCCACAGTTTCCTTTTAACATATTGACTTTCTAATCAAATTCCTCGTACGTGTCAACTTCCTGGTAATAAACCTGTTTCTGATTCTGATTCTAAAAAGTTCTTATTCTGCGCTGGTGCTCTAAAGAGTGAGGGGGAAACTGATATTAATGAAAAAGTGAAAGAAAAACGCCAGAAAATGGAAAAGGTTTTTTTAGGTAAGATTTCGGACACACATTGTCCACATCTGGAAAATGAGATTTGATTGAGATAACTTTACTTTCTAAAATATGTCGTTACTTCCAACCTTCAAAAGGTCCTTAGTCTTAGTCTGAATTATACATCACTTCACTTTCCTATAAATGTTAATTTCCAGAAAATGTCCCCAGTTGTCCTTTAACATCTAGACTTTTTTTCTCAAATGTCATCAACTTTACAAAAAATCCACATTTGTACTTAAACATCCAGACTTTCCTAAAATGTCTCTAGTTTTCCAACATTTGTCCTTAATTTTCATAAACCTCATCCCATCCCTACTTTTATAAATAAAAAAAAACTCCCCACTTTCCAATATGTCCCCTTAAGGTCTGAAGGATCACGTGGTCCTCTCAACGCTCCCTGCACAGGAACACACACACACGTTTATATATATTTGTTTTTGTATTCTGGATTGTGGGAAACGGTATTTTGATCTCTCTGTCTGTACACACAAACTGAAAGATTGACAATAAAGCTGACCTTGACACACACACACACACACACACACACACACACACACACCACACACACACACACACACACACACACACACACAGTATTTTACATCTGATTTCCTTTATGTAGAACAAACGTTTTCACCGTGATGACATTTCCTTCTATAAACAACTTTTTTCTTGCCGTTTCGTTATTTTAATCTCCTTATTTATTCACACACTGACCGGAGAGTTCTCGGGGGACCCGGACCTCCCCCTGCATGGCGTCGATCTCGGGGTGGATGGAGACTCCGCAGCTGTAGCCCAGCCTGAAGGCCTCCACCATCCTCTCCTCAAGAGTCTTCGCCACGTTCTTCTTGGTGACGTGGAGGATGCCCAGGTTAGGGAAGCTGACAGCAGAAACACAGCTGTGAGTTGTGTGTGTGTGTGTGTGGTGTGTGTGTGTAGATAGATAGAATTGGAGGATGAAACCCTCTTTAAAAGGTCCCCTATTATACTGTTTTAATCAATATATTCAATCAGACCTGATGTTGGAGTCTTTGGGCAGCAGGTCGGTGACGCAGATCCCTTTATCGCACTTTTCCCCACCAGACTGTGAGCGTGGAGCTGAGGGAGAGGAGTCAGCGCCGTCACCAGCTGGACCACAACCCGCGCCGGACCCTGGTAGTTACTGATCTGAAACACACACACCAGACATTAGACTGGGCCTTCTCAAAGAACATCTAATAGTTACTGATCTGAAACACACACACCAGACATTAGACTGGGCCTTCTCAAAGAAAATCTAATAGTTACTGATCTGGAACACACACACCAGACATTAGACTGGGCCTTCTCAAAGAACATCTAATAGTTACTGATCTGAAACACACACACCAGACATTAGACTGGGCCTTCTCATAGAACATCTAATAGTTACTGATCTGAAACACACACACCAGATATTAGTCTGGGCCTTCTCAAAGAACATCTAATAGTTACTGATCTGAAACACACACACCAGACATTAGACTGGGCCGTCTCATAGAACATCTAATAGTTACTGATCTGAAACACACACACCAGACATTAGACTGGGCCGTCTCATAGAACATCTAATAGTTACTGATCTGAAACACACACACCAGACATTAGACTGGGCCGTCTCATAGAACATCTAATAGTTACTGATCTGAAACACACACACCAGACATTAGTCTGGGCCTTCTCATAGAACATCTAATAGTTACTGATCTGAAACACACACACCAGACATTAGACTGGGCCGTCTCATAGAACATCTAATAGTTACTGATCTGAAACACACACACCAGACATTAGTCTGGGCCTTCTCATAGAACATCTAATAGTTACTGATCTGAAACACACACACCAGACATTAGACTGGGCCTTCTCAAAGAACATCTAATAGTTACTGATCTGAAACACACACACCAGACATTAGACTGGGCCTTCTCAAAGAACATCTAATAGTTACTGATCTGAAACACACACACCAGACATTAGACTGGGCCTTCTCAAAGAACATCTAATAGTTACTGATCTGAAACACACACACCAGACATTAGACTGGGCCTTCTCAAAAAACATCTAATAGTTACTGATCTGAACACACACACCAGACAGTGGTTCAGTCTGTAGGGACTTGGACTACGGACCAAAGGGTTGCCGGTTAACGTCCCGATCGAATCGAATTGTTTATTTACCTGCAGCAACATGATTTACAAACATGTTTTACGTGCAAACACACACACACACACACACACACACACACACACACACACACACACACACACACACCACACACACACACACCACACACACACACGGTGGAAACAGGAACACTGTACGATTTGCTCCCACTTCGCCTGTTTTTAAATCTCGTTTAAAGACCTTCTGGTTCTCCCGTGTTTTTGCAGACCACTTATAAGACAGTTTTTAAATCGGGGTTTTCTATTTTGTTGTTCTTTAAAATGTTTTTACATCGTGTATGAGAGTTCTTCAGTCTGTGGCTACACTAAGTATGGTTTTATTGTCGTGTGCTTTTACATTTGTTTTGTCTAAATGTATTTATGCTGCTTTTTATATATTGATGTGGAGCACTTTGGTCAACTGTTGTTTTTAAATGTGCTGCATAAATAAAGTTGGATTGGATTGATTCCTTTATGTAGAAATAACGTTTTCACTGTGATGAGATTCCCTGCTATGAACTGTTCTTATATATTTTATTTTATTGATTACAGAGTGTGGAGAGGAGCCAGTTCACCTGCGGAGGAGCCCTTGAGCAAGGCACCGAGGCAGCCTCTCCACTCTGATCCTCTCAATGTGCACGACCATAATTCTGTGTATTTGTATGTATAACAACAAAAGATGCATGTGCGTAATTCAACATGTATATTTTCTACTTTCTTGTTTATTTCTAGTCTTTTAATTTCTAATGTATAATACCTTATCTTTCATGCTGCAACACAAACATCTCCCAAATTGGGATCAATAAAGGACTTCTTATCTTATCTTGTTATTATAATAACAGAGTGGAAAACTGAATTTCAATCAATAAAAAGGTCCATCTTCTTCAATAGTTTGGCTAATTTGAAGCTAATCAAGTAGCACGTAAACAAGGTTTGGCTAATTTGAAGCTAATCAAGTAGCACGTAACAAGGTTTGGCTAATTTGAAGCTAATCAAGTAGCACGTAACAAGGTTTGGCTAATTTGAAGCTAATCAAGTAGCACGTGAACAAGGTTTGGCTTATTTGAAGCTAATCAAGTAGCACGTAAACAAGGTTTGGCTTATTTGAAGCTAATATACTTGAAATGGTTTGGTTTATTATACGTGACAATAGACAAGGCTTCAACAAATGGAAAGACAGCTTCAGCTTTTTAAATAAATGTTAAAACAGTCTCAAACTGATAAAGAAAAAGGCTTTCAGAATCAGGTTTTTTCCAGGGAGGATGACACATCTTGAAACATTTACCAGATCAGTACAATTTAAAAAGATCCTCAAAAATAAACTGGATAATTGTTTTTAGTCCAGCAGCATTGTTACGTGCCGTAGTAGGGGGGTGTGTGTGTGTGTGTGTGTGTGTGCGTGTGTGTGTGTGTGTGGTGCGTGCGTGCGTGCGTGCGTGCGTGCGTGCGTGTGCGTGTGTGTGTCTCTCTCTCTCTCTCTCTCTCTGATTGTCTCAAGGTGCAGCCTCTCCCTCAGGGCCTCCATGAAGGACCTGAGGAAGGCTGCAGCCTCTCCATCAGGGCCTCCATGAAGGACCTGAGGAAGGCTGCAGCCTCTCCATCAGGGCCTCCATGAAGGACCTGAGGAAGGCTGCAGTCTCTCTCTCTCTCCCCCTGATTGTCTCCCTCCAGGTGCAGCCTCTCCCTCAGGCCTCCATGAAGGACCTGAGGAAGGCTGCAGTCTCTCTCTTCTCCTGTGAGCTGCATGGATGGCAGTGGGTGATCTGTGCAGCAGTGTTTTGGTTGTTGTCTACGTGGGACGTGCAACGTATAGAAGTTCTGAGTATTGTTATGATCTACTGTGGTCGCTTTCTGTTATGAGAAAATTGTTTTGGTTTTGTCGCAAGTTTGCAATTGGCTGGTGAGTGTCTTTGATGAATGAAAGTCCATCTTGTGGCTTCACAAATCGGTTTCCTCCTCTTTTCTCTCGCCCGGTTATTTTATATTTTGTTACTTCCCTTCGGTCCCCTAGTCCAGGAGGGGACGTAACAAGCGTGTTGCAGGTTACCCAGCAGAACAACAGACGGCACACCAGTAAGAGAGCGAGATAAAATGAGTAATTAAATAATTACAAAATGTGTAAATTAAAGAAAAAGCTGATATTTTTCAAGATGATATTGACTGGCGAGAAACTAGTAAATAAGGAGATTCAAATAACGATACGGCAAGTTGTTTATATCAAGGAATCTCATCAGTGAAAACGTTTGTTCAAAGGAAATCAGACGTGAAATCAGGGGCGTCGTCTGGACCTGGAAACCTTCGGGGCTTAGCCCACAGTGGCGGTGTAGGTACCAGAATCTGTTCGGGCTCGTTACGCTTACCAATGACGTCACGCATTGGCTGCAGCAACCCAAGAGGACATTTTGCACGGCCAAATTCCGCAAAGAGTAATACAAAATAACATTAGACAGTACTGTAAACATATTATGTAAATAACCCAATTTGTGTTCTGTGAAACTGAAAAGGATATACATTGTTTTTTGTTACTTTCGTTGCAGTTGTATGTCTTAAATGTAATTTAGGTTAACTTCCTGTGCTTTTATTTTGAAGGCGAGTTTAGGCTGTTGACAGGAAGTTGTTGTTGCTATGGAAACACCATGACGGAGAAAAAAGTAATATATTCTACATATAAAGACGTAGAAAGTAAAGAATAACGTGGTGGCCTACCAGATCTGTTACAATGAAGGCTCGATAATCAGCTCACGGCATATAGGTGTGTCGTGTGTGTGTAACACAGAGTTATAAAGGTTGGTATAAAATCCTTGTTAAATTGGAGAATTACGCCAGAGGTGGCGATATATGCTCCAAGAGGAAGCGATTCGCCATTAAAGAAAAGAAGAAGAAGAAGAAAAGAATTACGCCATCTGGTGTCACAAACAAACGTGTGCCTGCATTAGCTTTGTTACGGGTTACGGCAATGGATTGTGGGAAATTCTCTTAACATGTGAGGATCTCTCGAGGTTAAGGTGCCTGTATTATGTCGGTGGACAAAATGTATGTTTTTATTTTTATAAGGACAATAACGTTCTGTTGTGTTGTTTTAGTTTAATGTTAATCGTTTAATGCTCACACAGCAACATGTTTTTTGTGTGTTTGGCTATTGGTTTTATATGATTTATCAACGTGATCATCAATAGCTAATCTGAGCTAATAAGCTAATGTGAGAGCGTGCTCCACATGATGCCTCGACTACAAAGTCTTCCATGTTTCTACGCTTCTTCTTCTGTGTCACAGTTTCGGATTATCAATATCATAGACTACATGTGCTTTCTCGTCACTTCGGTAACTTTTCAGTGCGTTCTCAACTGCTGTTTTGTAATTTACTGCCTGCACCAAGTCAATGGTTTCTTTCTGCATCTTCAGAAACTCCGCTGACAGTTTAAAGTTTAAACACTGTCACAGAGGAGAGGTACGTTACTGTCAGCCAATAAAACACGTTTATTTCCATGCAACTCTCTGATTGGTCTGGTGGTGTCTTGCCTCTGTTGCATTCACTGAACACGGGAAATTACAAATTCTGCCGTTCTCTAGGTAAAGTACGGTTAATGTATTATATTATTGAGGGAGAATTTGTCCGGGGCTAAAGAAAAAACATCCGGGGCGACGCCCATGGGTGAAATACAGTGTTCCTGTTTCCATCGTGTGTGTGTGTGTGTGTGTGTGTGTGTGTGTGTGTGTGTGTGTGTGTGTGTGTGTGTGTGTGTGTGTGTGTGTGTGGTGTGTGTGTGTGGTGTGTGTGTGTGTGTGTGTGTTTGTGTGGTGTTGTTGCAGGAGTGCTGTAACGGCTGCAGGTGAATAAACTCGGCGGCACTTCCTGTTCCTCGAAACACAGCGAGCTGCAGTTTTGGTTTCCTGCCAGATTCACACTTTAATTTATTTGCGGTCTCCGTCTAATGCTGCAAAACGTCTGATCGACCCGATGCACACGAACTCACTCAGAAACCTCAAGTTACAAAAGAAACCCCAGTTGTTTGATCTTTGTTAATGAGCTTGGTGTTAGACCTTTCTCTGGCAGCTCTTTGATAGGAAACATCACGTTATGGATAAATACTCTATGTTGTTACTTTCTAAAAACATCCCTTCTCTCCGAAAACCTCCGCAGTTTCCCCCAAAAAGTCCTCACTGTGTAAAAAAGGCCCCAGTTAGAACACATTATGAAGTGTGTGTTTTTACATCAGTGACAAGACTTGGAGAAAATCGATATCATTGATGTTCACTATTATTAGATTGAACATGAGGTCAATTCATTTCTGTTTCTAAAGTTTCATTTTCAGATGTTTTACAGTTCAGGACGGGAACGGTTAAAATATGCCTTAAAGCTCCCCTATCATCCTCCTCTTCATCAATATATCACAGGTCTCAGATATATCCAGAGCCTGTCTCTGATTGGCTGAAACACCAAACAGATCATTGCAGCATTACCCATAATCCCTTCTGTTTCAGCCCTGTTTCCAAAGTGCTGATTCTCTGTGTGTTACTTTAGATGAAAATAAGGAGCCCCTCCCCACGCCCCGGGGGGTTACCTTGGTTGCTGATTGGCTAATGGTTACACAAGACAAACATCGTGATGACATCATCAAGTGGCCAAAATCTGATCAGCTCATTTTCAGACAGGTTTTATAAAAATGGATCAGGAGAAAAAGAGAGAGAATCTTTGTTCCTGAAACTTTCTGAGTGTCTTTCCACAGAGGGGACACATGCTGATGTAGAAGTGACATGAAGAAGAGGGGACACATTGTGTAGAGGAGACATGAAGAAGAGGGGACACATGTTGATGTAGAGGAGACATGAAGAAGAGGGGACACATGTTGATGTAGAGGAGACATGAAGAAGAGGGGACACATGTTGATGTAGAAGAGACATGAAGAAGAGGGGACACATGTTGATGTAGAAGAGACATGAAGAAGAGGGGACACATGTTGATGTAGAAGAGACATGAAGAAGAGGGGACACATGTTGATACGGTGGCCCTGAAGTGCAAAACACCACAGCATTTCACAAAACGCCGCAGCATTTCACAAAACGCAACAGCATTTCACAAAACGCCACAGCATTTCAGAAAACGCCGCAGCATTTCACAAAACGCCACAGCATTTAACAAAACGCCACAGCATTTCACAAAACGCCGCAGCATTTCACAAAACACCACAGCATTTCAGAAAACACAACAGCATTTCAGAAAACGCCACAGCATTTCAGAAAACGCCACAGCATTTCAGAAAACACAACAGCATTTCACAAAACGCCACAGCATTTCACAAAACGCCACAGCATTTCAGAAAACGCCACAGCATTTCACAAAACGCCACAGCATTTCACAAAACGCCACAGCATTTCAGAAAACGCCACAGCATTTCAGAAAACGCCACAGCATTTCACAAAACACCGCAGCATTTCAGAAAACGCCACAGAATTTCACAAAACGCCACAGCATTTCAGAAAACGCCACAGCATTTCACAAAACACCGCAGCATTTCAGAAAACGCCACAGCATTTCACAAAACGCCACAGCATTTCACAAAACGCCACAGCATTTCAGAAAACGCCACAGCATTTCACAAAACGCAACAGCATTTCACAAAACGCCACAGCATTTCAGAAAACGCCACAGCATTTCACAAAACACCGCAGCATTTCAGAAAACGCCACAGCATTTCACAAAACGCCACAGCATTTCAGAAAACGCCACAGCATTTCACAAAACACCGCAGCATTTCAGAAAACGCCACAGAATTTCACAAAACGCCACAGCATTTCAGAAAACGCCACAGCATTTCACAAAACACCGCAGCATTTCAGAAAACGCCACAGCATTTCAGAAAACGCCACAGCATTTCACAAAACGCCACAGCATTTCAGAAAACGCCACAGCATTTCAGAAAACACCGCAGCATTTCAGAAAAACACCGCAGCATTTCAGAAAACACCGCAGCATTTCAGAAAACACCGCAGCATTTCAGAAAACACCGCAGCATTTCAGAAAACACCGCAGCATTTCAGAAAACACCACAGCATTTCAGAAAACACCGCAGCATTTCAGAAACACCGCAGCATTTCAGAAAACACAACAGCATTTCAGAAAACGCCACAGCATTTCACAAAACACCGCAGCATTTCAGAAAACACCGCAGCATTTCAGAAAACACCGCAGCATTTCAGAAAACACCGCAGCATTTCAGAAAACACCGCAGCATTTCAGAAAACACAACAGCATTCAGAAAACGCCACAGCATTTCACAAAACACCGCAGCATTTCAGAAAACACAACAGCATTTCAGAAAACGCCACAGCATTTCAGAAAACGCCACAGCATTTCACAAAACGCCACAGCATTTCAGAAAACAGCATTTCACAAAACGCCACAGCATTTCACAAAACGCCACAGCATTTCAGAAAACGCCACAGCATTTCACAAAAACACCGCAGCATTTCAGAAAACGCCACAGAATTTCACAAAACGCCACAGCATTTCAGAAAACGCCACAGCATTTCACAAAACACCGCAGCATTTCAGAAAACGCCACAGCATTTCAGAAAACGCCACAGCATTTCACAAAACGCCACAGCATTTCAGAAAACGCCACAGCATTTCAGAAAACACCGCAGCATTTCAGAAAACACCGCAGCATTTCAGAAAACACCGCAGCATTTCAGAAAACACCGCAGCATTTCAGAAAACACCGCAGCATTTCAGAAAACACCGCAGCATTTCAGAAAACACCGCAGCATTTCAGAAAACACCGCAGCATTTCAGAAAACACCGCAGCATTTCAGAAAACAACAGCATTTCAGAAAACGCCACAGCATTTCACAAAACACCGCAGCATTTCAGAAAACACCGCAGCATTTCAGAAAACACCGCAGCATTTCAGAAAACACCGCAGCATTTCAGAAAACACCGCAGCATTTCAGAAAACACCGCAGCATTTCAGAAAACACCGCAGCATTTCAGAAAAACAACAGCATTTCAGAAAACCACAGCATTTCACAAAACACCGCAGCATTTCAGAAAACACCGCAGCATTCACATGGACGGAAAGGGTATTCCTTTAGGGAGAACAATCTTGTTTGTGATTGGACAGAGCCAGCCAGAGAAGCACTGCTGTGATGGTTGTTTTGCTGCCAGTCAAGAAATGACGCTTCGTGATTGGTCACCACCCGACTGCGCAACATGTCCCAACACATCAGCCGTTAGCTGTTAGCACACTCAGAGCTCACAGCTCCTCATATCTGTTCAGAAACTGGACAAAAGTAAACATGTACAAAAACACAGACTGTCTATGTCATGGCGAATACAGTCGCTGCTTTATTTATGTCTGTATGGCGTTGTTGTGATGTGTGGACGGAGCAGCTACAGGTTAGTTTAGCCTGATCGATCCGATTCCGATAGGATTTACATGGAGATACGCCCCGCCCCCTCTCCAGCGCGTCTTGTTTGAATGACACAGCCGCGGTGAAACTCGAGCGATTAGAGCGATGCGAAAAAAACCATGAATTAATGCTTTATTAATTCATGGTTTTTAAGGGACTTATCTCCATGTAAATACTACGGTAGACTACCCAATATTCGCATCGCTCTAATCGCTCGAGTTTCACCGCGGCTGTCAGCTGTGTTTGCTCCTGTCATTCAAACAAGACGCGCTGGAGAGGGGGCGGGGCGTATCTCCATGTAAATCCTATGGGAGATACCAACTACAACAAATGAACATATTTGACCGTGATTTAATTGTAATACACGTTTCAAAGTGATGCCGAAGTAACTACATACTGATACCGGTTAGTAAAAACCATGAATTAATGCTTTGACAAGTCTGCAGACAAGACGGCAGGCGAAAAGCTTTTAAAATGCGTGTTTTCTGAATGGAATCGGATCGATCAGGCTAAACTAACCTGTAGCTGCTCCGTCCACACTCACAACAACGCCATACAGACATAAATAAAGCAGCGACTGTATTCGCCATGACACAACAGTCTGTGTTTTTACATGTTTAACTTTTGTCCAGTTTCTGAACAGATATGAGGAGCTGTGAGCTCTGAGTGTGTGCTAACAGCTAACGGCTGATGTGTTGGGACATATTGCGCTGTCGGGTGCTGACCAATCACGAAGCGTCATTTCTTGACTGGCAGCAAAAACAACCAATCACAGCAGTGCTTCTCTGGCTGGCTCTGTCCAATCACAAACAAGAAGTGTTCTCCCTAAAGGAATACCCTTTCCGTCCAATGTGAAATGCTGTGGTGTTTTCTGAAATGCTGCGGTGTTTTGCAGTTCAGGGCCACCGTATGTTGATGTAGAAGAGACATGAAGAAGAGGGGACACATTTTGATGTAGAAGAGACATGAAGAAGAGGGGACACATGTTGATGTAGAACAGACATGAAGAAGAGGGGACACATGTTGATGTAGAAGAGACATGAAGAAGAGGGGACACATGTTGATGTAGAAGAGACATGAAGAAGAGGGGACACATTTTGATGTAGAAGAGACATGAAGAAGAGGGGACACATGTTGATGTAGAAGAGACATGAAGAAGAGGGGACACATGTTGATGTAGAGAGACATGAATAAGAGGGGACACATGTTGATGTAGAAGAGACATGAAGAAGAGGGGACACATGTTGATGTAGAAGAGACATGAAGAGAGGGGACACATGTTGATGTAGAAGAGACATGAAGAAGAGGGGACACATGTTGATGTAGAAGAGACATGAAGAAGAGGGGACACATGTTGATGTAGAAGAGACATGAAGAAGAGGGGACACATGCTGATGTAGAAGAGACATGAAGAAGAGGGGACACATGTTGATGTAGAGGAGACCTGAAGAAGGGGATGTTGCATAATAGGTCCCCTTTAATAGGATGTGTGTGAACGGACATCCGGAATATTGACTCTCCCTCCATTTTCTCAAATCACGTCTCTTCACACTGGCATATCCACCCTGATCACATGACCCATCCTCTGTTGTTATTGATTATATTGTCTTGTTTATCTGCCGGTGTTTTGTGTTTGTTTATCTTGTACGACGACCTTGAGAGCCTTGAAAGGCACCTATATAAATACTCAGGGAGGCTGTGGCTCAGTGGATAGTGTGCTGGACTTCAAATCCGGGGATAGCAAGTTCGAGTCCCACTGCAGTCAGCATGTCGTTGTGTCCCTGAGACACATCACCCCGAGTTGCTCCTGTGGGGATTGTCCACGGACTGAATGTATGTAAGTCGATTTGGATAAAAGCGTCCAACAAGTGACATGGAATGTAAATGCATTATTATTATTTATTATTAAATACATTTCACTACACAAGGTAGATGGAAGATCAGGCTATTGTTCGGCTTCTTGCAGTGCATTTTGGGAAATGTAGTTAAACAATAGCGTAGTGAAAGTAGCTGTGAGAAAAAAAAACTACAACAGGAAATGATGATTATGGAAAAATGGGTTGCTGATAGAACATATTTTAATTTTGTTTTTCTTCCTGCGGCTGCATGGACTCAACGGTCATAAAAATCAATATTATAAATGGAGTCAGTGTTTCTGGGGCAGAGTGGGCGCTCTCCACCTCCAGACACTCAACACCTTTCCTGCTTCTGACGCAACGCCACTTCCTGCTAATTACACCGGCTGTCATGGGAGGAAATTCCCGCGTGAGCGTGCGTGCGTGCGTGTGTGTCAGTATTAACCTGGGCATGTTCAGACAAGCAGAGGATTCTTTAACCCAAAACTCAACTGAAGAGAAACACACTGATATATAAAACTGTGGATTACTTAAATCAACAAATGAATGTCTTGTTTTTCATGTTAAGAGTCGTTGTTCATATTTCAGTTTTTGTATTTGTTACAAGTTCAAAATAAAATAAAATTTTGAAAAATATTCATTGAATCTTCAAATTTCTCCTGAAGGGAAATCTCACAAGTAAATGAATTTAAAAAAATGATTCCCTTCACAGTTTTCTGCTTTAAGGATAATGTGATCTGTTGGGACGTGTCTACGATCTGGATTTGTGTGAAACGTCGGATATATGTCTGCAGACTGCGGCAGGAATCTGGGGATTTCCCCCTCTGCTTTTAGTCAGAACATGTGGGAGCTTCAGAAAAAAAACATGAAACAAAAACTCTGTATATCTGTGAGGGGGGGGGGTTCTCAACATGAGGTCTACAAACCACAGAGGGTTGTCTGATTTGAAGCTGAGGATTGTGGGAGACTAGAAACACTATAATAATATAATATAAGATGTAGGCGATAAATTATAGAGTTTAAAAAATATAATTAGTTAATCAGTATGTAGTGTCTCTACTTTAAAGAGTCCTCTCCTGCTGATGTTCAGGTGTATATCAGTGTAGTGTCTCTACTTTAAAGAGTCCTCTCCTGCTGATGTTCAGGTGTATATCAGTATGTAGTGTCTCTACTTTAAAGAGTCCTCTCCTGCTGATGTTCAGGTGTATATCAGTGTAGTGTCTCTACTTTAAAGAGTCCTCTCCTGCTGATGTTCAGGTGTATATCAGTATGTAGTGTCTCTACTTTAAAGAGTCCTCTCCTGCTGATGTTCAGGTGTATATCAGTATGTAGTGTCTCTACTTTAAAGAGTCCTCTCTTGCTGATGTTCAGGTGTAATCAGTATGTAGTGTCTCTACTTTAAAGAGTCCTCTCCTGCTGATGTTCAGGTGTATATCAGTATGTAGTGTCTCTACTTTAAAGAGTCCTCTCCTGCTGATGTTCAGGTGTATATCAGTATGTAGTGTCTCTACTTTAAAGAGTCCTCTCCTGCTGATGTTCAGGTGTATATCAGTATGTAGTGTCTCTACTTTAAAGAGTCCTCTCCTGCTGATGTTCAGGTGTATATCAGTATGTAGTGTCTCTACTTTAAAGAGTCCTCTCCTGCTGATGTTCAGGTGTATATTAGTATGTAGTGTCTCTACTTTAAAGAGTCCCTCTTCTCTTGAAAATGAAATGCTAAATACATTTTCTGGGTTTTTATGTGAAATGGGAGGTTTGTGAATAAAGTTCAATAAAGACATAAAAAGAACGAAGATCAGAAATAATACGGTGACAATGTGATTTCAAACTGGATAACAGTCAGTTAAAGGAAGGGTCCACTCATTAGATAATTAATCAAAACTTCAGTATTTAGTGAAACATTATGTTTAAACCATACCCTGAAGAAATCAGCGATATTCCCGGTAAATAATGATTTTATAGCTCTTTTTTCAAAACCTGTATATTCCGTCAGGCAGCTGCCATTTGGCCATTTTCAGTAGTCACATGATCCAAAAAACTAGGTCGTGACGTCATCTATGCGTTCACTTTGTAAACACACGAACAGCTCGTTCGACGAAAACATGGCGGAGTATTTGAGTTCGGACTCGTCAGCCGAGGAAGAGGTTTGGAGCAATGTGGAGAGATTGGGGAATTCAGCCGGTTCGAGCCAAGTGGCCAGAACCGTCAGGAATCCAGTGACGATGAGGATGAACAGCACGGTGATCTTGCTGGAGACGATCCCTTTACTCGTGCAATTGATTTCGGGGGCGAGTAGGGAGACCTGTACATGAATGGTGTACTTGCAGTCGGTGTGTAGCCATGGACAATCCTCTGATGAACATATGTTGTCCTGAGCTTGAAGAGCTTGAAGATAAACTGGTCACAGACGACTTGGATTGCATATGTTTACTCAGGAATTCGGCACTGTGGTGTTAGAAGAAGCTGTATTGAGAACAGCACTGGTTGCCATGAAGGATGTGAAACGCGCCTCTTTGGTTGAACCAATAAATGAAAGGTGGGTCAATCTGACGGGTACAGCCCTTTCTTCTTAGCATTATATACTTTACAATTAAAATTAACATATGCACAATATTTTTTAATTGTAGTGCCGATTGTCAAGCATGTCAAAAATAAAATGCCAAAAGAAAAGGCCTGATGATGATGATGATGATGATGATGATGATGATGATGATGATGATGATAAATCAATCGTGAATATTAAATAAAAAGCGTTCATTTCAGGCCAAACATCTTATTTGTTTAATTCATCATTAAAAAGTAATAATTTCATACATATTTCCTGAGATATACCGATATTTCACAGTGTAAATAATATACATATATTGCTACCACAGATTAATTATTATTTTTAATTATAATTAATTACTACCGTAAACAACATGGACCAAGCACATACGTAATTTTGTCCAAACGCATAGTTCACGTCACGTCCGGTAAAATAAGTCATGTGACTCGTCAAAATGGCGCCGCCCACAGGGTTGATGTTATTTCGGTAATTAATCAGCTTAAAATCACTGATAACGTCATCAGATTAAAATAAAGACTGGCAGAGACTGGTCTGTTTTATCGTATGATAATTATTTAAAAATGCGTGTCATGAGCATTGCCTCCCTTTAATGAAAGCCTCTGGCTCAAAGGGGATTCAAGTGGTTTATTTGGGAGAAAGTGATTTGTTTTATTTGAATAAAAAACCCTATTTTCCAAAAATGTACGACTTTATTCTCGTAAAATCTGACGGAATATTTTTTGATTGTGACTTGTAAAGCATTCAGTCTTTTATACGCTCACCTACATGTTACTACAATACCTTTAGAGATCTACAAGAAAAGACCTGTATAAAGCAGTGATATGCAATGAAAGACCGTTAGGGCTCCACCCCATAGTTCAGTTATAAACAAGGGAAGAACAGAACACTGAACGTAGGAAGAACTACAGCTGGGTCCGGCTGTAAAGTCTCTCTGCAGCAGACAAACTCTAGGTGACATTAAACTGGACGTTTGGAAACCATGGAGGAGTTTATTCAACGTGGGGAATCCCCCGAAGAGAGAGGGAAGCCAGGGAGGAGTCCCTAATTATCATATTAAAGATAACAGACCATAAAAGAATTCTCAAATGATCCTCTGTAATCTGTGTTAGCTTTAAAGAGGCCCTATTCTGCTTTCTGTGGTGTTCCCTCTCCTGTAGTGTTCTGTAGGTGTTAGTGCATGTTAACGGTCTGCAGAGGCTAAAATCCCCAAAGTTCCAGAACATAGTGACATTATTATTATTATGCATTTATTTCAACAAGGACCATGCACACCAATACATTCATCTCAGAAAAGAGAAGAGATGAATTAGGTAGGAATTTATAAAAAGAAATAATCTGCAGTCCTTAGGTCGGTACATAACAACCACTAAACACATTGCATCATCTCTATCACACAGACAATTATAAAACATGACTACGGAGCACTCGCGCTTCTATTGGCTAGCGCTCCAACTCATTGTACGTGATAGGCTAAGGGGCGGGACATCTCTAAGTGGTTGACCAATCACAACAGAGCTACAGCTAACCAATCAGAGCAGACTGGGCTCTGGTTTCAGACAGAGGGGGAAAAGAGGTGCAGCAGCTCAGGCAGTGTGAGGAAATTAAAGAGCTTCTTGAGTTTTTAAGCCTTTCGATGAGTGCTAAGTTGTTACATCGAGCCTATTTGAATTAACTTAATCCTTTGTTTAAGAAAGGTCAAAAGAAGTATATTCAACTAGAATAAGTACAAATATAAACTAATAAGGACGTTTCCAACAAGAACAGCCTAGGTGGTCAAATAAGAATCAATAAATACATTTAAATAAAACTAAAAGAAGACGAGGGCGGATAAGAGCTCATTATATGTATTTGTAATAATTGCTTTGCTGTTTAATCACTTTAATATCTGCACGATGTATTCAATTAGTTTGTGATTAAGAAAAAAAACCCTTTGTAGAAAAGTCAAACACCTCTTCTTTAGTAAAAGAGTGAGCTGACAGGAAGCAGAAGGACTTTCTGCTGACAGTCGACCACATAACGCTCTCATTCTTCTCTCTGCATCACTAAGTGAAATCACTTCCTGGACATTATTTATAGCCGCATTATGAAGGAATGAAGTTTAAAACCAGCCCGGTGAGAGCGCTCCGATGTCACACCTCAACCAGGAGCCGATTCAAGACACTGGAATGTTTTATATTCAGTAGAGGCTACATGATGAAAAAGGTGCAATACAACACTTCTACTACTCTCAACTGAAAAATCGCACTCAGCGTCTCCCGATTACTTAATTATTCATAGTTTAGTATATTTTAAACAATACCCAATGATCCACAGAGGTCTCATCATCTCAAAAACAAACTGACTTGGTAAGTAAAACTGGTAAAAGCACTGAATCATGTTAAAAATCGGTGTTTCTCCAGTGGACACAGGGACAAGCAGCTCTAAGCTAACGGCTAACAAATGCTCAGCTGCTGATAATGTCAGGTCCAGATGTTCAGGAGTTTTTTACCTGAAGTCAAATTATCCACAGAGGTTTAATCATCTCCAAAACAGACAAACCCATGGATTAAAACAGTAACACACACCATAAAAAGCAGTTTCAAATCTAAAATCTATATTCTCTGCTGGACACAGGGAGGAGAAGCTACAAGCTAAAGGCTAACGTTAGCTTAGCTTGTTTCTCTGATAACGTCAGAACAAGAAGTGTCGGAGGTTTTACCGAAAGCAGGATTATGCACAAAGATATCTTCCTCTCTTAAACAAACAGAGCTGCGGATTAAAACTGCTAAAAACACTGAATAAATCAGTTTAACTAAGAACATTTATGTTTCTATGGTGGATCAGCTACGAGCTAACGACTAACAAATGCTAAGCCGCTGATAACTTGAGATCTGATCGCTCAACATATTTTACAGGGAGCAGAATCATTCTCAGAGACCTCCTCCTCTCCAAAGCAAACAGACCCAGGGATTAAAACAGTTAAAAACACTGAATAATTCAGTTTAAAATCAAAAATCTATGTTTCTCTGGTGGAAACAGGATGGAGAGGCTACAAGCTAAAGGCTACAAGCTAAAGGCTACAAGCTAAAGGCTACAAGCTAAAGGCTACAAGCTAAAGGCTAACGCTAGCTCAGCTTGTTTTTCGGATAACGTCAGATCCAGACGTCCCATCACTAAAATCCTTCATCCGGTTAAAATATAGAGTTTAAAAAGCACCAATATCAGAAAGAGGGGAAAATGTGGCTTAAAACTGGATGAAAAGTAGTTTTATGACAGCTTCCTGCAGACAACGCTGACGCTGCTCAAAGGGGATCCAATTGGTTTATTTGGGAGAAAGCGATTTGTTTATTTGAGCAAACAAATCACTTTATCAATAGTTGTTTATTCTTCCTATAACTTGTGTATGAACGCACCTCTGCGTTGATTAAAATTACACATCGCTCTGTAATGTTTGGGATATGGAAGTACACAACTGAGCTAAATATCTAAGATATGAGTAGTCCTTTTTTACAGATTTGAATGCAGAAAAATAATCTTAAATGTACCTTGACGGCGGGGTAAGTCTTCCTGTTCTTCTCACTGGAGGCTCCCGGTAATCCCCCGTGAGACGGACCCTCACATCCGTACCTGAACCTGAAGCCCCGCTGAGACACGACCACACACACACACACACACACACACACACACACACACACACACACACACACACACACACACACACACACACACACACACACACACACACACACACACACACACACACACACACACACACACACACACACACACACACACACACAACACACACACACACACACCACACACACACACACACACACACACACACACACACACACACACACACACACACACACACACCCACACACACACACACACACACCACACAACACACACACACACACACAACACACACACACACACACACACACACACACACAACACACACACACACACACACACACACACCACACACACAACACACACACACACACACACACACACACACACACACACAAGATACGATATGATAATACTCTATTGTCAGATCAAGTCTAACGTTTTTCCTGCATCACAGCAGCTCCATTTGCAACGTCAACAAGGACAAATGCTATGACACGGTGGAAGGAAAACTGACATTTGACATCACGATCACTGAAGAGAGACGTGTTTGATCACAAGATCATGAGCAGAACCGTCAACAAACATCCACGAAGAAATCCCTGAACGCACAGAGATTAGTTTTCTTATTCCAGAAGCACTCTTTTAAATCAGGTTCATCCGGCACAGATGATAGATAGATATATACTTGATTTGCACATGTTTAAACTATACCTTGTTTTATCTAAATGTCAATTAAAAAAGTGTAACTGACTGTATATGTATAGAATATGTTTACATTTGAGTTGTAGTTTGACATAACATGACACGTCACTTTTTCACATTTACTTAATTATGATTTAAAACAGAAAAAGCAGCAAATCTTTTTTCTGTTGACACGTCTGGTTGTCGGACACAAGGGGTTTTCATTCATAGATCGTGTTTTTTGGTTGATTTTAAACTATTTAAAGTCAAAAGTAGCAGTAAAGCAGGTTGATCTTAACATGTCAAAGCATTGTTGATGTTTTAGAAATTAACAATCTGATTAAAAGAGTTTTACAAGTTCAAAAAACAGAGAGAAGACACTGCAGCTGGACACATGTTGTTCCAGAGATTAGCATTTCTGACAGTGAACAGGCGTTTGGAGGACAGTCTCACCTGTTTGGGCTCTATGATCTGCAGGTACGGACCGTCCGCTGGAACAAACACAGGGACACAGTCAGCATTAAAATGTCAAATATAAAAATGTATAATCTGTTTACTGTTAATACTTCAATTACATGTTTCTTACAATTCTTATTTTCCTCTGAAAAACGTTTTATTTGATTGTTTAATTTATTAAAAATACACACTTTGTCTCAGAAAGAAATTGTAAAAACAGAAATAATCTTCTGATTTTTAACTTTCCCACGCTCCTTGAACGGATCATGTGTGACAAACTCATCCGTCCATAAAAAGGATCAAATGTAAGCTTATAATTGTGATATTTCATAGATTTATTAAAGCAAAAATAAACAGTTTCCAGATCCTGTGAAAACATTTGACCTTATTGTTATTTATGCTTTTTCTTCCCATTAACCTTGCATGAACTCTAACCTTACCTCTAACATGGATTCATAAATAAAGGGTTAGCGCATCTTAGAGGTCGTAAAAATATAAGTATGTGGAGAATATTTATGTTGCGTGCCGTAGTGCGTGCGTGCGTGTGTGTGCGCGTGCGTGTGTGTGCGTGCCTCTCTCCCTCTCCCTCTGATTGTCTCCCTCAGGTGCTCCCAATCCCCAATCAGGGCCTCCATAAAGGACCTGAGGAAGGCTGCAGTCTGTGGGTGTTTCTCAATGTCGAGGAAGGATGCTCCAGAGCCACTATTTCAAGCATGCTACATAATCGAGTGGCCCCGAAGGACTGTCCCAATGTCCAGCATACTTGGATTTCTACCGAGCCCGGCGTACTTCGTTTGGAGAAAATTTCGAGGCTGCACATGTGTAGACTCCGCGGTCTTAAAATCCCCACAATGCTTTGCGCACGGACCAATTTCCCCAAATCTGTGGAGGAAACTGTAAGGCGGGGCCTCTCATATGACGCACACCTGCACACCTGCTCGCCTGTTCCACTCTTCGTTTTCCGAATCCCAGGAAGTATTCTTGCCTCGCTTCTGAAGGAAGTGACTCGGAAGTTATGTGCTACCAAGCAAGTGTACTGGAGATTGAGAAACACCCCTCTCTCCTTCTCCTCTGGGCTGCATGTGTGGTGTCTCTGTGTGAGGCCTGCTAGTTTAACTTGTGTTTTTGTTTTGTTAGATGTGCTGTTTGCTAATTGGCTGCTGAGCCTCTTTACTTTCTTTGACTGATTAAAACCTTGTGGCTTCAGCAATCAGTTTCTTCTCCCGGTTATTTTATATTGTGTTACTTCCCTTTGTACCCTAGTCCAGGAGGGAACGTAACAATTTATTTTCTAGTATTTGTGGGCACTTTTTTTTTTTGTTCAATGTTTATATAATAAATTGGGTTTCTATTTAATCATTTATTAAAGTAAAACAGTTTATTACTTTAAACATCTTATTTAATTCTCCCTGTTTTAGACCTTATTGTTCTGTTTCCTCAGAGGAGCAGCACTTTCATATTGAGTCAAC